>SOPF01027803.1:0-37004 GCA_012979155.1 Hypericum perforatum
AGACATAACCGAACACCTCGTCTACTAGAACGAACCTGGTCATTGAAAATGCGTAGAGCTAGTATATTTGGAATTTCATCGTGTGGAATGCCATTCGCAGGATGACGTTCCGTGGATGAAGAACCAGTACTGGATCCGCCCAAGATACGCATTCCAGGATATCCCATTGCAGTAATTCTATTTAAGTCTGGGCATATCAACACATGATCAACTCCTGAACAAAATTCCTTCAAGCAAGGCAGGTCTTGTAGCTCAAAGGACTCCAGTGACGGGAATAGACTAGTGCAGCGATCATCCCTGTCTGCAGTTGGTTTTTCATCTTCTCCTTGTTGATTGATGATCACTTCCACAAGGCCACCTCCTTTGACTTGCTATCTCTTTAGATGAACAAGACCTAGAGCAACTGACAGAGTGAAAATGTGCGTCAAATTGCCGCAGTTATAGACCTCGACCACTGAGAAGTCAACATTCGTAACTCAGACATGACACCAAACCGGTGTTCATTTTCTTGATCCATTCCATCAAGATCGAAAATTTCCTCCGCAGACTCACACTTCTCTACAACCAGTTCACGTAATTTTCTCAGCGACGGCAACACATTCGATGGACAGCAATTGGAAGAAGAGGCGCACACTTGTCCACCACCAACTCTTTTAAACGCTCAAATGGAGATATATATTTCGTGTCCCATCTTTCTACCACATGCGGGAATTCGGACAGTATTAGCCTCGGAATCTACTGCAACACATGCTGCAACTCATCCTGGAACCCATTCTGCAATAAAACGTGGCAATATGATTATACTGACAAGAAAAGAAAGAAAGAAAGAAAGAAAGAAAGAGGGAGCAACCTTGACAAGTTGTTTGATTGTTGTGTTAATATCCTGCTGCGGTTTTGACAATATGATTATACTGACCTCCTTGCTGCGGCTTGCTGCTGCGTGAGCTCCAGTCTGCTAGGTACCAGTGGCTGCTGGTTTCCCCTACGGAATGACTCCGTTTCGCCAAGGATCTGCTCTGGAATAGATTTTACGTTATTGCTATTCAGGTCCTCTTTGAATTTTTTTCATTATGTTTTGATAAATCAGAAACTGTTATTGTCTCTAGCTTAAGGTTACGCTCTATAGATGCTTCATCTTCTTGTCTAGAGGTGGTGATAACGCTGGGTTACCTTTATTGTGTTTGTATTTGCTCCGTGGCTAAGTAATCTGCTTCTGCTCTGTGAGATATGGTTAATTCAAGAGGTTGCATGTTGCGTGAAGCCGAAATCTATTGGAACTGCGGCTACTAATATTGATTTTGTATTGCAGGCCTTGTCCTCCTGCGCTTAGAGCGGAGATGCCACAAATGAAGACGGTGAAAGAGCAGAGATCATTGCAATGGTGAAAAGCGTCAAGGAACATTCTTTGAGAGCTGCTTCCTCTTCCTCTGGTACGCTGTTTATGTGAAATAGAAGAGGAGAACTTGTACTGTCGACAAGCTGCATTCCAATTGAACTGACTCCTCTTCTTATGCCAACTTGTAAGGGTAACTTTGCAATTTTGCCATAAAACTTTTATGCTTTCAAACAGAATGTGTCTTCTGTATTTAAAAAACCAAATAAACTTAGTGACTCTGCACTTGGATTTATTACCGACTTTATTTTTTGATTTAACATGTCACCTACTTTATTACCCTGTTCAGTCTTCATTTTACGGCGGAAAACTTGGGACTTTATAAACCACGAATTACGCTTATAAACAAGCAAAAGAAAGTCTAATTATAGAACCCAAGTCAGTCAAGTAGGAGTCAAGTGTCTTCAACCAATTATAACAGTTACTACCAAAAAGGCACGCAGCAAACAATCTACATCCCCTCACACATCCTGCGGACGGACCACCTGATCATGCACGACATCACCCGGATCGTTGACATCTCTGGGACTGATAGAGAGGTGCTGTTAGACAGGGATGTGATACAGGAGTCCACATGTTCAAAGACGAAGCGCATGTACGAGGCTTTCGTCCGGTCAGTGATGATTGCGCTCGTAACATCCCGCATCCAAGACAATTTACGTGCCCTGTCCCTCTGAATGTCAACGGACAGCATCCGCAGCAGCGACAGCAGCACATTTGTGCTTAGGGGGAGCGGTTCCAGCATCAGTATACCTTGCAGGTCCACCTGTCCACAACCACACCAAACATCAATGTTAACATTCAGACAGCAACCAGCAATAAATTAACACATGACAGACAAGAATACCTTACCTTATAGCATAACCAGGACACAATTGCAAGATCCAATGTGCCTAAGGCAATGGAGAAAGCCTCTTCAAACTTGTGGTCTAAAATCAACCTATTTAGCTCCTTCAACAGAAACACCTTCTTCTCAACCTGTCAATCAAACGATTTTCTTAGTGTCATGACAATCTCGTTGTTTGGGTACAATAATCAATTCACAAACCACAAACCATTTAGACTCCACTACTTAATTGCACAGCCAACGCCGAGTTAATGGCATCCTACATAATGACCATAGTTGTCAAAGCGGGTGACGCGGCTATTCTAGTATTCTTCACTCCATTTAACATCTCTTACTATACCCAAAAAGCTACAAAACCTACTGCCCTCAACATTGAGAGGTCGAACAAACACCAACCTCAGTTCGGAAGTCAGCTGGAGCCCAAGGACGGAAGTCGGAGGTTGGAGCCCGGAGATCAGACGTCGCTGGAGCCCGGAGCGCATGGTCGGAGGACGGTGCCCGGAGCTCGGAGGTCACCGGAGCCCGAAGTTGGCTGGCCATGGGTGTGGACTTTCGGCGGAGAGAAGAAGAGAAGAAAGAAATTATTTGCTAGGTGAGTCGGCGGAGAGAAGGCGGAAAGAAAAGGTAAGGTAGTTGTTTAGGTTTGTAAAATCTACGCTTGCATTCATCGAGCTATCGATGTTCGTCAATGGCTAAACCCAGTGTGGTCAATTGGTGACACTACTTCCAATTCAAAATACATCACCTGATATAGTTGACCAGGTTCTTATGGGAATGCAAGTCACTTTCTTTGCTTGTTGAGAAATAGCCATTAATATATCCATTTGGCATCTAGTAAGCAATCACCTAATATAGCTGACCTGGGCTACCATTTGACTGAATCCCATAGACCCGCCATTCATGATAAGTAGCATAATTAACCAAACCGTGTAATTCTTGATCAACTGAGTTGAAAAGCCAAGATATTACTTGATAGTCATACATCTGCCATTCAAGATAATGAGATTCGATAGCAGCTGGAAGAGAAAGGTCACTATCAATGAAGTCAACACGCCCTCTTCCACAGAGAGCAATGAAGACAACCTTTGCTTAAGACAATTAATTTTTTCCATCAAAGGACATGGTTCTCATCTTGAACTAGTGTTTTCATCAATCTCATAGATCTTTTTCAAGAGGTAAAGACTCGAGCTGGAGATAACTACCTCTGCAGTCTTTTCAACAGACACCTCGTCTGCCATAGTAATCGAACAAAGAAATTAAGAAGATTGAATTTGATTTTGGGATTGTGGGTGTAGCAATGATACCATGTGGAGAAGAAAAGATTCAAACTTATTGATAATCAAGGAATTACAAAGGTTATATACACAACTAACCGTATAATTACATAATTAATTGAACAAAGAAAATTCCAATTTGGCTAGATGCCGCAGCTACATGATTATGATTTATTGAGAATCAATTGAGGCCAAATTGGTGCAGAATTCCCTGATTGAACTCGAGATTCTCTAATTGGATAAGGAAAGAGTCGTTAAGAGAGATATGGTGCACTGTAATGCCACAATCATGAGAATAGATTATATGGAGACTACTAAAAAATAATCCTCATCATGTGGATTAATTTTAGTCCATTGGATGAAAATTTAGAACTTAAAATCTTAATCCGATGATTATTATGTGTAAGGGTACAATGGGTATCAGACTAATAAACTAAATCAGTCATTATCTATTATATCGTTATCACACTTAATTTTTTAAATATTACCAAAAACAAACAAATACCCACCCCGTTTCCCAAACCAAAACGCTAAACAATTAAATAATTAAACAACTAACAAAAAAATCTCCCATTGACGACGAAAACAAAAAAAACCCTAAACTAGAATCTTCGAAAGAGCCCAGAAGATCAATGGTAAGCTTCAAGGCAGTGACACATTTTTTTCCAGACAATTAAACAATCCCCCACCGAGGACGAAAACACCGATTGACTAGTAATTAAATTTCTAATTTTTTTCCAAGCCGCGACCCCAGCACCACTCGATCCCACCACTCCGTCTTGTCGCTCCGGCACCCGGTCTCGTCGATCCGGCACTCCGCCTCGTCGATCCGGCACTACATCTCGGCAAAAGTTTAATGAATGGGCCGATGTTTATTGCTTCGGAGTCCTCGTAATGGAAATAATATCTGGAAGACCTCCTGCAGATCATAACCAAACCCAGGTTAGACACATTGACACAATTTGATACTTTAGCCTATAGTCCAAGTTTATCTGGTGTTGCAGATATATTTGATTTACTGGCTGAAGTCCATAGTTTCGAACCAGAAAGATCATGTACGTCGTGGACCCTAACTTGGCGGAGATCTCGATATATTTGATTGACACAATTGGTTGTCTGTTTCATGCTGGAGGAGACCAGGAGGGAGAAACTGGTGGCGAGTGTGTTCGAGGAGGAGGATGGTAACGATTGTGATGCTGTAGTTCTGGCTTGGGCTTACACAGCTAAGAGTCCGAGGATTGTTAGTCCTGATACCACTTGTTAAGATCCAAAGTCCTAAATTGGTTTAGGATTGTATAACATATCTATCACCTGGATTGAGTTTTTTGCTTAGTGTATGATTGAGATTTAGTAAGTAGGTACAGTCTGTCTCCCCTATGGTTTATGTACTAATGCATCTTCACATAATTTTTTATTGTGTGCCATCAATTTTTTTGTATCTCTCGCTCACATTTTCCATTTTTTGTGTGTATATTAATATTGCTGTTGTCCCAAGACATATTTTCACTGACATTTCAATTTCTTAGAATACTGGCAATATTCGACTCCAGGCCAATATTTTGGATCAGGTGCAATTCAATTATACAAGTGACTATTTCCTAGGACTATCCTCCCTCCTCCTCTTCTAGACTCCTCTTTCTTCTCCTCTACCCACTTATCTCCTCCTTATCCTCTTCTCTCCTCCTTCTTCCTCTTCCGAACTCTCCTTTAATTTACTTAGTTTTTTTTTAACTTTTAACTAAAGGGCAAAATTGATATTTTAGGTCTCTGGTTGCCCGAGAAATTTTCCGATTTCGGCACTAGGGACCTTAGGGTACTATTAAATCAAATCTGGAGGACTAAATTATTTTTTTTGAAATGATGGGGACTAAAATAGTAATTTAAGCAAAGGAGCGAGACGGGAGGGCAATTTACCCAAAATTATTTTATGGAGTCGATATATGAACATGTTGGAGCAGGAAGTTATTTACTAATTAATTTGTTGAATATAGTTTTTTATTGACATTCTAATGTGGATAGATGTTGCTTGTTGCAATCCTTTTAATGTGGACAGATGTTGCTTGTTGCAATCCTTCTACTTGCGTATGGATCAATGCTTGATCCTTCATTTTATTTTGGGTACAATTGAATTTTCTTTGGGTGGGAGTGCTGAAGGTGGATGTGCTTTTGGTGGCAAATAGTTCTTATTATCACAGGACAGAATGATCGACTTGTTCCTTCATGGAATGCCGAAAGACTTTCCCAAGCCATCCCCGGATCTTTCCTTGAAGTTTTTGAACATTGTGGCCATTTGCCCCACGAAGAGAAAGTCGAAGAATTTGTCTCTGCTGTTGATAGGTTTTTGAAGAGATCAGTTTCTAATTTGTAGAACTCACTCTTAAAAGTTAATGGTGATTGGACAAAAACAAAGGCACATTTCTGATTCCCACTCTCCGGCAATATCAACATTGAAATGACTGTACCTAAGGCGAAAAACAGCATCTATAGGACAGTTGTTTCTTGGACTTGTAGGTCTTGAAACAAGTGCCATAAAAATTACCACTCAAATCTTTTCACCCGTAGATTTAGTAAAGAATAAGTATTTTGAAATACTTAGTAAGTGGATATTATAAATATTATGTATTTAGTCAATCATTCGTCTCCAATCCTTCCAACACATACTAACACAAAACTAAGACCACAAAATACGCATTCAATAAAGGTCATCAAAATAATCACACAGTAAACTTAACAATAAATTCATATAGACTTTCACAAACACCTAACATTAATTAGATGAATTGCCGATAAATCTAAATAGTGTCACTCCCACACCGACCTGACAATACCATATGTTAAAGTCGTCATCATAAACAAATTTGGCCGGCCAAATAGCATACAAACTGCTGTGGTGGTTTATTGCTATCGAGTACAATTGCTTGCGGAGAAGCTCATTTCGTGAAGAGGAGCATGACGTAGGCACGATAAATTTGTGCTTATTGAATATTTATCTAGTTGTTTAATTTTTATTTTGAGTGAAATTTATCTATTATTTTGTTATTATCTAGTAGTTTATCTGGTATTTTATATTATTTAGAACTCTTTTAACCCTACCTCTATATAAAGGTTATTAGCCGATGGATTATAGCAATGAACGATATGAAATATTGATATTAGAGTATTTCTTTTAGAAAAACATTATCTTTCGGAATCTCATTTCGTTGTCGGCTTCTCCTTAACCCTGCGGCCTCACACTTTCCTTTCACTTGCCCTCTTTTTTCCCCTTTAAATCTCAACCTCTTTCCCTCCTTTTTCGTTACGAAATTCCAATCAACTGAACCAGCACCAAGTACTTGTATTCGAGTTTTATAAGTAAACTAGAAATTTTTAAATTCGAATGCGACATAGTATAATTGAGTATGAGAAAATTTCAAAACCAAAAGGAAAATTTACATAAGCAATTTTAAAAAACAATCTGAACGAGGTATGTGTGATTAAAATTCAATAATAAAAGTGATTATTTTCATGATTGGACTATCCCCCAAAGCCCAACAACTTTAGAGTTGGCCCGCCCAATATTAGCCAATCGGCTCCATCACTCCCAATTTCTCCTTTCCCCCTTCAGCAACTCTCCGCCGGAAAAATAAATAAAATATATTATTAAATAAAAAAGAAAAAAAAAACGGAGAAAGAATTGGAAAAATCGAAATGGCGACATCTCTAGATCGGCTCGCGAGGGGATCCCTAACCGCAGCTGAACGAAGCCACGTCACCCTAGCGTCACGCGCCCAGACCACCGACGCGGCGCCGGATCGGATGAAGTGGGACTACCGGCGGGCAGAGGCAGATAATACCGCTGGGACAGTGGCTCCCGAAGGTCGCGGTCGATGCCTACGTGGCACCCAACGCCCTGCTTTCCGGCCAGGTCACCGTCTACGACGGAGCCTCCGTCTGGAACGGCGCGGCGACCTGAACAAGATCACCGTCGGTTTCTGCTCCAACGTCCAGGAGAAGTGCGTCCTCTAAACGCTGAACAAGTTCGCCCACCGGTATTTGGTTTTACACTTGTCTACAACCAGTTTGCGTAAGTCTCTCTTCTAAACGCTGGAATGGCGGTATATATTTCGTGCCCATCTTTCTACCAAATGCGGAAATTCAGACAAGTCTTAATCTATTAATGTGCTGTACCTCAATTGGGAACACATCCTGCAATAAAAAAAACATGGCATAGCATAATTGCGTCAACCTCACAATACCCTCTACTGGTAATATATATCTTGTTTAGCTTGGGCATAATTGCGTCTCCATTACAGAAGATTCCCATACTGCTGCACCCGTATATGTTGACATCTACTAAACAGGGGAAGTTGAAGGACTAGCAATCCATCCTATTAGCAATTGAAAACGGGTCCACAAGAATGATGTGTTGCACATCGGTTAGACACGTTTTCTATTGCTAATAGGATGGATTAATTATCCCCCAATTTCAGAAAGTTCCAGCATCGACCTTCCTCGGAAGGATTTTTGCTCAAGAGTTTTCAATGCAGGGACATGCCTGTCAGTAACCAATAGAAAAGGAGTCTGTTTAGGAAGAGTAGAAGGGACAGGATGAAGAAATTTAAGGAAGGAGATGAACAGAAAGATGGGATGATTAATTCATGCCTTCATTACAAGAAATCAAGACAATAAATACTACTCATGACCTTGTAGTGGCAGACACTACTACGTGGCAGACACCACTTCATAACACTCACTCAAAAGCAATTCAGATAACAATAATTCACACAATAATAACCCACTAGATGCCACGACATGATCCACTAAAGATAATAATTATTGCCACTAACTGGGATCGTGACAATGGCCCCCGCCATATCCAACTTCTTCTTCTTTCTTTTTTGGTCCAAGAAAAGAAAAGAGGGAAATAATCGATGAAGGATGATTAGTTGAGCAAAGAAGAGACGGTGAGGTCTTTGTATACAAAAGAACAGAATATGATTAGCTTTATTTTTTTTTATTAAGATATGATTAACTTTTACTTTTTTTTTGAAAATATTATTAGCTTTTATTTTGTGACTGTGTGTTGGGTTTCGAGTCATGAAAAGGATATGCTTATATTATAGAGATATTTCACTTAAATACTTTAATAGTTTTACACATTTTTATTCAAGTACGCTTTCTCCAGCAAAAGGTTCCCGGCTTCACTACTAAAGTCGGGGCATAGGATAGTACTTAGTAGTAGGTTCATGTTGGTTTGTCTGTTTTCGAGGTCCTACAGCGCCATTTGCGAGACATCGTTCAAGAGAATAACCAGTGTTTGATATTTTTGTCAAAGGGAGCATCGCTGATGTAGAGTTCTGATAAGTTTAATTATGGCTCATGGTGGATTAAAGTACATATAGTACTTGTTTCAAATATATATTGCTGTTAGTCAGTGTATGATCTCTCTTAAACCTCCCTATTTTTATTCATCAACAAACACTTTGCGATAAGTTTGATTATGGTCTATGGTGCATTAATCTATGATATTAGATGACACGGATTCCAGTCTCATTTTCCAATATAATATCACGGATGATTTTAAGTGGTTGCGTTTTGAAGGATCGGAATGTGAGTTATTTTAATTAAATTAAAATAATAATATCAACAAAAAGAAACATGTTGTCAGATCTCTGTCACTAGAGAGGTTTTTTTTATCAAAATATTAAAATTAAAACTTTGAGTAGTAAATATGTAAATACTAAAAATTATTTTATCTATATTAAGTTTATAACGTTATTCAAATGCTACACTCAATTAAGATATTTTCTTGCAATAATAAGAAGATACCTAAAGATAATTGATATGATAAATGATTATGCAAAATTTATCAAATTTTGTACAAACTATAACAAATATGATTTAATATGAATTTAAAAAAAGTTGATTTAAGATATTGGACCATATTATATGATAAGATATTTATTGTTATGGAGAGATTTTTTCCTTTAACTGAAGGAAAAATATTCTTACGGACGCTTCAATATCTCCTTCACTTATCCACCGTCTTCCTCCCTCCCTCCCTCCCTCCCTCCCTAAACATGTTACATGTCTTCTTCCTTAAGTCCACTGCCAAAGTCTCCTCCAGAGCAGGAGAAGATCTATGTGCTATGGCAGCAGCAGTTCCCGCCGGTATAAACATCCAGAGAAGAAGAATCAGGCTAAGAATCCGAGGATTTGTTACCACTTGTTAGGATCCAAGTTCCTAACTTGTCAAGGATTAAGTAAGGGAGATAAAAGAAGAACAGAATGTAGAGAAAAGACAAAAGAGAGAATGTAGAGAGGACACTAGGAGAAAGAAGAATAAATGCTTTAGAAAATAGTTTCTATTAACAATCAGGATTGTATTTGGCATATCTATTACCTCATCGTTGGCTTAGAGTTTTGTTGCTTAGTTGGCTTGGCTTAGTGTGTATGAATGAGATTTAGTAAGGAGGTACTATCTGTCTCCCCTATGGTTTATGTACTAATACATCTTATTGTGTGCCATCAATTTTTTTTATCTCTCGCTTGCTTTTGCCATTTTTTTTTTGTCTAAACAACATTCATATTGATATTTCTGTTAGTCCTAAGATATTTTTTCAATGACATTTCAAACTTTTAGAAGATTAACAATATTCCACTCTAGGCCAAAATTCTGGATCAGGTATAGGAGTGAACAAATAGACCAAATTGTAAAAAATCAGACCAGACCAGAATCGTAAAAAAGTACAAATCGACCGGGCTGTATTTAGATCCGGTTTAGACCAGACTGGACCATTTTTTTGGTTAAATTGGAAATACCTATTAGCAACTAAAAATACTAATTCCAAATGATACTAAGTTAGATTTCAACATAATTAATGCACTAATATCACACCAATAAAAAGTATCATTACCGGGAACCAAAAATATCAAAAAACCTATAAAAAAAATTTGATTCCAGGTTTTTTTACAAATATCCCAAACCAGACTAGATCGGACCCAACTAGTAACCATTTTGCCTCATATTTGGTTCGGTTTGATAGTTTTCGGTACAAATATCCCAAACCAGACCAGATCGGACCCAACTCCCACACCAACCTGTCAATACCATATCTTAAATTCGTCATCATAAACAAATTTGGCCGGCCAAATACCATACAAACTGTTGTGGTGGTTTATTGCTATCGAGTACAATTGCTTGAGGACAAGCTCATTTCGCGAAGAGGAGCCTCATATAGGCTCGATAAATTTGTGCTTATTGAATATTTATCTAGTTGTTTAATTTTTTTTTAGTGAAATTTATCTATTATTTTGTTATTTCGCGAAGAGAAGCCTGATGTAGGCTCGATAAATTTGTGCTTATTGAATATTTATATAGTTGTTTAATTTTTATTTTGAGTGAAATTTATCTATTATTTTTTTTTAGATACTATTCTAATCCTATTCTATTACATCAGAAATGCTCATGCCACGAATCGAACCCTAGACTTCACCCCACATGAGTGGGAACAATGCCACTGGACCAAATGGTCACTCGACAAATTTATCTATTATTTTGTTATTATCTAGTAGTTTATCTGGTATTTTATATTATTTAGAACTCTTTTAACCCTACCTCTATTTAAAGGTTATCAGCCGATGGATTATAGCAATGAACGATATGAAATATTGATATTAGAGTATTTTTTTTAGAAAGACATTATCTTTTGTCTTTAAGAGGTGAATTCTTTTATGCTGTGAAATTGTTAATCTCTAGTTACCTAGGCTTTTGTTGGCCGTTTTTCGTGACAACCTAGATAAAGAGACATTTATATCATTTCGGTTTTGACCGATTATCCCATTACTACTTTATTTTTGCTTTCACAATGCTACGGCAAACATCATATCGTCTTTTTTAATAAAATACCAGGGGTCCAAAACTCCAAATATATTTACTGAATGCAAAAACATGTCGGACCGAACTAGTATTCTGGGCATGGTGGTTTATGTGTCACGAAAATGTAAAAACTACCATTTCATATAAATTACTAAGAGTCACTCGCCACAGGATAAAAAAAGCGAAAAAGCTGAAATACACACGGATTTGTCATGTGTATGTAAGTACTCGATGCTTGATCGTCGAACTGCAAACACATAACAGATTTAATGATCCAGATCTCTTCTAAATCTACGATCCAAATTAATTGTGCACGCAATACTACGGCCCATAGCACTCGTGTGTACATTATTCGTTCCGCCAAGAATGCCAACTTACAAAATGACCCACCGCCCTACGTCATCGTATGGGTGAACCTATAACTCGTTTACAACAGGTGATTGACACTGGGATTATTGATAGGGATGTTCAACAGCAGGATGGAACATGCACGTTGCTCTGCTATATATAGTATATAGATCAAAAATTTTGGTAATAGTATATAGATCAATTAAAGCATGCAGGATCGAATTTTACCGCTGGAAGCTTTTTATCTACTTTGTGACAAAAATCGAATCAATTTTTTAACAAATTGAAACAAATCGGATAACAAATTATATTCAGTTCATGACTAGGCGTAGTGACCGTGGGGCGGGGAGACGTGGTAACGTAGACGTGTTATAAATTGTAAAGGCAGGGAGAGTCAGTCAACACAGTAAAAGACGGAATCTCATTTCGTTGTCGGCTTCTCCTTAATCCTGCAGCCTCACACTTTCCTTTCACTGGCCCTCTTTTTTCCCCTTTAAATCTCAACCTCTGTCGCTCCTTTTTCTTTACGAAATTCCAATCAACTGAACCAACAAAACCAATTTGAATGCCACATAGTATGATTTGAATGCCACATAGTATAATTGAGTGTGAGAAATTTGAATGCCTCATAGTATAATTGAGTGTGAGAAAATCTCAAAACCAAAAGGAAAATTTACATAAGCAATTTTAAAAAACAATCTGAACGAGGTATGTGTGATTAAAATTTGTGCCATGTGGCGACAAAGGGAGTCCATACATACGTTACTAATGGAGAGTGCCATTAATGTTGTTGACCTAACACCTTCATAGATCACTCCACCGGCAGATTGGCTACCACTTGCATTCCAGGTCAAAGGAAAAGGTTGTTGCTACGGAGGATCAAACGAACTTGCAACAAAATTCAAACTATTGGAAGACTTAACAACATTCGACTCCAGGCCAATATTCTGGATCAGGTCCATGGGTTCAATTCAATAATAAAAGTGATTATTTCCTTGGACTATCCCCCAAAGCCCAACAATTTTAGAGTGGCACGCCCAATATTAAGCCACCGGCGGAAAAATAAAATAAATTATATTATTAAATAAAAAAGAAAAAAAGAGAGAGAAAGAATTGGAAAAATCTAAATGGCGACATCTCGCGAGGGGATCCCTAACCGCAGCTAACCGAAGCCACGTCATCCTAGCGTCACGCCCCCAGTCCACCGACGCGGCGCCGGATCGGATGAAGTGGGACTACCTGGGGCAGAGGCAGATAATCTCGCTGGGCCAGTGGCTCCCGAAGGTCGCGGTCGATGCCTACGTGGCACCCAACGCCCTGCTTGCCGCATAATGGCGGGAAGTTGAAGGAGTAGCAATCCATCGCAGTGGTCCACAACACTGAAGCTTGAATTCGAGACTTTTTCTAGACACGTTTACTATTGCCACTTTCAGAAAGTTCCAGCATCGACCTTCCTCGGAAGGATTTTAGCTCAAGAGTTTTCAATGCCCTGGCCCCCGCCATATCCAACTTCTTCTTCTTCTTCAAGTGTGCCATTCATAAACGTCGATCTCACATGTCATTCACAGCCCAAACATAGCAGCAATATTTTACACATTAAATGAGCTTACACACAAAATTTTCAATTCTTAAACTCACACTAAGCCGTCGCAATAAGACATGACCAAACTGTTAGTATATATATATATATATATATATATATATATATATATATATATATGTGTGTGTGTCTCCTAGATACAATCTAGATAGGATATTGTAATAGATTAATATTCAGTTGTAATATTAATTTGATTAATAATATTTGGTATTACATAAAATGAATATATTATTTGATTGTTTGCATATACTCATATTTATGTTCCAATGAACTTATCTTGTTATTGAGAATGTGAGATCTCAGATAATGGTAGACATAGTTCTTAAATTGCCCTGATCGATTATCATCGAGAATTGGATATCGATGATGCAATTGAGATTGATATGCGATTTGCATCATATCCTTAGAGGATGCAGTGGTTGTCATAACTACGATATACTAGTTATTTCATGATGGATGCATAAATACTTTGGAGAGTATTGATACACCCAACCGAGAAGCGTTTGATGTATTCTATTTATGTGTCTACGGGAGTATTGGTTTGTGGAGTAGTGAAGTAGTCTTCTCACTTGAGGTCAATATGCACGACATGTACAGAGTAATGGACCTAAAACATGATCGAAGCTTGCACTCTTAACAGAGTAGATATGGCATTATCAGGGCACATAACGAAGTATATGTGCGTGGTACTTGAGCCAAGAAAAGGATTCATTCCTCAAATAGACTTGGAGAGAATACTTGTCTTCTCATAATTAATTGGATTGTAAATCATTGGTCAATGTAGGTCATTTTCAAAATGGTGTCTGAAGTGACAATATAATCAATTAATAGAATGAAATAATTTGATTAAGTTATTAGAACAGACACGTAATCATGTTCTAGACTTAATCAAGTATCCGTGAATGAAAGGACTATACCACTATGAGCTTCATATTACAGGCAGTTGCAATATCCTCGCAACGTATCTTATATATTGAGATAGTGTGGTTTATTGTCTAGGGTTAGACTAAGACCGTTACTTTAACTAAGTGCACGATATATAAGGACTTATGGGTCACACAATACTAGTATTAGTTACGAATTAAAGTTGGATAAATTAAATATTGACTTGATCAAGAATATTTAATTTACAGAGAAATGTTGAAATACTATTAAATAGAATTATATTTAACTAAATTGGATTTAATTAAATATAATATATGTATATTTAATTAAGTTAGATTTAATTAAATAGTACATATATAAGTATATATATTATCATGTTAGAAATGTTGGTTCAACCATGTTAGTTCAACTATATTAGTTTAACCATGTTGGTTCGACCATTGAAATATTAGATTTGATTTTAATTAAAAGAAAATAAAAGGGGAGGGAGGAAACGTATGTGCTTATGTTTTCCTCTCCTCCCTTTCCTTGATTCTATTGGAATGAATTAAGTGGAAACAAACATTAGTTTCCATTAGAATTAATTAAATGATTAATTAATTTTGGGAAAAGTACAAAATAAGTCATGTGGTTTCGCGCTTTTTGACATATGATCCTGTACTTCAAAAACGATTAAAAAGGTCCTGACGTTAGTTTCGGAGTATCACTTATAATCCTCCAAACCTTTATAATCCTCCGAACTTATGGAAAATTTCTTTTTCATCCCTTTTTTTTACATTTTGGTCCCAAATCCCAAAAAAATTTCAATTATATTTATTATATTCTAAATTCTTCATGAACCTATGGAATTCCGGAAATACCTCTCACCCGCTTCCGAATTTCACCAAACGCTCAACATCAAAGTTGTAGATCTAGGTCTTACGGATCCTCTCGTTTTGGAATCGCTCGGTTCGGAGTAAGTATGCAAAAATTATGATATTTCTACCGAAAGTAGATGAACTAAGCCTATCAATCCTAATACTAACCGAAATCACATGAAACTCAAAAATGCAAGGCTCAAATCATAAAACTCACAACACAAAAATAGTAGACGAATGTGTTGCGAACTTACCCGACTTGAAATCATCCAAATCGGAGTTCACATGAAAAAATTACAACTATTCCCCCAAAGATCGACAAATCCAATACAACGATTCGAACACCGATCGAAACAAAATAACAAATGGTCGGACCAAGTGGTCACAACAAGACCCTCGCCTTACAAGAGACGAGGGGAAGAAGAAGAAGATTAGATGACCGCTAAATTTGTATTTGTCGTGACCGCTTGGTCCGACCTTTGGTTATTTTGTTTCGATCGGTGTTCGAATCGTTGTATTGAATTTGTCGACCTTTAGGGGAATATGTGTAACTTTTTCGTGTGAACTCCGATTTAGATGATTTCAAGTCGGGTAGTCTGCAACACATTCGTCTACGACTTTTGTATTGTGAGTTTTGTGATTTGAGCCTTGCATTTTTTAGTTTCATGTGATTTCGGTTTGTATTAGAATTGATAGGCTTAGTTGATCAACTTTCGGTAGAAAAATCATAACTTTCTCGTACATACTCCGAATCGAGCGATTCCAAAACAAGAGGATCCGTAAGAGCTAGATCTACGACTTTGATGTTGATCATTTGGTGAAATTTGGAAGCGGGTGAGGGGTATTTCCGGAATTCCATAGGTTCGGGACGAATTTAGGATATAATAAATATAATTGAATTTTTTTTTGGGATTTGGGACCAAAATGTAGTATATCAAATCACAATCCACTATAATAGACTTACTTATAAAATTTCATGGTCGTGCCGTGCCAACATGAAATTATTTTGATTTGAAAACCGTTCAAATTCATCCCTATTTTTGCATTTCAATATATTTTTTGGTTAAAACACATTTTACTATTTTTTAATATAACCAATTTTCACTTAAGTTTCAAAAAATTTAAACACATAAAATGAGTATAATTTTTAAATTTTCTACACTTAGGGGACTTAGATAGTTTTCCGAGGCTGCCTGGCTGTTTCTCATGCCATATCGAGTTTTTGCTTCCATGTAGACTTGCCTGCTGAATTTTTTTGAAAAATATGAAATTGTCATTGTTTTCTCCATTGAAGTATATAAAATCCCCGAATAAAAAAAAATCGTCAGCCTCACCAACGAGGAGCTTCCACAACCCATGGATCCTCTAATCCAATCAAAATTATGGTCCTCGTCGTGAAATCCTAGGCCAAATCTCGGCGTAGAACTCTTGTAATTACTTTATGCATTCTAAATCACAAGATAATTAAGTAAAAATAGATTGGCACTAGAATTTAATTTGCCAACAAAGTAAGAGACCAACGACTTCCTAGTTGCTTCTCACTGACTCTGCAACTAGGCACTAAAATAACAAAGACATGAGACTTTGCAGCTTCAATCACGTGGGCACTTGTCATTTTATAATCAATTGGTCACGCTTTTATATCAAGAGATGAGTGTGTAAATAGATCTCAATCTAAATCCATATAATCCCGAAGAATTGGCACTCATAAAATAAAACACCAGAAAAAAGAAAAAACTTGGGTCAGTAGCCATTAATCTATTTTCTTAAGAAATTATGGAATTACGAACTTTTGTATAGTAAATATTACTATACACCAAAACAAGGCGTGACGTCTTTTACAAATTTCTTAGAGCGTTTGTTGTGGTTTGCCAATCTAAAGATATTCGTCCACGTTATTAGTGGATGTCCTATAGGCAAGAATCCTCATTATTACATTTTTGCAAATGCTGATATTTTCATGTAGTATCTCGCTTTTGCTGGAAAAAATAGATCAACGATATTCACTGCCTCCACTTTTTAAGAAACAAAGGTCTTCGCATGCGAAATTGACTTCAGAATATATCATCTCCATATATTACCGAATTGACAAAATAGTCCTTCACCAAACGCTCATCGCCAATTTCCCGCTCGCTTTTGATACTATGCCTTCACCATGGAGTAGATTCTTTCGTCTTAGCACGATTGACGTACCTTTTTTGAATAATGGCCTCATAAACTCAAACGAGGAGCTCCCACAACCCATGGACCCTCTAACCCAATCAAAATCCTAGGCCAAATCTCGGCGTAGAACTCTTGTAATTATTTTATGCATTCTAAATCACAAGATAATTAAGTAAAAATAGACTGGCACTAGAATGTAATTTGCCAAAAAATTAGAGACCAACGACTTCCTAGCTTCTCACTCACTCTGCAACTAAGCACTAAAATAAGGAAGACCTGAGAATTTGCCGCTTCAATCATGTGGGCACTTGTCATTTTATAATCAATTGGTCAGTAGCCATAATGAGAAATGTTTTTAGTTCAGAAATATATTTTGAAATATATATAAGTGACAGATTGATTTGGTATGAACATGGTCATATGTATCATATTCTTATCGAGGGACTCAGAAATAGAATTAAATAAAATGATAAAATATTTTTTGAAACTTAGACAACGACTAATAAAAGAGATCCTCGTAAAAAAAATTTGGATTTAGGATTTAGAGTTAGTAAGAGGGCATAATGAACTGCGGCGTAAGAGATCCTCATACTTCAATCTTTATTCTGTGATTTTTTATGATAAATTTTAAATTTTAGGCAAAAGTACATAAATTTTCTAGTTCTACACGATTTTGAGTTTTGTTTTTCTCTAAAACAAAGTTTTTTTTATTTTTGTAACTGGTGAGAATTTCGATATGTCAATATTTAAAAAATAAAATATGATCCATTATTATTCTACACATCAAATGTTGTTAATTATTATTGCGTGATTTACAACACATGTGGTGACATGTGCAGAGTCGTTTTATATAAATTGGTGAATGATTTCCTCCATCTATATAACAAGATTATGACATAACGTGCTATCTATCCCATTACCAAAACAATTCACATTTTCTATCTTGAGAAACACAAAGTACCTTCGAGAAACAAAACACAGCAACACAAAGTTTCTTTTTCTTACCAGAGACACCTCTGGAGATGGATCCCGTACACGTACACGTACACGATCTGATAATTCGTGAGAACGAGAAGGGACGTGGTAAAGATTTAAAGTGCGTTGCGTGTGGAAAGAAGATTCGAGGTCAGAAACACTACAACTGGTGTACTCTTTGTGAAAGTTATTTCCACGAGAGGTGTGCACAACTTCCACGTGAGATCAAGGTCTTCTTCCACCCTTGTCCACTTTTCCTCTGTATTACTGATTCCTTCGGTTGCAATTCTTGCTTTCTACAATATTATCTTCGCTACAATACTGTCTTCACCTACCGGTGTGAGCGATGCGACTTCAACATGTGTGTAGATTGCACAGATCAGGCTCTCTCCATCGCTAGCGATGGAGTGAGCGTGACTGAGCAGATTCTTCGACATTGTTGTCATCGTCATCCTCTGCAACCACTTACCGTGAAAAAATTTTCCAAAATACCCGAGCACTTGTTGTCTTGTCCCGTCTGTAACATGTCTTGGTCATTTGGACCAACGTGGGGCTGTGAACCATGCGGTTTTTATATTCACAAACCTTGTCTGGACTTTCTCCCTGAAACAGTACAAATCAACCTAGATTCTCAACTAGCCACTTGGACTCTGAAAAGAAGTAAAAACGGTTGTAATGACTGTTATCAAACCAACCATCCGAATTTGTTTTTCCATAGATCTGGACATGAAAGAATTCAATACTTGTGCATTTTTTGTTGTCTTGTCCGCATAATGATTAAGAAGTCTTCTTCCCAAATTCCAAAAGTCATCAACCATTTCTTTCATCCATGCCCAAAACTCGAGCTTAAACTTTCTCTGCTATACTCGACCTGCAATGCATGTTTCCAAAGCCGACTTAACTTGTCCTACCATTGCGGTAGCTGCGACTTCTTCTTGTGTTTTGATTGTGCCCAACTCCCCCAATTAGTAGCTAGCCATGAAAATGAAGTCGATCAGCTGGTTCAGCATTTCTGCCATTGGCACCCCTTGAAGCTCTTTACGGGCACCATAGACACCAACCACATATGCAACTTATGTGAAAGGTTTTGCTCTGAACCATTGTATAGTTGCAACGATCAATGTCAGTTCTTCATCCACAAGACCTGCATGGATTTGTTACCTTATAAGACAAGCCATCTCCTTCTTAATCCAACAGTTGTTCTACTTCATGTTCCTTCTTTTGAGTGTACAACTTGCAACCGCCAGTGTTCGGGGTTGACCTTTTATTGTAGTGAACGGAAGTGCAAGTTCTGTGTTAGATGTGTCTTGTGGCCAGAGAATGTACTTGGGGATGATGGAAGATACAAAAGTGTACTTCATTGGCATCAATTGAGTCTCTGCGAAACCAGAATAGAACACAAAAGACGAATATGCTTTTTGTGTAAAGAACTATGCATCCCTTGGACTTTGGCCTACAAGTGTGATGAGTGTGCTTTGTTTTTTCACAAATCATGTGCTGAATTACCTGTGGAACTTGAGCACCCAACTCATCCGCATCACCCTCTCACCCTTACAAATAGGTCTTCTTCACCTTCAAATGAAGCCATGTCCTGTAATTTATGTCTCAAAAGCCTTTCGCAACACTTTCCTCTCTATGATCTGGTCTACATGTGTAAACAATGCGGTTTTCAGTTGGATACTCAATGTGCTACTCATCTTCCATCTGTGGAGTACAAAGGGCATCCCCATCTTCTTTATATGGTGGTCAACATGCATGGCAAAATAAATTGCCTAGTATGTGGTAAATCTTGCAAAGAAGGATCTTGTACGTTCCGTTGTGGAGAGAAAACATGTGAC
This sequence comes from Hypericum perforatum, assembly GCA_012979155.1. NCBI lineage: Eukaryota > Viridiplantae > Streptophyta > Magnoliopsida > Malpighiales > Hypericaceae > Hypericum > Hypericum perforatum. The sequence continues at coordinate 20,039 of SOPF01027803.1, forward strand.
TTCACTATCCACCTCCATTGTGGTCCGTTGCCTCACACTATCAAACATGCTTGTCATGTTCATCCTCTCATACTAAAAGACTACTATGTTGAAGATAACGTGTCAGATGAGTTTGCATGTCACGTTTGTGAAGAAGGAAGAGACCCACGACTACAAGTTTATTATTGCTCGCAAGGCTGCCTAATGACTTGTGACGTAAATTGCGTGCTAGATGAGGTGCGTATCTTTTACTCTCTTGTATAAAATAGTTCATGGTGTCAAATAAATGCAAGCAATCGTCTCAATTTGACTGTATTCTGTTTCTTTAATATCTTAGGTTCTGCCATTGCTTCGCGGCGAGCTTGGAGAAGTAGAACTGAGAACTCCATTTCCACAAATTGAATGCAGGGTAATCAATAAGAGGTCAGCCTTTGGAGAGTTGAAGTTGGATTCTACAATTGAAGGTGTTGGAGATGGGACTGAAAAGGCCAACCATGTTTTCTCTTTTGAAAAGTTAGCTTTATCTTATAATGACTCTGAGGAAGAGGATGAACCTTCGGATGAATCTTCAGATGAGTCAAGCATAACCATAACCAACCTTGATCATGAAGCCGACAACTATTCATTTTCATGGAAGGCCTTGTCACACTTCGAAAAGAGCCTTCGTGCGCCCTCACACGCTATCCAAGACTGGTTCTTGGAACAATACAATGGACATATTACGACAGGAGATCTTGCACTTCCTGAAATTCTCGATCGGATATACATAGAGTTCTTCGGAATGTACAACATCATAGAACACAACAAGCCCGAGCTCGACTACAACAGCAAACGGTATCTAGTTTTCTTGACGGTAGCTGTTCTACATCAGATGCTGACAATCAAAGTTGTGGATGTCACAAGAGATACAATTCAGCGATGGTTTGAATTTATAGGATTTATCGAAAAGAGAGGAAAATTCAATGTGGGGTTTGTAGCTGAAAACATGAAGCAAGTTTGGCGAGCCCATTATTACATTCAGGCAAAGAAGATCGTGGACGACGAAACATCGCGGCTGGAGCGAGAGCTCGAGCAAGTGTCCATGTACGAAGCAGAGCTAAGGACCAAGCTCGATGGCGCGAAGGCAAGACACCACGAGTTGAAGTTGATGGCTCAGGAACACGACCAATACACAATAATTGGGGCAAGAGGTTTGATGAAGAAGGCGAGAAGTGATGCTCTAGAAATTAAATGGAGAAGTTGCTATGAATCATTAGTAACGCATCCTGGGAATGCACCTGCCAAATAGAATGTAACAGGTTCAACTATGACAAACTCCTATGTCAGTTATGATGAAATTGTGTGCTAGCTTTTAGGAAGAAATTGCTCAATATTAGCCTATATTTATTTCTTGGCTAGTTTAATATGGCTAGCCACTTCCATTGCTTTGATTATTCTCTTATTTTAATCATCCCTTTCTGATTGATTGTCCAATTTGATTGGTTTTTTAAAATGCTCTTTGTTGTGTGATGGCTTGAGTCATTTGGAACCTGTGGCTCCATCGCAATGACACGAACTTGAACCCTGTGGAAGTCAACCGGATCGGAACAGATCGCTAATCATCATCTTTCGAAGGGTAATTAAAGAATGGGCAAAACTGGTCCGGCATCATCTCAAGTTACAGCAGACAAGACAACGATCGCGCTACAAAGCTAACTCTCACGCTCCTAATCTCAAAATGGCACGACAGCCTGTCAGTTTTTTTTTTTTTTTTGCAAGGTAAGATTACACCACGCCAGGAGTTGGCTACATACATGCCGCCAACATTAATGGACCGCAATGCAACACGAGCACTTACTTTTGTAAAAGTGCACCTTGCAAGTCATCTGCAATGGTATTCCCTTTGGGGGATTCTTCCCAGGGCCCGTGGCCTTGTGTCTCTCCCCTCTTAGTTGCTCCTGTGACGAACTGATGGAGACGATCCCATCTGCATGTTTTGTACAAGTTTGGTGAGACGGGTGTTTTCTTGGGCTGTGATGGGAAGATGGGCCTGGTTCCTACATGGAATGGTGGAACATGAAGCTCGGGTTGTTAATTGATGAAAAATGTGATTGAGAAACCAGCTCGAACGGTTGAGAAAATTTCAAACCACCATTGAAGCTCTTGGAGCTGAAATAACACTCATCAACTTTTTGGGAATCAAAAGTTTTATTTTTTTATTATTGAATCAAGCCAGTCATTGGCTATTTAACCTCAGCGCGACAGTTTCATTCTCAGAATGAGCTGTGCGTGGTTTATGGGATCCTACCAATTAGTCGCCTCAATTACAAATAACGAAATGCAATCTAGTCACTACTTGTTCCTAATTGAATCATAGAGGCCATATTCTTCGTTGTATCATTTAATACAGGTTTTAAATTTTTTCCTCATTTTGTGCCTGTAATTTTCACATTCTCCGGAAACAAGATTATGCTTCTCGTTTTTTGCCTAAATTACGACACCCATATATAAGGGTGAGCATTCCGGATAATCCGAGTATACGAATTTCTTATTATCTGAAATATTCGAAATTACATTCTTTCTGTCTGAATCCAAAACTGAATAATGAATTATCTAAAATTTAAAAATTAAAATTATATCGAATATTCAAAATTTAAAAAATAGGCAACTAGTCATTCGAATTGGCTGATTTTAAGTATAAAACAATCATCCAAATTAAACATAAGCTACATGGTTCAAATAATGTCACAAACGATGACCCCACATGCTTTTATAGCCAAACCATCTAAATGAGCTTTTTTTTATTATTTAAGTCGTGATTTGTAGTTTTATATTATATTGGTTTTGTGCCTAGAGTCTAGTTCACTAGAAAAATATATTATATATTTAACAATTCGAATATTCGGATATCCGAAATTTAGATTTTTTTTATCCAAATCCAAAATAAAATATATGGATAATCCAAATCCGAATATAAAATTATTTGAATCTGAATCCAGAAAAGAAATCGAATATGAGACTCAGTATTTTTGCTCACCCCTACTCATATGTGTTGTTATTTGGGATAATTGGTCCGGACGCTACTGTAATGTATATCAAGGGGTCTGAAAATTTTCTCTGCCCTCGCGGTACTATGGACAGTAATTTTTCACTGGGTTTACCGCATTTGGGTTCTAATGAGACCGGCTGCTTCGAGACCCCACCAACAATCTAGACCATAAAGAATTCAGAGACACAAAAAAACAGAAGACGACATTTTTAAATCTCGGAGATGCGGTGGTATTGTGAGCATGTAAACGAACAAGGTCTGGTACTCCGTATAAAGGGAGATCATAGAGTTCTAAATTGCCGTTCATGTCGAAAGATGATTCGAGGTCAGATTTCCTACTGGTGTAATCTATGTGAATTTTTTTTAATAGTTTAAATTTTATTATTATAATATGTAAGTCATAAGAGAAATTATTAGTCTCGTAGTTGTCTGCCTCTTCAAAATCTTATAAGAGTACTGTCGGTAATACCAAGAGGACAAATTCTTTTCTGGCTCCAGCATTCATTACATCTTAACAATTTATCCCAAATCAAGACACAATACAATGTGTCCTTATTTGAGCAAATTGTCCCCAATGAAGCGAAACGTAATAAAACTTCCGGCTTGGCCCACTCGAGCTCATTGACTTCTTCAACGAGACATGTGCAACACTTGCACTGGAGATCAAGGTCTTCTTCTTCCACCCCCACTCTTCCTCATTTTTTCTACCTCCGTCTTGTGCAATTCTTGATTTGGGTATTTCGACGGAATTTTCCTCCACTGTAGTTGTGAGCAATGCGAATTTGACATGTGTGTAGAGTTGCAAACCAGTATTGCTTCTCAAGTAACATCTTGGATTCTGAGAACAAGTACATATAAAAAAACTGTATCGATTGTCACGAATCCATCCATTCGAATATGGTTTTCCGAGCTGGAGGAAATGCATGTGATTGCTTGTGCATTTCTTTGTTTTATTCTAGGCAAACTGATTGGTGGTCTTCTTCCCAACTTCCAGAAGTTATCAGCCATTTGATTCATCCATGTCATGATCTCAACATTATAATTGCTCCAAAGTAAGCATGTAATGCATGTCTCCTATGCCATTTCTGCGTCCACAAATCGTCCCTGTATTCTTTACCTCACAAGACCACCCATCTCCTTCTTAATCAAACAATTGTTTTACTTCATGTTCTCTCTTTCAGTGTACAACTTGCAACCGCCAGTGTTCGGGGTTGACCTTTTATTGTAGTGAACTCAAATGCAACTAATTGAGACGTAACCTAAAATGTTACCGCATGGAATGTTTCGTTTTAATATTGTTTTAACAATTTTACTAGATATATCTATTAATTCATGCTTATTCAAAAAAAAAGTTGCAACGCACTTGATACTCTTCTGAGTCAACGCCCGCCCACCATACGGCCCAATTAATGCCATGTGGTGATCGCTATTTGAAATTTCATGGAGCTGTGTGCCATCCCAACTTGTATCTGCAACCATCTTTTGTGCATTCTTCCATCCAAAAAACTGAAAAACGTGCGGCTCGTTGCCTTCTCATTCACATGCGAACAATATATATATATGTTACAACTAGGGTTAGGAATCACAACCCAGTTTCTTATTTCAACACAACTATTGACTTTATATGTAATACACGTTAACTACACATGACTAAATAACACTCCCCCTCAAGTTGGCGCGTGTAAGTTTACCGCACCCAACTTGTCCAAGAGTTGCTTGAACCTCTCCTTTCCAAATGCCTTTGTGAAGATGTCCGCTACTTGAAACTTCGTATCTATCTTCCGAGGAGTAATCTCATTTGACTGGATCCATTCTCTGACAAAATGATAATTCATCTCAACGTGCTTTGTCCTCTCGTGGAAGACTGGATTATTCGTAATGTGGAATGCAGCCTGGTTGTCATAGTACAACATTGTGGCATGTTTCTGCGATAATCCAAGCTCGCATAACAGCCATCTTAGCCACATAACTTTAGTTACTATACTCGCCATAGTGCGGTACTCTGCCTTAGTGGAAAATCTAGCAATAACTAAATGCTTCTTACTTCGCCACGATACTGGTGAGCCTCCCAACAATATATAGTAACCAATTCGGGAGCGCCAAGTAGTGGGACAACATCCTCAATCCACATCGTAGAAGGCTACTAAAGAGCTTTTGCCATCCGCTCTAAGCAAAATGCCTTGTCCCACTGTTGCCTTCAAGTACTCAACCACCTTTTCTGCTGTCAACATGTGTTCCTCCCATCGCAAACTGACAAACGAACTGAGTATCCCCACTGTGTATGCCAAATTCAGCCTAGTAACGACCAAATATCAGCCTTTGATATCGACTAGTGTTCAAATACTCGGTCTCTTTGTCCGAGGCTAATTGGTAATTCTGCTCCATTGGGAACTCCCCAGGCCTACTCCCTTCTTGCCCACACTCCATCAGAATGTCTAAGGTGTACTTTTGTTGACTAAGTACCAATCCTTTTGGAGTTCTAGCAGCCTCTATCCCAAGAAAGTACTTGAGCGGTCCTAGATCTTTGATCCCAAATTACCTATCCAAGTATTGCTTGATTGCATCGATCTTGTCTATGCTCGTGTCTATCAATATCACGTCATCAATGTATATAAGAGCCATCACAACTACTGAGCCCTTTGGGGAGATAAATAAAGCATAATCAGCCTATGACTGTATGAACCCTACCTTCAGAAGTGCACTGGTAAACTTGCTATACCAGTTTCTGGAGGCTTGTCGAAGTTCATATAACGATTTTTATAGTCTACACACTCTAGTATCTCCTGGCTTTTAGAATTCCTGTGGCACTTTGAGATAAACTTCCTCATGTAAATCTCCATGTAAAAAGGTATTATTCATGTCTAGCTGATGAATAATCCATTTTTTTCACAGCAACCATAAGTAGACATCTGATAGTAACCAGCTTTGTCACCGACCTATATGTTTCATGAAAGTCTATTCCCTTGATTTGAGTGAAACCATGAGCTACCAGCCTTGCCTTCTACTTTTCAACCTCTTCATTAGACTTGAATTTTATCTTGTACACCTATTTTGAGTCAATGGCCTTCTTTCCTTTTGGCAGTTTTTCTAAGGTCTAGGTTCCATTTGACTCTAATACGTGAATTTCACTACGCATCGCATCCTTCTAGTGCTTATACTTTACCGCCTTATAAAAAGTCTTAGGCTCATCATGTGAGGAGATGGCCGAAAACAAAGCTTTGTGTGAGCCCAAAAAATGATCATAATGAACAAAGAGGGATAGAGGATATACTATCGAGCAAGCTAATGGTTGAGTAGACGACTGTGGCGATAGAGGATGGTAATATGACTTCAAATTCCTGCAAGTACTGCAGCAATTTTCTAGCTCTCTTCGGTCTATCACTTTCTTCTATTCTCGACAGTAAAGGGCCTGGGATAGCATCCTCTACATTTAGAGGAGGACTCAGAGCGCTTGCTTCAGTAACTTTGTAGCAAATTTGTCAATATGTAAAGTAAAATATCTTTCAAGATCATGAAGGAAAGATTATAGCATAAATATTCTCTCGTATTGACTAACGAAGAAGGTTGGAGAGAAAGAAACTTTGTAGTTGTAAAGTAGTTTTATCATACCTATTATGGTATTGAATTACCTGAGGATTTGATTGAAGATATATCATTCTTTGGTCATGAATCACTAGATTATTTGATTGAGGATCTTAAAACATGTGGTTGTGAGTTACCCGATCATCTGGTTGATGATATTATTTAGGGTTAATTACCCTCAGGTCCTTGAATTATTGACAATTTTGTAATAGGGTCCCTGTGTAATTTGAATAAGATTTAAGGTCTCTGTGTTATAACAAAATATTACTCTCAGGTCCCTGGCTTAACCTTCGCTGACATCATCAATTTTTTTTTATTTTTTTAACACTAAATTGACCAAAATACCCTTAAGCCAAAAATAAAAAAATCCAAAAAACAAAATAAAAATTAGGGAAAAGTACAAAAAAAGTCCTGTGGTTTCACTTTTAGTCCGCCGAACCTAAATTCGTCCCGAACCTATGAAAAATTTCTTTTTCATCCCGTTTTTTTTACATTTTAGTCCCAAATCTCAAATTTTTTTCAATTATTTTTATTATATCATAAATTCATCCCGAACCTATGGAATTCCGGAAATATCCCTCACCCGCTTCCGAATTTCACCAAACGCTCAACATCAAAGTCGTAGATCTAGATCTTACGGATCCTCTCATTTTGGAATCGCTCGATTCGGAGTATGTATGCGAAAGTTATGATGTTTCTACCGAAAAATGACGAATTAAGCCTATCAATGCTAATACCAACCGAAATCACATGAAACTCAAAAACGTAAGGCTCAAATCACAAAATTCACAACACAAAAGTCGTAGACGAATGTGTTGCAAACCTACCCGACTTGAAATCATCTAAATCGGAGTTCACACAAAAAAATTACACATATTTTCCCAAAAGGTGACGTGTTATAATTGATAGGCTTAGTTCGTCAACTTTCGGTAGAAAAATCATAACTTTCGCATACATACTCCGAATCGAGCGATTCTAAAACAAGAGGATCCGTAAGATCTAGATCTATGACTTTGATGTTAAGCGTTTGGTGAAATTCGGAAGCGGGTGAGGACTATTTCCGGAATTCCATAGGTTCGGGACGAATTTATGATATAATAAAAATAATTGAAAAAAATTTGAGATTTGGGACTAAAATGTAAAAAAATGGGATGAAAAAGAAATTTTTCATAGGTTCGGGACGAATTTAGGTTCGGAGGACTAAAAGTGAAACCACCGGACTTTTTTTGTACTTTTCCCTAATTTTTATTTTGTTTTTTGGATTTTTTTATTTTTGGCTTAAGGGTATTTTGGTCAATTCAGTGTTAAAAAAATAAAAAAAATTGATGATGTCAGCGAAGGTTAAGCCAGAGACCTGAGAGTAATATTTCGTTATAATACAGGGACCTTAAATCTTATTCAAATTACACAGGGACCCTATTACAAAATCGTCTATAATTCAGGGACGTGAGGGTAATTAACCCTATTATTTACTACACCAAGAAAGTTGGAAATAGGAGAACTCAACATGCTTAAAAGCTTTGCTCCAACTTTGAATATAATTTATTTCCCAGGGCTGCTTGGCAAGAAACAATAAAATACTTCAAGTATTTATTATCAGTTCCTATTAGCGAGGTAGTGATTCGATATATGGAAAGATGCTATACAACTAACTCTATACCAAATAACTCGATTGGATTACTATCATGTGGAGTAGCTGAAGACCAAAAATATTTCAACTCCTCCAATTACGAGACTCAAATTGATACAACCGTACATGAATCGGCTGTATCCATGCAGTATTGTAGTCCTCCTATTTTGGAGAGCAAACAAACGGCTAGTCAACAATGGTCCGACACCACAACTATCAATAAGGAAGCGTTGTTTTTACCATCGTGCAACGTACATGAACTTGAAGATCGAAGATATTTTGACTCACACAGTTACAAGACTAAAGTTGACACAGTTGTACATAAATCGACTGAATCTATCCAAGATTTTATTCCAGCGGTCGAAGAGGTTAACAAAAAGACTAGTTTACAATTAGCCGATATCACAGTTAGTGAGAAAGAAGTGTCATCCATTGACAATACTATGACCATTGAGCTTGCAATGCCCATAATTGAGAAAAAGGAAGAGGCATTCCCAACACATTCTCAGACCTCTACCATCTTTCAAGATGTTTGGATCTTCTTATGCTATGGGAATTTTAGGATCTACGCCAAGTCACATGTTACTAAGGTCCGCATCGCACTTGCCCAATTATGTCCTAACTCAACATAAAGACACAAAAGATAAAATTCATTTTCAGAATAATGATGGAAATTTTATCTTACTGGGGGCATGAAGAGCACTGCAACGTAGTGATCAATGCTCTTCCATTGATTGAAATTATTTCGATTGAGGAGTATATCGATCTTACAACTACTGAAGAGCAAGATAATCTTACCTCGATCGAGGAGCAAGTCCAAGTTATAACTCAACTTACAACATTCGTGGAGCAAGACATACGCATGTTGGAGACTGTTGAACCAAGTAAAATTACAGTTAAGCAATTGTCTACTGTGCAAGTTCCGTATCACTTCAATAGGTACACATGCATGGAAAAAGATGTTAAAAAATGGTCAAAATCAACCAAAACTAGCACGAGACATCTTGAGTATGCATGGGTTAAGAAAGATAGTTACTCAGTTGAAGATTGAGCAAGATATTCTCTAAGATAGTAAGATTACTAAGATTTGGGTGCCCAAGAAAGAGCTTGCATGGTCTAAGAAAGAACCACGTAAGACACGAGCTACAAGAAGTGAGCAACCTATAAGGTGCCAAGACCATCATATGGAGCCTATGCAGAAAGAAGTGCCAAGAAAATCAAATTCACACTCGGGGGGCAAATGTCTAGAAACTCGTCAACTGACTTTCACAAAGACTCAACGAAGAAGGTTGAAGGAAAGGATTCAAAAGCAAAAGATTAGAGACCTTCAACAATGTTCGCACGGTTATTTTAGTGAAAGGTATGAGTTTCTACTTAGACATATAAGGCAGAATTCAAGTACCCCCAAAAAAACCATGAGCACACGGATATATCCAGAAGAGTGATCATCTGCACGCCGACAATGGCTAGGTCTCGACTGATTCACTAACAAATTCTTTGCATATTACGACTTTAACTTGGTTGGATATATATAAAGTTAATTTTCTGCATGTTTAAAGACGGATACATGGCAACGCTTTTCCTAGCGTCAAAACATTGACGTGTGGGGGGCATTATTGTAGCAGAAAATTAATTCGCAGATTTTCTTAGCAATTTTAGTAAAAAATCCGTAACTAACTACTCAAATATCGGATTGAGGTGATTTCAAAAGGTGCAAAAAGATAAGAGATAAATCTACAACTTTGTAGTTTATCACTTTTCCAAATTCGGAGCAAAAAGAGGTCATAATCAACTTGGAAGTTTTGGGCAGTTTCATATCTGAGACCGGGGATAATTTAGGTTTTTTGTACTGAACGGCCTAAGATTTTTGGTATCAGGCTAGGGCTTGTTTTTTCTAAATAATGACAGGCTTGAAGTAGAAGAAAGACCCCCACAACACAACACAACATATCAAATTTCTTATCAAAGCTTCGGCTTTTTATTTTAGTATAGGGTAAATGTAACTTTTATCATTTATGTTTTACTCTTGTTTCTTCCCCTATAATTCAATAAAAGTTTTGCTCTTCCACTAATCTTTTCTTATTTACCAAGTCAAATCTGCATATCTTCTCTTCCTTTTTCCCATATTTCTTCCATCTTCGCCTTATTCGTTTGAATCGCTCTTGGAACGATCACTCCGAATCCGTCTTTAGACCGTTTTCGACGTTCTAACATATTTTTTTCACAACACTCGCCTATGGTTTATTTACTAATACAAATCTTCATATATATATTTTTTATTGTGTGCCATCAATTTTTTGTATCTCTCGCTCATATTTTCCTTTTTTTTTTGGCGTCTACACAACATTCTGATTAATATTTCTGTTGTCCTAAAACATCTTTTCACTGATTTCAAATTTTCAGAAGATTAACATTTAACAATATTCGACTGCAGGCCAATATTCTGGATCAGGTGCATGGGTTCAATTCAATTATACAAGTGACTATTTCCTAGGACTATCCGAAAGCCCAACTTTAGAGTTGGCCCGCCCAATATTAGCCATTTGGCTCCCATCATTCCCCTTTCGCCCGAAGCCCGCTGGAAACACAAATATATATTATATTATTAAAAAAGAAAAGAAAAAAAAAAGAGTGAGAGAATTGGAAAAATCGAAATGGCGACATCTCTAGCTCGGCTGGCGAGGCGATCCCTAACCGCAGCTAACCGAAGCCAAGTCATCCTAGCGTCACGCGCCCAGTCAACCGAGGCGGCGCCGGATCGGGTGAAGTGGGACTACCGGGGGCAGAGGCAGATAATCCCGCTGGGGCAGTGGCTCCCGAAGGTCGCTGTCGATGCCTACGTGGCACCCAACGCCCTGCTTGCCGGCCAGGTCACCGTATACGACGGAGCCTCCGTCTGGAACGGCGCCGTCCTCCGCGGAGACCTCAACAAGATCACCGTCGGCTTCTGCTCCAACGTCCAGGAGAAGTGCGTACTCCACGCCGCCTGGACTTCGCCCACCGGTATTTGTTTTTATTTAGGGTTTACATTTTTCTCAATTAATTTTTTTCTAATTTTAAGGTTTAATTTTGAACTGGGACCTGATTGTAGGTAATGTCCTTTCGGGTTAGAAGTTTTGATTTAGGTTTGAGCCGAGGTAGAGCGATTGTTAGGAATGAGGTGGAGTTAGAGGCTTTTCGATTTAGCTGAAATTAATAGTGTCCATTTGGTAGGTTGGTTAAATTATTGTTATCAAAGTCGTTAGCAGTTTCGATTCTGTGTCGAGCGGTTGGGCTGCGCTGCTCGAATAAGCGTCGGATGGCTCTGCTTCCCAGCAGAAAGCACGTAATGAGAGAGAGAGTCCTTGTAATGATGGTGGAACTACAGATTTGATTATGCTTAGCAGTGCCAGTGCTTTCTCCAGCAAAAGGTTCCTGGCTTTACTACTGAAGTCGGGACATAGAATACTAGTTGGTTCATGTTGGGGACATTTCATGACCAGGAAAGTTCCTCCCTAATAAATCTGGATGTAGTTGGTGTCCTCTCTTTCATTATAACATGGATTAATCGTTGATATCATAAGCTTAATTGTGTTGAAGGTTCTGGTTTGTAAGTTTTTCGGGTCCTAAAGCGCCATTTGCGAGATATCGTTCAGGAGAATAAGCAGTATTTGACATTCCTGTCAAAGGGAACATGACTGATGTAGAGTTCTGATAAGTTTGATTAGGGTCTATGGTGCATTAAAGTAAATGACCGAGTTTATACCTATCTAATGTACAGATAGAAAATTGCTGCTCCTCTTAAATCTCCCTATTTTGAGGTTTGAGGAGTTATCAGAAAGGTCAAGTGTGTATGGGAGTGAGATTCCTTTCTATTTTTTCGTTCACCTCTGTAGGACATCCTACAATTTTAGTTGTTGTTCCATCGGTAAGGATTTTTCATGTCCAATGAATGGTACAATCTATTCCGCAAGTAGAGCAAAAGTTTCCTAGCTTTAAGAAGCAAAAGTTTCCTGGCTTCGAGAAGCAATATTGTTTATTGATACTTTTACTTCTCTTGTAGATTGAACACTGATTACAGTTCCTGTGCCATTGTCTAACCACTTGGCAGTAGAGCAAAAGTTCTTTGAGATTGAGTGCAAAGCCTGATCTTATCTCTGCTATTTGTGTCAACCTCCCCAGGATTAGCATTGCTCTGACAATCCTCATTTAGCTTTTAAGCATGCGTATTTTGCGGCTTCCTTTGTTTTATATGAAAAAGATGCATCTCTGATGTTACATTTGTAATTAAAATGTTGCAGGATTGCCAGCTGAGACAATGGTTGAAAGGTATGTAACCGTAGGTGCTTACTGCCTCCTACGTTCTTGCACAATTGAGCCAGAGTGCATCATCGGTCAGCATTCTATTCTCATGGAAGGTTCTTTGGTGGAGACTCACTCCATCCTTGAGGCTGGTTCGGTGGTTCCACCTGGGAGGAGAATTCCAACCGGCGAACTCTGGGCTGGTAATCCAGCAAGGTTTGTTAGGGCTCTGACCCATGAGGAAACGCTCGAAATTCCTAAACTTGCTGTTGCCATTAACGACCTCAGCAAAGATCATTTCTCGGAGTTCCTGCCGTACTCCACGGCATACCTAGAGGTCGAGAAGTTTAAGAAGCAGTTGGGGATATCAATCTAATTTAATTGTTCTCTTACTGTTTCTATGACCGAGTAGTCTGAGTTCTTGCAAGGAAATAAGAAGCTCAACAACTGAAGAACACAGGCTTCAACTTCTTTTGTTTGTATTGCATATGTCACCCATGGAGAGAGCTGCTTGTGAATTCTAAGCAAGACCAAAGTGTGTTATTAGTGCGTTGGATCGGAGTTTGCTTCTGGTTTACTTGCTTTCTGTTGCCGGAAGATGATAAATTGTTTTGATCATTTCGTTGACGGGACTTTTCTGGGTCTTTAACCCATAAATTAAACTGTAAAACAGTCATTTTTTTGCTGGTGCGCCCTAAGGAGGATAAATACCTTGTATTTTAATGCAATGAGATGGCTAACCTACGAGTTTAGAGTCGAGGTAGGATAATGATACGGGCAATCTTTAAAGTTGAGTTCTGGATAAGATCTATATATATACCTAGACTCGACCTTACTTATAGACTCATAAATGAGATTAGAATCTAATTTATTCTACTTATATATAGCTAGATTAACATATAAATATTTCTTTTTCATAAACTCATACTGTATTTGACATTCGTTATGAAAAACAAGATTGTTCATTAATCAACTTAAGATAAACTGTATTACAAATTTATACTGAATGATAAAATTAGTTTATGAAGTTGATGGGTCTAGTGATAGAGATGATTTTTGGGTTAGACACTAAAAACCATGTTGGTAGTATCTAGACAGTCATCCTAGAATTTCTAGGATAGAGTATATATCGTATTTTCATATTATATTTTTTTTCAATAGATCCTGTTAGAAAAGTGTTGTTAGATTTCTCCTATCACGATGTCATTTCTCTTAACTCTTGTTCTGAATTGAAAGATTTTATAATAATTGTGGATTCTTGAACCAGTTAGGAATTCAGATTCTGGGTTTGTATATTGAGACACTTGGTATGTCCTACCCATATAACTAATCCTACCAGATAAGAGTCAAGGGCTTCATTTTTTTTGGGTATTTGCTTTCCAGGAAAGCTGTTTTATTTTAATTTATTTTAAGAATTTTCTTAAATATTGTTTATAAGCGATATTTGTCATATATCAGAATTTTAACCGCGATGACTTTGATTACATGCAAAAAGTTTATATTATACGAAAAACAACCCCAGCCTACAATAACGAGTAATTATTTTTTTAATCAGAGATGGGCTGTACATGTTAAATTAGTTGCCAAAATATAGGTGTTGAATTTCCAACCCGCACCAACTTTGACTAGTTGAGTTTGTACCAGAGAATACGGCTCTTGCTAAAAGAAGAATGCCTTTCTGGAAGTTTGGTGCCGACCGGATCTCTCCAGCTGGACTGGGATTAGAATTCCACTTAAAAAAATTATAGCACCCGGTATCTAAATGCGTAATAGTTATTTTTAATTTGAGTTTGAGTTTGGTAAAAAATTGAGTACAATTCTAGAAGCAAATTTCAGTTTCTTAGTGCGGGTTGATTCATGAATTTACTGTTTGGTTTTTAAAAAAAGAAAACGTCATTCTCCATGGGCCACGAATGAGCTTTCTTAGAAAACGAGGCACCAGTAATGTAGGGTAATTAAGATAAGATATTAGGTATGGGAATTGGTGGATATGGAATCTTATATTTCTTAATTAATGTCAGTAGTGGTGATTAATACATAATATATCGAGCACCAAACTATATTCAGTATGGACTAAAAAATTTTGTCTTCAGGTGGGGCTATCATTTTTTTTTTTTTTTCGGAAAAAGAGCAGCTTCATTCATAATAAGGGCGTAATACATCAGGTATAGGAACAGTTCTGAGGACAAAACCCAAAGACCCATAACCAACTATCTCAAGGAATAACCCCCCCAACCCTCGTACAAAAACGAGGTTGCAGCCGTTGACCTCATTAAAAAACCTATCCCAGAAAAACCTGCCGCAAAACAGGAAAAAACCGGGACTAGGAAAAAGAGCATCAACGATAACACTGCTAATAAAAGATAAAAAAAAGGGAGATTAATAAGAGTTAAGCAACGATATCGACATAACAGAAAACAACCATGGGATCACCCTAATTCAGCATTTGGGACCTCGGCTCTAGGAGTACCCTCCGGATCTCTATCGCTTGCCAGAATATCTTGAATGCAGCTAGGTGGCCACGAGAAGACTAATAGTTCACGATCCGGCGGAAGCGGCATCTTGGCGAGTTCATGTGCCGCCTTATTGGCATCTCGTCGCACATGATCCACCCGAACTTGGGTAAACTTGGAGAACAAGCTTCTACAATCATCCAAAATCGTAGCAAGGTCACTTCTATCCGATGAAGTTTTGGAGAGCTGTAAAGCAACAGAAAGACAGTCAGTTTCGATAATCACTATGTCAAGGCCCAGAGCTTCCGCAAATTCTAACCCTGTAAACACCGCTTGTCCCTCCAGTAATGTAGGATGATGGAGGTTGCAGAAGAGCCGAGTAGTCGCCATTATGAATGTCCCCTCATCATCCCGTATGACAACTCCGACTTGACCACCAACATCCGTCCGGGTACCAGCATCAACGTTCACTTTCACCCACCCTATCTCCGGTGGTAGCCAATGGACCGCTTGACTAGAGTTCCGAACCACACCATGCTCCACTGTGTCCATATATTGCAACCAGAATTGAAAGCCTTTAGCCAGAGCGTCAGGAACCACTACCTCCTCATCTGGAGAAAAAATTTTACTGTTTCTTATCTTCCATATCGCCCATAAGATGGCCACTCTCCTGCTTCGCTCCATTGGATCTGTCGCATCTAGTAGGTGTTCCACCGCTTGTCGTAGATTACCTAACGCAGCTTCATGTAGTTGAACGTTCACTTGTTGCCAAATGGCAATAGTAAAGGGACAAGCGAAGAATAGATATAATACCGTCTCGGAGTTACCTGTACAACAAGGACAGGTGTCGTCAATCTCAATACCCCGTCTGATTAAATTAGCCCGAACTGGGAGATTGTTGTCGAGCAATCTCCATAAATGTGTTTTCATCCTTGGCGGACATTGAATATTCCAGCAACTCCTCCATAGCTGGTCCCCTATAAGCGGTAGAGAAGCAAGGCGGGATGTATCCCACCATGATTTAAAGTCGATGTAATAGCCGCTCTTAACAGTGTAAATTCCAGAGTTGGAGTGCTTCCATCGTACCACATCATTCGGTCGACGAGGGCTTAGTCTTATTTGCATAATACGCGACACATCATCCTCGGCAAAGCACTGGCGTAGTAGTTCCAGATTCCACATCCCTTCATGTATGAACTCGGAAACATACGTAAAGAGATCAGAGCCCGGAAAGCGATACTTAGGTAGCCCATTATCACTATCTGTTAACCATGGATCGGACCATACTCGAACTGAGGATCCCGTACCAATCCGCCATTCAATCCCCTTGTGTAAAACCTGAAGTCCACTAAGTATGCTCTTCCAAGTATAGCTAGACGATGGGTTGTGAGGAACCTCTAATAGGGAATGTCTAGGAAAATAAATAGCTCTCAAAACTGTCGCCACCAGAGCTATCATTATTATTATTATTATCGCTATCATTATCGCTTAATAAACAAATTATTATTATTTCGTATACAAATTTGTATTAGAGCAAACCTATCATCACTTTATATGCAAACCAATATTAAAACATTATTATTGCTTCATATATAAATTAGTATCATTTAGTCTTTGTAGGTGAGGACAATATTTATCTCCACCGAATTCAATCTCACTATTGATAAAGTTAAATAATTTCTAAATATGATTACATTTTGGATTAACTATTAAAAGATTTAAAAAATGATAAAATGAATGTGTAACATTAATTAACTTATATAAAGGTGCTCTTTTAAGCTCTTTAAAGCTACCTACCTCTCCATAATGTCACCCAAAGGGCAACCGTCCATGCATTAAGTTTTACCTGCAACCATTACTTTGTGCTTTTTAGAGTTTAATATTGGATTATAAGCACATTATTCAAATCTTATATTTCTAGACGCACAAATTAAAAAAAGTTGTGTATATGATAGAAACAGTGCAGTATATGTGCATATAAATTTTAGAACATAGTGTACTATTTTTTTTTTT
>SOPF01027804.1:0-101004 GCA_012979155.1 Hypericum perforatum
TCGATCAAGTCTTTCTCCTCTCGGTCTCAAGACTTGATTATTATCTTAGTTCTAGGTGATCAAATTAGACTAAGCATTAAGCCCTTTAACTTATACATGATCCTTAATATTTTTACCCATTTTAAACCATTAGAAAGTTTAGGCTTTCAAAGCATCACACCACTTAGTAACTACTCACACATGTTTAAACAAACATACACACACATATATATTACAATAACACAATCAAAATACATATTACAAGCAAAGAAAAACAAGAATAGAAAAGGGAAGAAGATGTTACAAATTCCAAGCATAAGCTTGGTTTATGCCTTCAAGTTTTTTCCTTCTTTTCCTCCCTTTAGCTCACGGCCTCTCTCCCCTCTCTTTCCTTTTTTTTCCTTTTTTTGGTACGTGAGTCTTGGCTCTCCCTTCTCTGCCACCTTTTGTTTTCTTAACTAACATAATAATACTAAGTCATATTACAATCCAAATGACATCAAAAGCTAACATAACTAATTACTTCTTTTCATAATATCTAACCAACTCTTCCATCCATGTTTCTAGCTTTAGGACATAGCAACAACAAAAGAAGTGTAGCCATCCTTGTTCCCTTCAAGTCACAGCCAAATTGAGTCATCTTATCCTCACAAAATGGCAGCCACGGATTTGGGCCAAGAAGCCCAAAGTTGGCCCAAATAAACCATCAAGTTTGGCCCACTGGGACAGAATCGGCCCATGATATTGGATCAAGCGGTTTCCCAACTTAGACGACGAAATAGAAAACGCCCTTTGTATCCATTGTAGCTGCGGATGTCTTCTTTTCAATGCCGCTAACGGCGCCTCAATCCAACTTTGTATGAGGAAGTTGTGAATTTTCTCGTGCAAGAGGTCTGGCCCGACGAACTACATGGTTAGCCTCGGTTTCACCCAATCTTTTTGCCATTTTGCCTTGTCGAGTCCGTTTTGCTCACATCCTCGAGGTCTTGATCGTGCCTCCTTAGATTATTGTCCATAAAGCTCCTAAAAAATAAGCAAACATAAGAAAAACGAACAAACACGACAAAAGAACAAAATGTACAAAAACAAGACAAAGTTATAGAAAACTCGTAAAAACGATAAGTAACAAATGTAAACTGACGCTAAAATGTACATAAGTAATGAGTGTTTTTGACACTCATCACCCTCTAAGTTAGGTTAAGTAGCAATTTAGACTCATCGCACACGAAAGTATGGTTGAGGTTGCCTTCAATTTACTCAGACCACATCACATACACCCAGACCACTCATTATCTTATGGTTATGTTATTGGTTTAGGTACCTTGCTCATTATTAGCTTATAAGTTGTTAATATTGTGTTTTATATACAAACCTTGCATATGTTAGTTGTTATGACCTTTATATCCAATCTTTAGAGTTTAGATCATAAGTGTTCATCAACAAACTTCATAATCTGACGTGTGGTGCATGCCAGACTGACCAAAAGAACAAACGACTAAACATCCTTTCCTAGATAGAATCGAGATAGAATAAAACAACAAGTGGAATCACACATGCAGATAGCTGCATAGATGCCCCAGTAAGGAAGTGTGGAAGAATAGCAGTCATCAATTGGCGCCATTGCCGGGGACTGAGATTTAGAATCTCAATTCAGTTTACAAACTCGAATTAGGATTAGTATATTATTAGTATTATATTTTTCTTTTTATTTTTATTTTTATTTTTCACTAAGTGTCTTATCTTGCTTGACAAGTTACGTGAATGCCCTTAACCCGTTCCACCTCCGAGCCTCAGTTGGGAACTGAAGTGGACATTGCACGATTAGAAAGGTCATTGCGTAGGGAGAGACGTGAGAAAGAAAGAATGGATCAAAGACAAGAAGGCCAAGGGGGCAGAGCACCTGGTCCTCGACCTTCTCTGATGGACCATGGAAGACCAACTTACGAAGGAGCAAAAATTGGAATCCAACAGCCAGCTGTCGAAGCTAACCACTTTGAAATTAAGCCGGCCATGATTCATATGCTTCAAGCTTTGGGTCAGTTCTTTGGTTTGCCTAATGAAGATCCTAATGAACACCTGGGAAATTCATGGAATTAGCTGATAATTTTAAGTATCCTAAAGCATTGGACAATGCTGTTAAGATTAGAATGTTTCCATACACATTAAGGGATAAGGCTAAACTTTGGTATAAGCAACTTAAAGGTACTCCGATAACCACATGGGAGCAATTAGCAAATGCTTTCTTAGATAAATATTTCCCCTACTGAAAGACTAACAAACTCGTTAAGGAGATTACAAACTTTGAATAGTATAAAGGAGTCTTTGAGCGGGAGAGATTTAAGGAGTTGCAACGAAAATGCCCGCACCATGGTTTATCTGAGGAGTCTCTACTTAAGACATTTTATTTTAGCCTGTCACCATCAACAATGGGAACTGTTGACTCAGCTTCCAATGGAAATTTCCTGATAAAGGAAAGGGCTGAAGCCTAACATATTCTGGAAGAGCTGGCAGCAATAAATAGGATAATTACGAATGAGAGGAAAAGACAACCCATTGGAGAGTTAAGGGAGGTAACTAAGTGAAGTGAGAGAAAAGGAATGATAGACTTAGATGCTTCCTCGTCTTTTCAAGCACAATTAGACCTAATGGCAAAGCAATTGCATGATTTGAATCTAAACAAAGTTGATGCTATTGCTTTACAACAGCATTGTAAAGCTTGTGGCAACTCTGGCCACGAGATTATTCAATGTGTAATGATGATCCAATCTACAGAGCTGGTCAACTTTGTGAGTGGTCAAGGACAAGGAGGAAATCGAATGGTAAACAACCTATATTCCTCTGCATATAATCCTGGTTAGAGAAACCACCCTAACTTCTCATGGAAAGAGAGAAACAATGATGACAGTATGGCAATCATTCCTGATAAAGGAATGCTATTATGTGTCTCATAATAAGGACCACCACCTGGTTTTCAACCACGTGAGTTCTTAGGAGATAGAATGGTAGCACTTGAGGACAGATTTGACAAGGTTGAGAAATTCATCCAATAATCTGAGGACTCATCCAACAACCAAGGTCAAATTTTGAAGGCATTAGCGACCCAGGAAGCAAGGCAGAACAATTTGGAGCAGTTTCTTAAAGGTCAAGCAACTGCCATGCGTAACATAGAAGTACAACTTGGGAAAATTGCTAAGACAAATACACAAAGAGCATCTGGCTCTCTCCTAAGTTCTACTGAGGAAAATCTTCGTGGCCAAGTTAATGCAATCACCTTAAGAAATGGCAAGGAATTAGCTTCTCAAAAAGTCAAAGAGAATGCTAAACCAATTGACGTGGAAAGTCTAGAAAAAGCAACAAGGAGGAAGCTCTAAAGGAAAAGGACCCGCAAGAAAAAGTTGCGGAGGAAGAAGAAATTTACATACCACCTCCACCAATGGTCCCTATTCTTCCTTATCCTCAGAGGGTAAAGAGAAAGTCAGGGATGGATGAAAAATTTCTCTGTTTCATAGAGAAAATGAAGAACATTCAAATTAGCATCTCTTTCCTATAGATGCTAGATCAAGTACCATACTACGCCAAGTTTTGAAAGGAACTCGTCACTAAGAAAAAGAAATGGGAAGTTGGAGAGACAATTACCCTCATGGCTGATTGTAGCTCTCTCAACTCAAAAAATCTTTTGACAAAGCTCAAAGATTTGGGGAGTTTTACAATTCCCTATTTCATTGGTGAAACTGAGTTTCCAAAATGTCTATGTGATTTAGGTGCAAGTATCAACTTGGTGCCTTTATCTACATTCAAAAAACTAGGTTTGTGTGAGGTTAAGCCAACTTCTATGCTTCTCCAATTGGTGGACCAAACTATTAAAAAACCATACGGTGTGGTTGAGGATGTTCTGGTAAAGATAGACAAATTCATTTTTCCAGTTGACTTTGTGGTTCTGGATGTCTCTGAGGACAAGAACTGTCCACTAATTTACGGAAGATCATTCCTCAACACCGCACATGCATTGGTAGATGTGCATAATGGCAAATTGGTTCTCAGAATTGGAGACGAGAAGGTTGAGTTCAACATGATAGGTGTTATGCGCCATCCTCTTGATGAAGGGATGTGCATGAAAATAGATGTTGTAGATGAGTGTATCCTTTAAATTTTGTAAGAAGAACATCTCTAGAATAAAGGATAAAGAACTAGAAAGAGTCGCGGAGGACTTTGTAGAAGAAGTAGAGGAGAAAATCTACAAGAAAGGTCTGCTTGAGGAGCTAGAGATTCACTTGAAATATCGTACTCCACCCTCATTTGTAAAAGCTCCTTCCTTAGAACTGAAAGAACTACCCTCCCATCTGAGATATGCTTTCTTAATAGATGGAGGGAGATTACCGATTATTATATCGAACAAGCTCACTAATTAGAAGAAGAAGAGAAAGTGCTCACAATTGTGAACAAGTGGATTAAGGCCATTACGTGGCAAATATCTGACATCAAGGAGATAAGCCTAGAAATTATGATGCACCATATTCACATGGAGGATGGAGCAAGGCCGAGAGTAGACCGACAAAGGAGACTTAATCTAAACATGAAGGAGGTTGTTAAGAAGGAGGTGATTAAACTCCTAGAAGCGGGAATTATCTATCCAATCTTGGATAGTGAGTGGGTTAGCTCAATACATTGTGTTCCCAGGAAAAGAGGAATGACAGTTGTGATCAACGAGGTAGGAGAGCTCATTCTAACAAGGACTATAATCAGATGGAGAGTGTGCGTTGATTACCATAAATTGAATGACGCTACATGCAAAGATCATTTCCCACTTCCATTCATTGATCAAATATTGGAAAGGATAGCTGGGTATTCGTATTATTGCTTTTTAGACGGATACTCTGGGTATAACCAAATTGCAATATACCCCAGAGATCAAGAGAAGACATCTTTCATATGTCCCTTCGGTATTTTTGCATATCATAGAATGCCTTTTGGATTAAGTTGTACCTCAGCAACGTTTCAATGTTGCATGGAGTCTATCTTTTGGGAGATGAACGCAAAGATTATGGAAATCTTCATGGATGACTTCTCTGTATTTGGAGACTCATTTGATCACTGTCTTGACAACCTAGATAAAGTATTGCAGAGATGTGAGGAAAAGAACCTTATGCTCAATTCGGAAAAGTGTCATTTTATGGTAGATGAAGAAATAGTCCTTGGGCACAAGATTTCTAGAGCTGGCATGAAAGTGGATAGAGCTAAAACTGAGGTGATAGAAAAAATGGATGCACCAATAATAGTTAAAGGAGTTAGAGCATTTCTGGGTTATGCCGAATTTTATAGAAGATTCATCGAGAACTTCTCTCTAATTGCTAAGCCTCTAACAAATTTGCTGGTTAAGGAGGTATCCTTCAATTTTGATGAGCACTGCCTTAAGGCATTTGATGCTCTTAAAAAAGCTCTTATCACAGCTCTAGTTATTTCATCACTGGACTGGAAACTTCCATTCGAAATGATGTGTGATGCAAGTGATCTAGCTTTGGGTTATTTGCTTGGACAGTAGATAGAGGAAAAGCTACATGTCATCTACTATGCTAGTAGAGTACTGGCAGGAGCTCAACTCAACTATACAACCACAGAGAAAGAGATGCTTGCAGTTGTCTACGCATGCGACAAATTCATATTGTACGTATGCGACAAATTCATACCGTACTTGCTTGGTTCATCTCTGAAGGGAAAATTCAAGAAGAGTTTTCGGATGAAACTCTTATGACAATGAGTAGAGTAGAAGCTCTCTAGTATGTTGATTATGCCAACTTCTTGGTTGGAGGTATTATTCCTACAGATCTGAGTTATCCCCAAAGGAAGAAATTACTACGGGATGTTTGGATGCATGTTTAGGATGATCCTTACCTATTCAAAAGGTGTAATGATGACAGCGTGCTTCGATGTTGCATTGCTAGTTGGGAAGTAGCAAATATTTTAGAGCAATGCCATAACACTCCTTGCTTAGGTCATTATGGAGCTTCAAGAACTGCATCTCGAGTTTTTTAATGCAATTTCTATTGGCCTTTCATCTTCAAGGATGCATGTAGTTATGTTGAGCAGTGTGACTGCTGCCAAAAAATAAGAAATATCTCAAAGAGGAATGAGATGTCGTTATCTGGAATTTTAGAGATTGAGCTTTTTGACATTTGGGGTTTAGACTTCATGGGTCCTTTTCCAACTTCATATGGCAACAAGTATATCTTAGTAGGAGTAGACTACGTTTCAAAGTGGGTAGAAGCTTTGGCATCACCAATAAATGATGCTAGAGTAGTTATCTGATTTCTGAAAAAACTCTTTTTGAGATTTGGAGTGCTACGAGTGATAATCAGCGATGGTGGGTCACACTTCTGCAATAGACAATTTGAAGTCCTGCTTAAGAAATAAGGGGTGACGCACAAGGTGGCAACACCTTATCATCCCCAAAATAGCGGACAAGTTGAGCTTTCAAATCGAGAGCTCAAGAAAATCTTGGAAAAGATAGTCAGAACAGCAAGGAAAGATTGGTCAAACAAGCTCGATGATGACTTATGGGCTTATCGTACGTCATTTAGGACACCTGTAGGAATATTTTCATATAGGCTTGTTTATGGCAAAGCGTGCCATCCTCTAGTAGAGCTTGAGCATCGTGCATTTTGGGCCATTAAAACCCTTAATTACGATTACAACAAGGCCAGAGAATGCAAAATCCTCCAACTTGAAGAGTTGGATGAAATGCAGGACTTGGCATTCGAAAGCTCAAGGCTTTACAAGGAAAGGACTAAAAGAAGACATGATGCCCACATTATCGAGAAAGATTTTAAGGAGGGGTAGAATGTTCTTCTCTATAACTTGCGATTGAGACTCTTCCCTGGGAAGCTCAAATCCAAGTGGAATGGCCCCTACCAAGTTGTTAAAGTGCTACCTTTTGGAGCACTTGATTTAAAAAATAGCGACGGGATAGTCTTCCGAGTTAACAGCCAACGATGCAAAATTTACATTGGAGGGGGTGACATTAATCAAGATGCAGAGGTGCAATCGATTTATGTGCCTTCCAATGCGTGAACATTTGAAACAAAGGAAGGCTCTTTTACTTGCAAAGCTTAAAGAACAAGATATTTTGCGTTAAGTATCTTTGTTTAGTTAGTGTCTTAGTTTTGAGGAAGATTCTGATTGACATATGTCTCATCATTCTCCGTCGAGCACAAGAGACCTTGAGAATTGAGAGGCGTGAAGAAATCAAAAATACAGTCACAAGAATTGCACGACGACAAAGAATTGCATGTATTCACCCTTTTGTGTCGAAGGTGCAGAAAATTAGAGCATGATGGAGACTGTAGTTAGAATTGCACTAACTTGCAAATTTAGCATATCGTGCTACTACGTTGCGATCCTATTAGGCTTAATGCCAAAAAGGTTGCATGAAGAGATAGTTTATCATGGTATGCCATTCGTGAGTTGTGTGAATTGCGAACGTCCAAGTTGCACCTTTGACCCATGATGATGGGACGTCTGGTTTTCAAGCTTTCCAGGAATGCAGCGTAAATAAAAGCCAAAAAAAATTAGTTTAGCATGTTTGTTTCTAATGTGTGATCTTTTAGTTTATGTGTATGTACGTTTTGTGTAGTTTTTGAGGTTTGTACATATATGGCGCACGCCTTGTTATATGGCACGCACCATGTATTGAGATTTTGGAGAAGCTGGCGCATGCCGGATGTACTAGTGCACGCCAGTGATGGGCGAAAGAAGAAGCTGGCACATGCCAACAAATCTGGTGTATGCCAGGTTTGGACAGAATTGCCTATAAAACTCTCGGGCAGTTTGATTTCTTTACAGATTTTCAAAATCCTAAAATTCTCGCTTTCTGAATCTTCAAAATTTCACGTGCCCAACTTTCTTGAGCCATTTACCCGCACTTTTCAAGGTCCGAAATAAACATTCTACAGGATCTAGCAGGATTCCAAGAGGAGACAGGAGAAAGCGAGCAAGAAACCCTTCGCCTTCACCACCTGGATCTCTACCCCCAGACATTCGTGGCCGCTACAACGCTCCCTTCATGATCTTCCATGATTGGGAGGGAGAGAGGTATCAATGATTCTCACGCCTTAATGCCCTTAGTCATTTTATGATAAACTGGGATGACATGAAGACACTAGGGGTAGATAGGCAACTGAGGTCTGCGTTTCGGAAACTAGGGTGGAGATATTTTGAGAACAGAGAGATCATGGCTATGCAAGAATTAGTGTTGGAGTTTTATTGCATGTTGCAGGTATTGGCTAACAGACGTTCTTTTACTGCACATATTTTTGACATGGATTTTGGCATGGACGAGGTCGAGTTTAACGACCTGTTTAGCCTTAAGGCTGGACCAGGAATGTTAGACTTCTCGCCCCCTAGTTAGGCTCATAGGGCATGTCATGAGATTACAGGGTTTAAGCGATATGAGTCAGGGAAGGCACCTAATGCACAGATTACAGAATCATATCTAGGCATCCTCAATCGATTTATGACTCTAACCATTTGTGGTCAATGGGAAGAGTCTAAAGTCTTTCGATCTCAACTCTATGCCATAGATTGCCTTCGCCATGATATTCCCTTTAGCACCTTTGCCATGATCATCGATTGCTTTGCGAGATTGATTAGAGGTATCTGTACTTAGGATATATTATTTCCCGCATTGCATGTCACCATTTTTCTGAGTAGTTTTCAGCTTTCTGTGGGATGATTTTGGAGCTGGTGTCTCTTGACATCGAGAAGCTCCATATGAGCAAGCTGATCAAGAAGATGATGATCGATGGGATTGAGGTTGTCGAGTACAAGCCTTGGGAAGTGATGTAGGGACATCCAAGGCATTCAAGACTTTGATCCAATCCGAGTGAAGATTCAACCAAGGTGCAAGGATCAAGTCGTTATTTTCATTTTATTTTGTATTAAATTGCATTTGCAAACATTTAGACGTATTACTTTGCACTTTACCTTTCTAGAATCTCATAAGGTTTAGTTCATTTAGTTATGTTAAGTTCATTTTAGTCCTTTGGCATTTTTTTCAATCAAGTAGATTCGTTTTATTTGTAATTCGAATGTAATCAAAAAAACTATGATGAAGATTTGAGTGAGTTGAGAATTATTCTCCTAAATTACCGAGTGTAATTTGATTTATGCATGGATTTGCATGGTGCATGGAGTTGCACGTTTGATTAACATTTGCCCTAGCTGGCCGCTTGATTAAACCTGAACCCCTTCAATCATACAATGGAAGTTGTTCCTTGGTTGAAGTATCTATCTTTTAATTCAGTATCATTTGTATCCTTCCTAATCCATCCATCAATTTCAAACAATTTGTCAACATTTCCAACTAGAATAACCCAAAATCAGCTTGTTCTTAGTGCAATTCGACCAAATCCGTGTGATAGTCTTCCTTTGATTCATTCAAAGCAACAAACTATTCAACCTAATTTCGCTATGCTACATCAGGTGGTATCAGAGCTTTTGGCTGAGATCATCTTGATTTCTATATGAAGAGGAGAGGGAGAGAGTTTATTCGTTATAACCTGTGAGTTTTGAGCGAACCAAACACCAAACCGTGCAACAGGGTTACGTGATTATTGAATCTGTGCCTCAATTATCTTCCTAGCACCACTAAATAACCAATATGAGACATGTTGGATCCTGATGTGAATCAAAGATTTGCAAACCTTGAGAACTCCTTTCAGGTTATTCTCAATCGTTTGGACAAGTTTGCAACCCAAGCAACCGTTGCTGCACCCCGATCTATTTCCCGTGCAAAACTTGAAGAGGAAACCAAAGTGATTTCAGATGCTAGACTCTTTTCAAGAAGAGGAGAATATGGAGATCGTGATTCAAGAATTTGAGGACGTGGAGTATGTACTAAAGACATTCATGAAGAAACCCTTCGTGTTCCAAGACGTACTACAAAGGAGATCAAATGAGTACGTGCTTCCGATCGTGATGAATGGAAGCATGATCAATTCATGAGTGTAGATTGTTCATTAAGAGGACATGTTGACAAATTCTATGGAGATCTGGATGACAAAGAATTCCTCAAGTGGATTGATTCAGTTGAGAATTATTTCAAGTACATAGATCTAACCGAAGAACAAAAGGTAAATTTCGTGGCTTACAAGTTAGATTCTAAAGCGGCTGCATGGTGGTATAAGGAGCAAGAAATGAGAAGAAGAGAAAGAGAAGGACGTATATGAGATTGGCTTTCTATGAAAAAAGTCTTGAAGAAAAGATTTCTTCCCTTGGATTGCAAGCAAGCCGAAGAAAAGAGGGATTTCTTTTGGAATTCAGTAAGGTAAAAGATGAAGAAGAACGAGACAAGTTTGTATTCAGAAAAGAGGTTGATGTCCAATCTGAATGAAGAGGATGCAAAGATCGTGCAAGATCTGAATTTCATGAAAGGATCCGTGAGAAGCACGAATCAGGAGCATGATCTTATCAAAATTACGGATAAGGTGGTTAAATAAGCGAATGATCTGAAGATAACAACTAAATCTAAGAACCTGCCAAAGAATCTGCAAAAGGAGGAGAAAGATGCGGATAGGTTTTCATATTTTTGTTACTACAAATGCAAAGAATTAGGGCACAAGGATGGTGATTGCCCTAGGAAGAAATCCAACCAACTGGTTGCACGTGAAGAAGAAAAAGAAGCCGAGCATGTTGGAGTCTATGTTTTTGCACCTGTTGATGAAATTTTGGAGGGAGATCAAGGCAATTCTGATGATTCCAAAGACATGCGTAACGTGTGGTACAAGGAAGATCTCAATGCCGAGGAAAAGAGAGAATCACAAATTGATGCTGAAGAGCCTTGTGACGTGATGTGCAAGTTGTCTCCAATTGCCATGGTTAAAGAAGAAGTGCAACGCAACAACCTATCTATCACACGTTGTTACAAGGGGAATGTAGCACATGATGTGATCATTGCACGTGATGGACAAGAAGACTTTGTCAATACACAAGTTGTTAAGAAGTTGAAGATAAAAGCCCTTGCACATCCTGAATCCTATTCTTTAGGATTGGTTCATTCCGAAGGAGGCTTATAAGTAAATTATCCTTGCGAATTGCCTATATCACTTGACAAGAACCAAGACAACGACATTTGTGATGTGATGCTCAAGAATTTGTGCCAAAGTTTGTTGGGACGTCCTTTGGAGGTTAACAACATGTCATTACATCGTGACAAAGAAAGCACAAACGAGAAGAAGAAAGGATCAAAACAACTTGCCAATCCGAAACATGCAAAGATCAAACCAAGCAATACCGTGCATGCTACGAAATTGCCAAACTTCCTTTTGAAAGCTAAATGGATTGAGTATCCTTGGAAGTTACCATTTAAGGTTGTTTGCGAGAGTGGAATTTCCAAAGTTCTTGCGGATGATTTGAACCAAAGGCAGACTCTACTTGTTGAACTTCGAGGATTTGTTGCTGCCTTTGACTACTTGTACAAACATGGCAAAGATTTTAGCAACTTGTGGACGTTATGCAAGGTTAGACGAAGTATGGAAGATCTTTACTTGCATGACAAGTTGAGCAAGCAAGAGGGAACCGAGGTTGAATTCTATTTGCTTGATGAGTTGTGTATGAAGAGTGTTCAACTTCACAATTCGAAGTTTTCAACACATGCACAATTGTTGTGGCGGATGAAGAAGCATTACACAATCTACCGAGAAGTGATAGATAACGTGCATGCTATGGATCAAAGTATGAACTTTGTCCTCGGATTGTCAAAGACTCTTCATGGTTGTAACATTTTGTCCGAGACAAGGCTGAAGGAATGTTATGTGAATGCTATATGCAAGAAGCAAGTTCGAAGTGTGGTCAAGTATGTGCACGAGACTTCAAAAGATGCATTTGTGGAAGAAAAGACTCATGTTTTTATGCTTAGAATTCTAAGGCATGTGAGCATCAATGCATATGTCGTGGATCTTCATGTTGAGTGGGGAGCATCTAGTGTCTTCCATGAGGCCAACTTGTCACCTTATTTGGATTCATTTCTTATACCATCAAAACTAGCAGCTTATGGACGAGCTTATTTTCCAAGAAGAGGAGTATGATGTAGGGACATCCAAGGCATTCAAGACTTCGATCCAATCCGAGTGCAGATTCAACCAAGGAGCAAGGATCAAGTCATTATTTTCATTCTATTTCGTATTAAATTGCATTTGCGAACATTTAGATGTATTACTTTGCACTTTAACTTTCTAGAATCTCATAAGGTTTAGTTCATTTAGTTATGTTAAGTTCATTTTACTCCTTTGGCATTTTTTCCAATTAAGTAGATTCATTTATTTGATTCCTAAGTGCATGTAATGTGACTCTTGGTCGGATTGGTTTAATGACCAACCAAGCTCATTTAGTTCTTTAAATATGTAATCCGAATGTAATAAAAAAACTATGATGAAGATTTGAATGAATTGAGAATTATTCTCCTAAATTACCGAGTGTAATTTGATTTATGTATGGATTTGGATGGTGCATGGACTTGCACGTTTGATTAACATTTGCCCTGGCTGGCCGTTCGATTAAACCCGAACCCCTTCAATCATACAAAGGAAGTTGTTCTTTGGTTGAAGTATCTAACTTTTAATTCAGTATCATTTGTATCCTTCCTAGTACATCCATCAATTTCAAACAATTAGTCAACATTTCCAATCAGATCAACCCGAAATTAGCTTGTTCTTAGTGCAATTTGACCAAATCCGTGTGATAGTCTTCCTTTGATTCATTCAAATCAACAAACCATTTAGCCTAATTCCGCTACACTGCATCAAGAAGAGAGGGAGGCAGTGCAAAAATGCCTGGGGGCACCTAGGGGCACCAGGAAGGGTGCCTGCACAGAGAGAGGAGCGGCAAGAGCAGCCAGGCCCGAGCTACCAGTACCAGGCCCAGCATAATGATGCAAGGCCGAGTCATCAGGTACCTGACACTCATTCTAATATATAGTTTTTACATGACTAGTTGGCTGCGATGCAGGTGTAGCAACATGGTCACGGCGAGCAGCTTCATGGATGGCGTGCAGCTGCAGGACTACGCAGTTAGCAACGTAGCTGGATGGGACTGCCAATATGACTACAATGCTTGCATGGAGGCCGAGCTTAGAGCTCAGAAAGAGGAGCAGAGGGCATTCTACGCTGATCAGAGAGCTCACATGGCATTCTAGAAGGAGCACTATGAGTAGTAGCAAGCGCACGCTGATTGGATGCACACCTGGGCGGAGAACTTCGGCAGCGGATTCATGTTCCCACCACCACCTCCTCCAGCTTTAGATGATTGACAGGGAGCTCCTATTTCACTACTTTTGTATTTTTCTTTATTTATTTTCTTTGTTTATTTTCTTGTATTTTGACTCTATTTTTGTGTTGTGTGTTTGTAACTCATTTAATGATTGTGTTATGCTACTAGACGGTGATCCTATTAGGCTTAAAGTCGAAAAGGTTGCAAGAAGGTAGTCTATATAACAAGTCATTAGTGAGTTATTCTGTTGCATGTTTGTTTGTGTATGTTTGTTTTGAGATTGGTTTTCCATATCTTTGGTGACTTGGTATGGAAGTGTTCCCATTTTTAGCTCTTCAGGGTTCGATCTCCTTGATGCTTCTTAACATACTGGGTGATCAAGATAAAACTATCTCACTTTTGTTTTTCTTTTTATTTTTAGGTGTTTATTAGTATCGTATACACTTTGAGGACAATATGTCTTTCAAGTATGGGGGAGGGTTCCTTCTCGGAACTTCCTTTTATTGTTTAGTATGTCTGCATATTAGGATGTTTTGTTTAGGTTTAGACTTGGCATGAATTTTTCAAATACTTGACCCCCTCAAAAATTTCAACTTGTGTTAGAATTTTATTATTTTCTTAGTTGGGAATTTAATTCGAGCATAAAGCCTAGGAATTGGTAGAAATCTCGCACTCTATTGTTTAGATTAGTAGTTTCACTATATAGACTAGACTAGAGGATTGACGAGTGTACCTTGTGAGTATTTGAGCGAAGGAAGAGACATACGTCTCTATATTTTTCATGAGGTGCATACTTAGTCAGTTGATCGAGGTATCCTACTAGTACTTATCGTAGTCTAGGTTGCGTGGGAATTAGTGAGAAGAAGGGGGCATTCTTTGACATTGAGCCTAGAGCTTTAAAGACAAAAACCCTATTATATCCGTTGTTTAAACCATTTTGAGCCTAGCCTTTTCTTGATCATTAGATTAGGAAGCTGACTACAAACCTTATATCATCCATCTTCCTTACCTTTGATCATCCGATTCGAGGATGTTTAGGTTGGCATGTATTATGGGTTTAGTTGGTAGCTTGGGGTTCATTTGGTTTATATTTGATGGGATGTGGTAGTATGGTCGTGTTAGAAGCCGAGTTTTTGCCTAGAACGTGTAATGTATGTACAGTTGTTATATATAAAAAAAGAGAAAAAAAAGAGAAAAAAGAAGTGAAAAAGAATGTGAATTTGAATAAGGCATGTGGTCTAGGCAATACTTGTGCTTCTTGGTCTTAGATCATTTGGTTACTTGGGGAGTGTGTTTATCTATTTTATATATGTGAGGATGTTTAGATTAGATGAGTGATAGTTGCTTTTTGTGACATGTCCTCGGATTGGGTGGTTTAGCCACTACCCATATATTATACCTCACCTTAACCTTAAGCCCCATTACAACCTGATGAAAGACCCCTCGATCATTAGCAACTATTGCGACTTTTAGATAGTACTGAGTAGGACGTAGGATGCTTTGAGTACATTGACATGTATGCGAGTGATAGAAAGTTGACCATACAGATTATATGAGTGAAACACTTGTCTACCCTCGTGAGGTCAACCTTCTAGTGTCTTTTATGTAGAGTTAATACTTGTTTAAACAATCGAGTGTTGAGATGCCTACAAGTTCATTATGCTTTATGTTATGGATTGATGAACTAACTTAGATTATGATTTCATTTTAATACGAGCTGATATTTTTGAGGGAAGTTAAGTGTAGATCGATTCATGCTATGTCTTTACCTTGTTTTGTGTTTGTTTTTTTTTATTTGATTTTAGTTTTGGTTGTCTATATTTTGAGTTTTTGCTTGGGGACAAGGAATGATTCAAGTGTGGGGGTGTGATGAGTGTCAAAAACGCTCATTATTCATACCCCTTTAGTGTATCGTTCTTAGTGTTTTTAGTTTGATTTAGTTGTGTTTTAGTTGTCTTAGTGTCAGTTTTCCCTCATTGTGTCTTTATGTTGATTTTATCATTTTTCATTGTATCTTTATTCGAGTAGAGGTGAGCGAGCACACTCACAAAGCCACAGATGAGAGGGAAATCACAAAGCCAAGGAATGCGATGAATTGCCTTCTAGCGCACGCTATGGTGCATGCCATGTAGCCGTTACTCGAATGGCAGGTCACTCAGACGACTATTTTCACTCAGTAGAGCAAAATTGCATTGGCTGGCACACGCCAGACCAGACGGGCAGAAATAAAATAAAGCTGAGTATTGGACAAACAAATGGGAGAAGTGACAAGAGAGGTTTAAACTTTGTGAAGGCAAGGGAACAAGTTTGGTAGGCACTTTTAGGATATTTTTAGGTTGGTTAAGTTATTAGATAAGTTAGATTAGATATTTAGTTTATTATTCCTTTAGTTGGTGTGTATATTAGGTAGTTTTTGTCTTGTAAACAAGTGTGGCACATTTGTGACAAAAAACGAGAGTGGGTCCACCAAACCATATGTAAATATTTCCTTTTACTTAGAAGAACTTGGACTTGAAGAGTGGAGCTTGGAGACTTGATAAGTTTCCATTCCTTTCTCTCTTTTGTCTATGTTGATGTTTATTATGTTTAATATTAGTATGTTTGAGTAGTAGTATGAGTTTGGTGCCTTGTTACCCTTGATGTAGCCACAGTATGAGTTGTGTATGTTCTTGTATGTATTCTTATCAATGTGCTTAATACTATTGCTTAGACTTGCTTGATCACCAAGCCTTAGTAGCTAGTCAAAACTTGAGACCGGAAGGAGATAGAATTGATGAATAGGTTGATTCGATGATTAGTACTCTTGCTAGGAGAGAAATCTCCTTGTTAACCTACTAATTGTCCTTGGAATGAAGCTTATAGTTGATGCTTAACTTAGTTTAGTTGGTTGGTGGGGTCAAAAGAACATATCTGACCCTCTAATCTATGTTAAGTAGCAATTTAGACTCATCGCACACGAAAGTGTGGTTAAGGTTGCCTTCGATTCACTCGAACCATATCACATACACCCAGACCACTCATTATCTTATGGTTATGTTATTGGTTTAGGTACCTTGCTCATTATTAGCTTATAAGTTGTTAATATTGTGTTTTATATAAAACCTTGCATATGTTAGTTGTTATGACTTTTATATCCAATCTTTAGAGTTTAGATCACAAGTGTTCATCAACAAACTTCATAATCTGATCCTAGTTAAGTAAGTAAACCTTAGAGTAGGCCTAACAACTCAATCTCTGTGGATCGGCAACCCTACTTATTCTTATTGCAATCTGTCCTCTGCAAACTTGTGCTGACTTGGCGCACGCTAGCTCTACTTGGCGCGCGCCAAGTTGTTCGTTCGTGAGAAAAAATGCACGCCAGCTAAAGTTGGCATGTGCCGTAGTATGAATTTTGTCTAAAGTTGGCACACGCCAACTATGTCTGGCGCACGCCAGACTGACCAAAAGAACGAATGATCAAACATCCTTTCCTAGGTAGAATCGAGATAGAACAAAACAACAAGTGGAATTGCACATGCGGATAGCTGCATAGATGCCCCAGTCAGGAAGTGCGGAAGAATGACAGTCGTCAGTAATGCCAAAGTTCATGGGATGAAGTATCCAAGTGCATAGCAAGAGCATTAAGTGGTTATGTGATCATGTAGAGACCATTGACTAATTTTCTTTCACCAATCTTCCTCCGAGTTGAGCAATTCTAAAACTCAACAGAATTGGATGAGAAGATGGCCAAATCATTTAGCTACTAAATTAATTTACTCATAAGATAGCAGTTTATTTGATAGTTTAGGTATATATAGTGATTCATGTTTGTATGGTTTAGAAAAGAAGGTGGTTGAGACACATCCTTGGATAGGAACTTAGTGCCATTGGCAATATATTTAAACTGATTTAGAGTCTCCTTAATATCATTAATCAAGGTAGATTATGTGTCATATGTTCATTTGCGTATGAATCTATAATCTATGTGAAATCTAATTATGATCTATTATGTTGGAAGGCATGAAGAGAAGTTTCAATTATAGTATAGGTAGTGACTATAGAGTATTAGTCGTATTTTCACTTAGTATCTTCATATTGCTAGTGAAGGCACTTATTTCAGCAAACAATTATGGTCTGTGTGACGAACTCATCAACGTTTTTTGTTTCTTCTTTCTAGATTCGGGTGTAGACAATATTCAAGGGTGGGAGATCCACAACAGTTAGGATTTGTTCTAGCAAAGACACAAATTCAATACCAAGTCCCATTAGAATTTTAAAAATCTTGTCCTTGTCATCCCTTCTCTTTAAGATAGTTAGTTCAGATGAAGCTGGCCTTAGCATGGTCAATTTCTCCCACATAACCTTGAATTTGCTTAGGTATTTAACAAAGAATTTGTCACCTTTCTGAATTTCAGCAAGACTCTTCTTGACTTCAAAACTA
Source organism: Hypericum perforatum (assembly GCA_012979155.1). Classification (NCBI taxonomy): domain Eukaryota; kingdom Viridiplantae; phylum Streptophyta; class Magnoliopsida; order Malpighiales; family Hypericaceae; genus Hypericum; species Hypericum perforatum. The sequence goes on from SOPF01027804.1 coordinate 17,657, forward strand.
TATAAAGGTTTTCTTGATATGGGTATAGTTCTTTTATAGCATCCCATATCTTTTGTACTTTCTGCAAACTTGAATAGATCGTGAAGGTTACCTTTAATTGAATTGAAGAGTTAGGACATTACCTGATGATTGTTCATGCTCCATTTAAAGTAGTTTGGATTAGTTTTGGTAGGTGCTGGAAGGCTGTATTTGATGTGTGTCTAAAACACGCATTAAATACATAGGATTTTGAGTCTAATTTTGTACTTTTACCTTTAGTTTTGTATTTTTTTAGTTAACTTTTGAGTTTTAGGTGACTTATGGACTCTTAGTTCTAATTATAGGAAAGATTGAATTTTTTAAAGGAATTATACTTGAAGGAGGAGTATAGCAAGGACAGTTGCCTTGGAATATAATTTTGGTCAGGCTTAGGGCAGAATTTGGAGAATCTTATTGGACATGAAATTGAAGATCTTTCTTTCATTTTTCTGTCGATAGAAAGAACTCATAATTCGGAGTCCTAAAGAAGAAGTTACGGTGCAAACACTGAAACTGATCTAACAGAATATTGTTGCAAAAATTCGGGGGCAATATTGGAAATTCAATTGAGGACGACCCTTGTAGGTTCTCTGAGTTATTAAGACTTATAAAAATCATCTAGACCTTGTTTTAAGGTAACTTTACATTCCAGAGAACAAAAATCCAAGTTTTATTTTATCTTTTTCATGACTATGAGGAATTAATCCTCTAGGTTAATTTGAGAGAGGAGACCCAAGGATTCAGTTGTGAGGATCTTGTTTATTCAATATTTTTCAATAGCATTTATTTATTTCCTTTTGCTTATTCTTGTTCTTAAATAGTTTGTATTCATCAGTCTATTTTAGAACTAATTTACCATTGATTTCTTATTAGCGGCTATAGTTAAGAATCAAACTAGGAGCAAAGTTAATTTAGTGAGAAACTGTTGTTCTCAAATTAATTAACTAGGAATAAGTAAGGCTAGTTTGTGCATACCAAGGTTTTGAGTATAATCACTAGAAGTATGAACATATATTCTTAATGCTATTGTCTTTTAGATTATAAATCGATCAATATTCTATCTGTTAGGTGATAAACAATTAGTTAAGCAATTGCATAGCTAGTTGATCATTGGATGTTTGTGATCTCTTTGAGGTTGTAGGAGATTTATCCCTACTTGCTACATGATTTAGATCATCTTTTATGATCAACTGATCAACTGACCTATCGTGGTCCTCCAATCTCGAATCTACCATTTTCTCTCATTTATATTTACTTATACTACTCTCTTTTGTTCTAGTTTAATTTGATTTCATCGTTAATCTCACAAAACCCCATTTTACTTTCTTGTTCAATGGTTAGGTTTATTGAGTATCCATTTTACAACCATTGTGTATAGTGCTTCTTGAAAATATTCCTCCATTGGAGTTGAAGTCGAGTTTGATCGACCGACTACTTATTATCCATGGTCAAGCTGGCAAAACTGCCAATAGATATCTACAAGGAATTCACATCGCATGTTTTACTGTGAAATGAGCTAGGGTCTCTACTGATTTAGTCAAGCTGCTGGCATTTCCATTCTCTTTTAAAAACAAAGCTAGAGACTAGTTATATAGTCTTGAGCCTGGTTTGATAACGACATGGGCAGAATTGCAAAAGAAGTTCTTGAGTAGATACTTTCCTACTTCAATTGTCATATCCAAAAGGAAATAGATTAGTGGCATAACCCAGCACTCTAGTGAGACATTATATGACTATTGGGAAAGATTTCAACAATTGTGTTCTAGTTGCCCTTAACATCAAATTACAGAGAATCAGTTGATACAATATTTTAATGTAGGACTCCTCCCATCAGAAAGGAGTATGCTTGACGTTGCTAGTAGAGGTGACCTCATGGAGAATACACCTGCTCAAGCCAAACAACTTAAAAAGATGGCTAAGAATAATATGCAAGGACGTCAAAATGCAAGAGAGCAGAGAGTCAATAAACTGGGAACTTTAACTTGGAGGAGAAATTTGACAAGCTCGCATCATTTATGAAGTCAGCTTTGAAGAATGGCTTAATCAAACTAGCAGTATGTGGTATTTTCTCTACCCAAGGACAACTAGCTCAAAGAATATCAATTGCATCTGAAAATCCTAGGCCTGAGCCATCTCAATAACAACTAGCTAGTTTTTCTCATTCATTGGAAGAACTTATGAAGAGTTTGGTCATCAGTATAAATCAGAGTATCTAAGCAACTAATTAGAGCATTTAGAATCTTCCCACAAATGAATGCGAGCATCAAGAATGTTGCAAGGCAAGTGTCCTAGATTGTAGCTGATGTGAAAGAAACAAAGAACTCTCAAGGTGACTACCATCCCAGATAGTGGTGAATCCAAGAGAGAATGCAAGTGCTCTCACCCTACATAGTGGAAAAACTTTGGAGAAGCACCATTCTTGAAAGAAAATACTCAAGTATAGAAAAAAGACAAGTGAATTTAAGAATAATGTGGAGAAAAAGAAGGAACTATAAAGATTCTTCCACCATTTCCTGAAAGGTTTTCTAAAACAAAGAAGGAAGCTACTGAGGAAGAGATTCTAGAGACCTTTCGGAAGGTAAAAGTAAATATTCCATTACTCAGATGTCATCAAGCAGGTGCCAAGATACGCAAAGTTCCTCAAAGATCTTTGCACTAATAAAAATATTAAGGATGGATGAAAATGTTATAGTGGGCGAGATTGCTTTAGTGATCATCAAAAAGAAGCTTCCCAAAAATGAAAGGATCCAACTATGTTCACTATTCTATGCATTATATAAAATACGAGAATTGAAAGAGCAATACTTGACTTAGGTGCATCTATCAAAGTCATGCCTTTGACCATTTATAAAATTTTGAACCTAGAACCTTTAAAAGACATTAGAATCATTATTCAATTAACTAATAGGTCTAATTTATATCTTGAAAGAGTTCTAAAAGATGTGTTTGATTTACACGAATGATATGGATGATGAATCTTGTTCTAATTTTTGAACATTTTACTTGGACGGTCATTCATGAAAATTGCTTGAACAAATATAAATGTGCATAATGGAACTTTTTCATCAGAATTTGATGCGGAAGTAGTTACTTTTAATATATTTGATACTATGACACTAATTTTTCTATTGATGTGATTGACTCACTTGTTCAAGTTGCATTTGAAAGAATATGTACAAATGACTCTCTAGAAATGGTGATGCAAAATTCAATGACTAATCATTAGGCAATCATAGAACTTGAGGAGGAAGATTAAGATGTTGTCATGACTCTCTACGTGCTTGGAGAGGTCCTAAAAAGGTATAAGAAATCTATAATTCATTTACTAATTACTAACGAACATATTCTTCCTTCTATTGACCATGCTCTAAGTTAAAGTTGAAAAAGTTACCCGAGAATCTCAAGTACGTATATCTCAATGATAAGGACACCTTACCAGAAATTATCTTAAAGGATCTTGCCATGTTCGAGGAGAAATAATTGATCAAAGTACTAAGAGAATATAAAATAGCCACTGGATGGACATTGACAGATATAAAAGGTATCAGTCTTTCAATCTGCATGCACTGAATTCTCATAGAGGAAAATGCCAAAACAAAGTGAGACCCCCAATAAAAGCTTAATCCTGCCATGAACAAAGTTATGATGAAAGAAATCATCAAGCTCCTCGACTTAGGAATCATCTACCTCATCTCAGATGGTCAATGTATCAGCCCAATTCATGTGGTTCCAATGAAGAACGAAAGCTTAATCCTACCATAAAGGAAGTTGTGATAAAAGAATTCATGAAGCTCCTCAACTTAGGAATCATCTACCCCATCTCATATAGTCAATGGGTCAGCCCAAATCATGTGGTTCCAAAGAAGACTAGACTTAGATTGGTTTCAAATGAAAAGAATGAAATGATACCCATGCGAGTTAGAATGGTTGGCATATTTGCATTGGCTACCGCAAGCTTAACACTACAAAAAGGAAAGACCATTTTCCTTTATCTTTTATCAATGAGATACTAGAACAACTCGTAAGCAAGTCTTATTTATGTTTTCTTCACAGTTATTTGGGATACTATCAAATAATAGATGACCCGAAGGACCAAGAAAAAACTATTGTGCATTTGGTACATTTGCTTATCGTGGTATGCGTTTTGGATTATGTGATGCTCTTGGTACTTTTCAATGTTGTATGATGAGCATATTTTTTGACATGATAGAGAATTGCATAGAAGTCTTCATGGATGATTTTACTGTATATGGCAATTCTTTTAATCATTGCTTAGAAAATCTTTCAAAAGTGTTGCAACATTGTATTGACAAAAGTCTTGTCTTATATTATAAAAAGTGTCATTTCATGGTCAGTCAAGGTATTGTCTTCAATTATGTGATTTCTGAAAGAGGATTGAAGTTAATAAAGCAAAGATTGATTTAGTTTCTAATATTCCTTACCCAACAAATGTTTGAGAAGTCCATAGTTTTCTTGGTCACGTAGGATTTTACCATCGCTTCATCAAAGACTTCTCTAAGATTGCTCTACATTTAAGCAACTTATCAAGAATGACATAGAATTCAATTTTGGAAAGGAGTGGAAGAAGCTTTTAATACACTGAAGGTGTTAGTACTGCCCCAATTCTGCGACCTCCTAATTAGAACTTACCGTTTGAGATCATGACCGATGTAAATGACTATGTCATGGGAGTGGTATTGGGACAACAAGTTGAAAATAGCACTCATGTTATATACTGTACTTCAAAGATTTTGGATGGAGCCTAATACAATTACTCCACCACGGAGAAAGATTTACTTGCAATTTCATTCTTATCTTTTAGGGACAAAAGTCATAGTTTACTTTAATCATGCTACGCACAAATACTTACTGGCAAAGAAAGATTCTAAACCACGCTTAATTCTCTTGCTACAAGAATTTGATTTGAGATTTGAGACAAGAAAGGCTCTAAAACTTTATTAGCAGATAATATGAGCCGCTTGGAACGTACTAAGGAACCACTACCAATTTCAGATGATTTTCCTGATGAATAACTTTTTCATATCGAGGCAAAAGAACTATGGTATGCTTATCTTATCAACTTCATTATAACTAGTAAGACTCTACCTAGTTTAAGAAAAGTAAAATGGCATAAACTTCGTAGTGACACAAAGTACTTTGTTTAGGATGAACCTTTTCTGTGGAAAATTGGTAATGATCAAGTTATTTGTCACTGCGTAGCTTCTAATGAATATGAGTCTATCCTGGCTTATTATCATATGTAAGCATGTGGAGGCCACTTTGGTCATGACAAACTCTTAGGAAAGTGCTAGATAACTGATTATATTGGCCTACTCTATTCCATGATGCTTATAAATTTTGCAAGAGCTGTGATCGTTGTCAACAAGTAGGAAATATTTCTCGTACAAATGAGATGCCCCAAATTCCTATATTTTTCTGTGAGATATTTGATGTATAGGGAATATATTTTATGGGACCTTTTCCTAGCTCCTTAGGTCATATTTATATTCTACTTGCAGTTGACTATATATCAAAGTGGGTGGAAACAAAGGCCTCTCGAACTAATGATTCTAAAGTTATTGCAAAATTTTTGAAATCTAACATCTTTAGTAGGTTTGGCATTTTACGGGCGGTCATTAGCAATCACACAATTAAAGCACTTTTCAAAAAATATGGTGTGCACCACCGTGTCGCTACCATGTACCACCCTCAAACCAATAGACAAGTCAAGGTATCCAATCAAGAGGTGAAGCAAATATTGGAGAAAACATTAAATTTCTCATGTAAAGATTAGAGCTTACATTTGGATGATGCTCTTTGGGCTTACCACACAGCATATAAAACACTTATACATATGTCCCTTTATTGCTTGGTTTTCGAAAAGTTATGCCACTTACATGGATTTCCAAATTGTCGATGAAAAATGCAAATTGCAACTGCAATAATTGGAGGAGATCCGTCTGGAAGCATATGAGAACGCGACAATGTACAAAAAGCATACTAAAATTCTACATGGTAAATTGCTCCTTCGCAACACTTTTACTATGGCCAAAAGGTATTGCGCTTTAATTCACGATTAAAACTTATGCCTGGTAAGCTTCGATGTCGCTGGACTGGTCCGTTCATTGTACTTCAAATGTTTTGCAATGGAGTCGTTAAAATTCCCTTCCCTAACGCAACAGACAGAGGGAAATAGTGACGAGGTAGACAGATTTAATGATCCCAGCTTATCGCAGCGAAGTAACAACCACGTGACAAGGTGTACAGCCAAAAATTAATCCTCATCGCAGCGACGAAGCCTCCCAGCCACGAAGTGGATAGATATTAATGATACTTAATTAAATCCCAGCCAACAACTACAAGCCTAAGCCGACAAGATATCGGAGAAATTTTCTCCTTATTTTTGGCGACTGAGATTTCGTTTCCTAATTGAAGTCCTCTTTTCTATTTTTTAGGGTTTTGGACTCCTTTCCTAATTAAATCCTTCTCCTATTTAATTGACTTGGCCAATTGGTTCTCATCCAAGGACAACAACCTCGTATACTTTTATTTCAATTTTTCAATTCTTTCTCTCCAAGTAGTTACGATGCCTCCAAAAAAGCACGTAGTTGTTCGAGCAAATCACGGCAAGCAAAAGTGAGGAGAAGATCCAACCTCACAACCAGTCAACCTTCGTGATGCGTAGAAGGCACCGTTTCTTATCCGCGATGATGTCGAGGGTAAACATTTTCAATCTTTCTCCTCTAGAAAAATTGTGTTAAATAAGTTGTTTGATTATAACATGATTGAGAACATTGGATTGAAAACCCAAATTGATGACTTGAATATATTATTTGGATGGACACGCTTTCTTGCAAATCCCTTGGAGACTTACTAGTCTCGTACATTGGAATTTTTCACAACTTTAAAAATTGACGATTATTTGAAATTTATCCAATGTCGTTTGAATGACAATGATTATAAGGTTGAAAACACCATCATGCATAAAGATTTTGGATTTCATAAAGATGGTTGTACTAAAATTCCTTCAACATTTTGTGACAAAAAGAGTTGGTGTAAGTTAAGTGGACTAGCAAACTTTTGCATGACAAACTCATTTAACTGATTTATCACTGACCATGCATATCTACTTTTACACAAGTTTATGTGTCATGACATTTATGGCAAGTAAGAGAGTAGTAAAGTCTCCGGTCCAGAGTTGTTTTTGCTTTCATGTTTGTAGGACAAGAAGTTGGTCAACATAATGCATCAAGTTTTTCAAGCACTGCCAACACTATTATTGGCTTGGGACACTTTGTCACTGATTTTGCCAAGTTTTATAATGTGCTCCACACGAAAATCTCCCCACCACTACTATAAAACTTAGCAAGGCCAATGGCAAAGTGTCTCAGGCCAATGATAGTGTTCGAATGAAACAATGTATTATGCAGCGCTTGAAAACTTGATACATGGTTGACTAACTTTTTGTCCTGCAAACATAAAAGCAAAAAAAAACTATAGACTAGAGACTTTATTACTCTCTTGTTTGCCATAAATGCCATGACACATAAACTTGTGTAAAAGTAGATAGGCATGGTTAGTGATAAATCTATTAGAAGGGTTTGTCATGCAAAAGTTTGCTAGGCCAGTCAATTTACACCGACTCCTTTGTCACAAAACGTAGAAGAAATTTCAGCACAATCATCTTTATGAAATCCAAAAGCTTTATGCATGATGGTGTTGTGAGCCATATAATCATTGCCATTCAAATGACATTAGATAAATTTCAAATCATTATCAATTTTTAAGGTTGTGAAAATATTTATGTAAGAGACTCATAAGTCTCTAAAGGATTTGCAAGAAAGTGTGTCCATCCAAAGAATGTACTCAACTCATCAATTTGGATTTTCAATCCAATGTTCTCAATCATTTTATAATCAAACCACTTATTTAACATAATTTTCTAGAGGAGAGGGATTAAAAATGTTTACCATTGGTCATATCACGTATGGTACTCTCATTAGTGTAGAAATTATTATTATTACTAAAAACTAATTTATGCAAAAGAGACGAATTGTTGGCAAGCTTTAACTACACAACAAAATCCACTGGAGCAAAGGAGAATTCAGTCGCAATTCGCCCATCTATGGCTAAGGGAGGAGTTATTCACACTACTTTGACCACGCTGATGCCAAAATGGAGGAGCATTTCGTCTTCGTTTAATCTGAGCTCAATGAGTTAAAGACACGTCTAACCATTATAGAGCAGGAACAAATCTTGCCACATCCTTATTTCATCTTCTTCTTGAGCAACCAAATGCCAGCCAATGCTACCTCCACTAAGCGAATCACCACTCGAGGGAGTCCTTGGATGTTAAACTCATTTGCTTTATTTTATTTTATTAATTTTTCTTTCTTTTATTTATTTTGTGTTTTGATTTCTTGTGTGTCTCGTGTGTCATGTATGTTTCATTTCTTTAAATGTTTTTTTAGGTCACCCTATAATACGAGGACATGTTATCCTCTAGGTGAGGATGTTTAGGTAGTTTTTATTTTTTTTTTGTGTCGAGAAAACTTCTTGCATGAACTTACAACCTTGAATTTTTTAGCCTTTAACAACTTAAGATTCTTAGAAAAGCTCATGCTAAGATAAAATTAGCAAGGACATGATAAAGTCCATATTGAGAATTAGTTCTTGCTTTTCAAAAATTGCATAATTTAGTTAAGCGACCAATAGTGTACAAAACTGATAGAACACTTGAGAGAATTCGGGTGGCACGGCTGTAGTAACTAACTCATGCATGTATCATAAAAATATTTTAGCTGACTTGCGTGAGGATTAACTAAAAAGAAAACTTGATGCCCTTGTGTATGTTTATAAAAAAATATTCTTAAGGGATGTAAAAGAAAGGAAAGGAAATTAAAATGTGGAAGATAAAAAGCAAAGGTGGAATGAGAAAGAATGCTGGCAGAAAGGGAGTAGTCACGTAAATAATTGGAGTTGATGTCACCTCTGACCTGATTAAGATGGAGCTTGAGGAGAGTTATAGGTTTAACTGGAGCAATGAAAAGTTTTAATCCAGCCTATTGACATCATAGAGTAAAGTCCCAAGTGACATGCAAGTTTAGTGTTAACCATGCTGACTTAAAATATTTGGGGATGAGACCAAGCTAAATAGTATTATAAGTGCCTTAATATATAATCATGCCCTTTTCACCAAAAAAAATATATAGTCATGCCCTGTATTGAGTCTCTAGTGGTCTTCACCATTTTTGAATGATTAAAATTATGGGAAACTACTTTAGTTTGTGGGCTAGACTTGAATTACAAAATTAACTTGGCATTGAAATATCATAATAAAAAAATTAGTTCAATTAGGATAAAATGGTTTGTTATATTCAAAAAATTTCCATTGTTACGATAAATAATTTGTTATGTCATGAAAAAAAGTTTGTTGAATAAGAGTCAAATAGATTGTCCCATATAATTACTTTATCAAATTTTTTTTAAAGAATTTTTTTTAATATAGTCCAATAAAAAATAATCTTCACGACCCATTTATATTCCCTTCCCCAAGAAAAACATCATGAGGCCTAGTGTCATCATTTTCCTCCCATGCGAGTCCCACCCTTAATACACCAACCATTGTTTAGGCCAACGTTATTATATTGCCGTTGTCCAGCAGCTATAGGGTCTGTTTGGTACGGCTGATGAAATTTAGCTGTTAGCTATTGGTTGTTAGCTAATCAGTTGTTGGCTGATAGTACTCAGCTGATAGCTGATATCCAAATTTCGCAAAAGTGTTTGGTAATTAGCATTAGCTGTTGTTATTGAGTTGTAAAATTACTTATAAGGGTATTGACATAAACATCATTCTTTAATACTTGATATAATACATATTATTTATCTTTATGCTTTCATCAATTAAAAAATATCTCTCTTAATTTAATATTTAATTCTATATTTTTGCCAATAAAAAAAGTGTCCCTCTTAATTAAATATTTAGTATAATAATATTGAGTATTATCTATATATTTTTGCCAATTAAAAAAAGTGTTTCTCTTAATTTAATATTTAATTAGGGATTATCTGAATCAAGGGTATGTTGGTAATTTAATATTATAACAGCTATCAGCTAAATGTAATAGCCACAAATTTTAGCTGTTGGAAAAAATGGCTTTTGGGTTTCAACAGCTGATTTTTTTAATTTACCAAACACTAAAAATCAGTTATTATATATCTATCAGCCAACCACTGATCTCTAACAGTCAAACCAACCATCCACATAAATTGTACTACAGGACCTAATCTAGTCTCGAGAAGAGAAAAGATATTGTGATACCCGCCATATATTAGTTATGAATCAGGTAGTAACATATGGATGTAATGGTTTCCATTTTAGAAAGAGGCCCATGGGTAGAGCTTAGAAGTTCTTGACTGGATTCGAATGGCGTGACGTCAGTCACTTAAGGCCCAAGATACTGAGGGTTTTCCCCTAAAAATTGGAGATTAAAGTAATAGTAAAAAATATACTTAACTACCATGTGGTTTAGTATTTTCTAAGATAAAGTCATTTAGTTTTTTTTTTTTCAAATTCAATCTTTATAATTTAATTTTTCATATAGTTTAAGTTCTGGACAATCCGATTAGATGCTCTACTACATGTTTGTCCACATGGATGCCATCTTAATATTCATTTGTTTAAGTCATGATGACATGGTAAATGGCAAATGTCTAACTTAGCCTCAAATTGATATAAAATATTCATTCTTTTGAACATACTTTTGATATCTTACATACACAAAACAACTTGTTTCATCCAATGAGACTCTCCAATATCCCAGTAAAGCTCATTCTCGTAACTTGGCTTATATTAACTTTGATCATATTTTTTATATTCTTATATCTTGATTACAGAGAAGTGATAAACTTAAAAGTTGTAGATATATGTCTCATCTTCGTAAAATAATTTGAATTAATTCAATTAAACTCTCAAATAAAAAGCTATATTCTCCAACAATATTTTGAACTGAATTAAATATTTACCACATGTCACATCATTATGACTTAAACCAAATAGAATGTCCATATCAAAACACTAAATTTGGATGAAAAAAATTGCAAGGTACTTAAATATAATTTTTCCTAGTAAAATGGTCAAACATTACTAAGCACAAAGGGAAAATTACACTAGGTGGAAGACTACTTAGAACATTTTAAATGCCATTTTTTATTATTTCAAAAAACAAGTTAATTATGTAACTAAATTTAATCATTAGATTAATCGGTGAGGATAATAATCTCATTCAATAAGATTTGAGTACATTTTTTTTTAAATATAAACTATTAATATTTCTTTAAAAAATTTAATACATTTTAAAACTCCTACTTAGTTCGAGTCATGATTAAACCACCCATAAATAATATATTATATTATATAAGCAAACTAAATATTTCAAAAAAATATAAACTAACAAAATAAATTTGATTTCTACAATTAATGTTAAGTATACGGGTGGACTTAAAGATAAAAATAATGATGTGATATGATTAATGTGTATCTCAAATTAGTGAGAATAATAATGTCATTCTTTTCACATCAAGTTAAACGTCTATCGTCTACTTTAAAAATTTAACACTACAAAAAAATATTGCGTAAGTAACAAACAGTTTGACCTTAATAATATCATGCACTTCCTAAAAATTATCATAGAAGGTACAATTTTGAAGGAGTAGATTTGGTTATGTATGTAAATTTTATGTCAAGACCATCCCAAAACTAATTTCAGCCATTAGATGAGTCAAAACAAAAAAAGAAATGATCTCGTAGACATGGACGAAGGCGGGTTTACTTTTTGACATAATCTTACATCTCTACCTCGGTAGTCTCCCTCGGGCGCTCTCTCTCTCTCTCTTCCTACCTTCATTTTTTTTTGCCACAACTCTAGATTTTCTTACTGGCGATCATTGTCATCATATCACAGAAGAGAGAGATCTTCATGGAGAGGAAAGCTAGAGTTGTGGAAAAAAAAAATAAGAGAGAGAGAGCTAGGGTTTTGCCTAATTACGAACTCTAACGTCTCCCTTTTTTATCTTGTCTTCTCTAATCTGGGAAATGTGCTCTAGATCTCGACATTGATCTATGATGCCCTTGCACTCCTTATGATGAAGTTAAGAAAGAGCCACCTTCGTTGGGCTGGCATTTGCAAGCCGCATATAAAGCTCCTTCCGATATGGTAACTTACATTTGATGAAGAAGATGGCAAAGAGGACCTCATCTTCTTCTCTGAGTTCTTGGCTTGGTAGTAATCAGAGTGAGAGGATGCCGACCAGATCTAGGTTGGTCGGGGTGGGAGGATACATTGGTTTATCATGTATCATACAATGGTTTATAATGTTATGATATAATAGTTTGCATAGTTACACTGCAATATAGTTAATCATGTTATGATAAAAATAGTTTCACACTTACGATATAATCGATTATCGTGTTATAATACAATGGGTTTCACAGTCACAATATAATATGTTATTATGTTATTTAGTTTGCACAATAATGATACAATAATATTATGATATAATGGTCAACACAGTAAGAATCCAATGTTTTATCATGTTATTATAAAATTTTATGTTATGTCAAGGCTAAAAGGTTTGATAGACTACCTTCGAATAGTTGCATAGACTTGGTAAAATGATATATCGTACTATCTTCAAATGATTTGTTCAATTATGAATATATGATTTATTCAATTATCATAATTTTCAATTATATTAAATAGTATATTCGATTATATAAAATAGAATATCCAATTATATCGAATAACTTACAATATTATGATAAAATTATTTACAATATTATGTTCGAAAGTTTCATTGTTACGAAAAAAATGGTGTATTATGTCATAATAAAAAGATTTGTTTAATTAAGATCAAATGTTTTGTCATGTTATGTTCGAATAGTTTACATTGTTACAATAAAATAGCTTGTTATGACATGATGAAAAAATTTGTTCAATTAGAATCAAATAATTTGTCTCATTCAATTAATTTACTATTTTTTAAAAATATATTTTAAAAAAAGGGGAAAATGCTCTCAGGTCCCTCGGGTTTAAGGAAATTCGTGTTTTAGCCCCTCTATTTTTTTTATTATCATCCAAACCTTCAACTTTGTGAAAAAGGTATATTTTAACCTCTCTCGCCGAAATCGGACAATTTATCTGGCGAACTTGGACGTGAGATGACAAAAATACCCTTGTCTTAAAAAAAACAAAGAAAACCCAATAATCAAAAAATCCCAATTAACTAAACAATATAATAGTAATCTGATTATAGAGTTCTCACCCTTTGAAGAGATTTGAACTTCTTCTTCAAATCCTTCCAATTAAAAATAAAAATCTTCGCAAAAAAAGAGTGGTAATCGAACCCAAGTTGAAATCCGCGCGACGAACTTCTTCTTCAAATCCTTCCACTTTCGTTTCTTAGAGAGGACCTATCTCTCTTTCTAATCAAACCCTGTAAATTCCCGGATGCGATCCGAGCCCTAATCCACAAACCCAATATGTACAGCAACTTCAAGGAGCAGGCGATCGAGTACGTGAAGTAAGCGATTCAGGAGGACAATGCCAGAAACTATGCAAAGGCGTTCCCTTTGTACATGAACGCCTTGGAGTACTTCAAAACCCACCTCAAGTACGAGAAGAACCCCAAAATCCGGGAAGCAATCACCCAAAAATTCACCGAGTACCTCCGCCGTGCCGAGGAGATCCATGTCGTGCTCGACGAGGGGGACCTGGGCTCGGAAGAGGGGGATCCAGTTTATTCTGCCACGTGTCTGCTCTGTTGGTTGTGCATTTCCACTTTTTGTACGGGTGGGGGTTTGGTCCGGGGAAGGAGAGTACAGAGTGGCAGTTACTTTTCTTTTTCTAGTTTGGACAAATAGAGTTGGGGACTGTCCAGTTCCTTCTTCCCCAATTCCTTCGCCTGCATTCTTCTTCTTCCCAAATTCCTTGAAAAATGCCAAAAACTAGCAAATTTGTAGGAATTGAAAGAATTGGCCGAAATGGCAACTTTATGAGTTAAACCCAAATCCAATTAATTTGTCTCGTAATAGTTTCATGGGAGAATGTGTTAAGCTTTGTGGGTTTTCTCATGTTCTTCTTTGATGGATCTGGAAACGGGAAGAAAATTCTACAAAGGAAAGCTGTGAAAAGATATTCTCATTAAAGGATTGATTTTTACACATATTCCTATCACTCTATATGTAAGATGTACATGGAAAAGGGAAAGTGCAAAATGACAAAAACTACAGAATCAGAGAAGTGCCAGCTAATTAGAAAAAGGAATAATCATAACTGATTTCCTCTTCAGTGGAACGCTCATTTCTCTAACCATAAAATATTCCAATGATGTGTCATTTGTGGTGGATGTGTCTATTGTTTCATGTGGAAGGTAGTCATGGGTTTTTATGCCCAATTCAGGAGATGGGCTTAACACCCTCCCCCCCCCCCCCCCCCCCCCGCAAACTAGAGCATGGGGATCCAACATGCCCAGTTTGGAGACAAGCTCATGATGTCGAGAAGAAGACAACCCTTTTTGTAAAAACATCAGCAATTTCAAGACCAATAGGGACGTGGAATGTCTTCAAGATACCTTGTTGAATCTTCTCGCAAATGACGTGACAGTCAATCTCAATATGCTTAGTCCATTCATGAAAAACCGAATTTTTAGCAATGTAAATAGCGCTCTTGTTATCACAAAACAAGAGAGATGGGCCAGGATATAAAACATGTAAATCTCTAAGAAGGTAGCGCAGCCATTGGAGTTCGCGAGTAGTGGAGGCCATTGAGTGATATTTAGCCTAGGATGATGAGCATGAAACCATTGTTTATTTCTTGGCCTTCCAAGAAACTAGAGAATGATCACCCAGAAAAATAATCGCTATCACAATAGGCTTTTAGTTGAGTGATCGATCGGCTAGGATAAAAGACACCAGCACCTAGATAGCCTTTAAGGTAACGGAGGATGCGATGTGATGCTTTTAAGTGAATATCAGTCATGCACAAAAAAAATTGACTAACCTATTGAACAGCGAAAGCAATATCGGGATAGGTGTTGGTCAAATAGATCAATCGACCAACCAAACAACGATAAGTAGAGGAAGTGACTACTGTAGTAGGATCAAGTTCTAAATCATCATCAAGATCAGTCGCGGGCCCTGTATCAAGAGGAACACCCTTTTCAATTTCAAGCTTCAAATGTATTTTGGCTAGTATGGAAATAGGCTTGCAATTGAGAAAACTGAAGTCCTAAGAAAGCTCTAATGTGTATTTCTTTTGAAAAATGTGAAGACTAATAGATTTTCTAGTAATCTCAAGCCCGAGGAAATATTTAAGAACATCGAGGTCCTTGAGTTTAAGATGTTGGTGAAGAAAATGTTTCACAGCATTGATGCCCTGCAAATTAAGACCAACCAGGATAATATCATCCACATAAACTAATAGGAAGTAAAAAGCTGCCCACTTCCCTTAATAAAAAGAGAATGATCAGAATGAGATTAACGAAATCTGAAATCCAGTAGTAAAGTGGTCAATTTGGCAAACCATTGATGGCTCGCTTGCTTCAGCCTATATAAGGATTTACAAAGTGGACAGACCAATTGTCGTTAAGGAGAAGGCAGACTCAGACTAGGAAGGACATCCATATATACTTCCTCCTTCAAATCTCCATTCAAAAAGGCATTATTGACATCCAATTAATGCAAGTGCTAATTTTTCTGAGCTACAATAGCTAAAAGAAGACGCACTATTGTCAACTTAGCAATGGGAGAAAATGTGTCAAGAAAGTCAATTCCTAAGACTTGCGTATACTCTTTCGCAACTAACAGTGCCTTGTAATGATCAATCTCCATATTTTCCTTGTATTTTACCTTGAACACCCATTTACATTTCACCGACCTGTTTCCAACAGGTAAAGACACTAATTCCCAAGTATGATTTGACTATAGAGCAAGCAATTCAGCTGCAATAACCTCTTTCCAATAGTCCTGCTTGATGGCTTCAGTATAAGTTCTGGGTTCAATGACAACTAATAGGCTAGAAGAAAAGGCTTTATGCAAAGTGGACAGATTAGCAAGACTAAAGTAAGAGGATATGGGATATTTGGGACTGACCTAACCTATCAATGGAGTGGTAAGACTGAGCACATAGTCACATATATAATCTGAGAGGCTAGTTAGGGCATTGTATAATCGCTAGGACCTTCGTGCAGGACCATTATCAGCAGCTGGTGGGTGGCTTGATGGTGGAGTCTCGATTGGGGGAACTATAGGAGAGGGAGGACTATGCTCAACAGGAGGTGACAGGCTATCAACAGGGGAAATATTAGAGTTTGGTGTGGGACTGGTCAGGTCTACAAGTGACCCTTTGATGGGGCTTGTATCGAGTAAAACAAGTTCAGTATGCCGATAAGGTTGGAAGACAATATGATCATAAGCATGTGCATTTTGGAATGGAAAAACATTTTCATAGAATGCAACATCACAAGAGTAAATCACTTTATGGTAATGTGGATTATAAAGCTTATATCCCTTAATATGAGATGATATTCCAAGAAATGAAAATGGTGCAGACCTTGGATCAAACTTTGATCTCCCAGCAAACAAAGTTGAGGCATAACAGAAGCAACCAAAAACGTGAATATGTCTCGACTTTAGCACTTGGTGATATAGCACTTCAAAAGGTGTTTTATAATGTAGCATGGAGGATGGTGATCTATTAATAAGATAAGTAGCATATAACACACAATCGCTCTAAAAAACTAGCGGCAAATGAGCCTGTATGCAAAGACATCGAGCTATGTTTAAAATATGTTGGTGTTTTCATTCTACTCACCCATTTTGTTGGGAAGTTTGCACACAAGAAAATTCATGTCTAATGTCAGTCCTATGAAAGAAATCATGCATATGAAACTCATGTCCTTGATCATTACGAATTGTTTTGACTTTGCAAGAAAATTATCGCTCAACCATGATGCAAAAATGTAGTAAAAGAGGGCGAGCCTTAGCTTTTGATTTTATAAAAAAAGTCCATAATGCACGGTTGTGATCTTTCACAATTGTCAAGAAGTATGAATAACCATCATAAGAAAGAATGCTATATTTACCCTAAATATCAATGTGAATAAGATCGAAATTGTGCATAGTAATGGTATCACTAATTGGAAAAGGGAGACGCCTTTGTTTAGCTAGATAACATACATCGCAAGGGTTAGGCACGGTAGTATCTATGTTTGGTTCTAAACGCTTCATAGCTTGCATCTTAGGGAAAGGTAAATGTCCTAATCTACTATACCATAAGGCAAGTTCATTGTGAATCAAGTGTGAAAAAGCCGAGTTCTAGGGAGAGTGGTGATGACACCTAATTGTGGTCCTACTTGGAGAAGATATAGTCTGCGTACGTGCTCGACCTTACCAATCATCTTTAGGGTACCAAGATCCTGAATGAAATAATTTTTAGCAGTGAAATGAGCTGTATATTATAAAGTGTGTAATAATCGACTAACAGATAAAATATTGAATGTGAAGTTGGGTATATATAAATGTCACAAAGAACTAATATGTTGGACAAATAAATGGTTCCTATGTGTGTGGCTTGTTCTTTGGATCTTGTAAGAAGACCTATGTGTGTATAAAAAATGGTATAAAAATTAGAAAATATGTCAAAGGAACATGCAATATGGTCAGTAGCCCCAATATCTACAATCAAGTGTTGTGTGAAACAGGTGAAGTGGAGCCTATGAATGAATTACCTGAGCTGGGAAAAACACCAATGGTTTAGAGTTAACCTGAGGCAAGTGATCTGTGCATTCTTTTGTGGTAGAGGCAGGGGACTGTTGGATCAAGTGAAGGAGACTCGAACATTGTTCTGCAGTCAAGCGAAGCTTAGAGAAGTCCTGAATCAATTTAGTTATGCCCTGCGAAGAGCTAGGGGATACATGGTTGGCCATCTGAGTGTTCGCGTGATAAGAGCCATCTCGCGTTGGTGTCTTGAATTTAAACCCCGGTGGAGATCCATGCTTTCAATAGCAATTATCAATGGTGTGACCAAGCTGGTTGTAAAAGGTACACTGTGGTTTCCTCCTAGTCGCACTCCAATTCTTCTTGTAGTTATTTTCCCTATGAACAGCAAAACCACTTAGATCTGGCCCAGATTCCTGCATCACTCCATGAATCATAAGCATAGAGACAGAGGACAACACAGTTTGTTGCTCATGTTAATGAGCCAAGTAAAGAGCTCGTGTGAGAGTGGAAAGTGGATCACTAAGTAAAATCTAAGATCGAACACCAGAATAATTATCATTTAGCCCCTTTAAGAACATAATCACTTAATTAGTATCATAATAGCTTCGAACAACACGAATATCCTCGCAAGAATTATCTAGTTCCTCATTTATATTACCGTCCTTCTTTGAACACTTACAATAGGAATAGGCTATAGTTTCTCTAGTTGATCCCAAAGAGTTTGGAACTGGGTAAAGTAATTAGTGACAGATAGCGCACCGTATTGAAAGCCATAGATCTCTTTGAGTAGGTTGCATATTCTCACCACATCTCCTCGTCCAAATCTCTACTTCAAATTGCTCCTGGTCGTAGCTGCACTTTTGAAGCGATGGAGTAACTATACGATGGTAGATTCCACATATCTGATGATGCAGTTAAGGACTATGTTGTTCGATCACTTCTAAGCAGAGTAGTGAGTGTCATTACGATGGGGCAATTTCTGAGCAGCATCAATGAACTGATCCTTGTTCTTACATCCAAGGGGAGGAGCATGGACTTGCTCTATGAGTAGTAGTTCCCCCATTCAACAGTGGTGAGACTAGAACAAGAGTGGGTGTTTTACTGGAATAGAAGTAATAAGGGCTATTTTCATCAATAGGTGATATAAGGCTTTGCTCTCAGGCCATTACAAGCTCAGGGTAAGGGTTTGTTAAGTTTACTGCTCTGATACCATGTTAAGTTTTGTGGGTTTTCTCATGTTCTTCTTTGATGGATCTGGAAACCGGAAGGAAACTCTACCAAGAAAAATTGTGAAAAGATATTCTCATTAAAAGATTGATTTTTACACTTATTCCTATCACTCTATATATAAGCTATACATGGAAAAGGGACAGTGCAAAATGACAAAAGCTACGGAATTAGAGAGGTGCCAGCTAATTAGAGAAAGGAATAATCATAACTGATTTCCTCTTCAGTGGGATCCTCATTTCTCCAACCAGAAAATATTCCAATGACATGTCCTTTGTGGTGGATGTCTCTATTTTTTCATGTAGAAGGCAGTCGTGGGTTTTGTAGGCCCAATTCAGGAGATGGGCTTAACAGAATGAGTATTAATTGGAAAAAGTATCAAAGCTTGGAACTTTTAAAGGATAAAGTATCTATTTGATTTATCTCTCATCACCGGAACCTACAAAGCACGAGCCTTACCTCCTCTTTCTCATTCTAGAAAAAAGTTCTCCACCTTCTCTCTGTGATAGTTTTATATAAAAATTTGTTTCAATTTATTTTTTTTAAAGAAAATAGTATTTTAGTAATCTCAGATCCATTTTCGCTGGAGAAAAGAGCCGATTACGGCAAGAAGGGTTAAATAATACCCTTTCAATAAACTTGAAAGACAAAATAATAATAAAATAATAAATAATAAATAATAAATAATAAATAATAAATAGAGGGGCTAAAACACAAATTTTTTCAAATCTGAGGGCCTGAGAGTAATTTTTCCTTTAAAAAAATTAAAATCTCAAGAAAAAAAATAAAAGTGAGACTCACCCATATTTCCTTCCTTAGGAAAAAAGGTCACAATCCTAGCCCTACCCTTGTTCTACCTCCTTCGAATCCTCCTCATCAAGACATGACTAATCTTCCAGACCAAAAGACTATAGAGATGGATCGAGGCCGGTGTACCAATCCTACTGGGTTCCCAAATTCAACAGCGTCACGCTCCAGGAGAATCTCCTCTTCCGTAAGGTCTCCACCTACCTCAACTCCCTACCCTCCCTCCTCGAGGACTCTGACTCCAGGAGAATCTCCTCTTCCGTAAGGTCTCTACCTTCCCTCGGGGTGTTTGTGTTGAGGATACAGAAGAAGGACATGTGGCGGTTGTTGAGAGTGTACCTCTAGTACATCCATGCCATCTCTGACGAGGCGAAGGAGATTGGGGAAGGGAATTGAGGCTTTATGTTAATGACACTGGGGACGGAAATGGAGGGAGGTGGATAGCGGTGCCATTCGAGATGGTTACGATGGAGCTGGATTTGAAGAGCATGATTAAACATGATTGGAGAGCTACCTACTGTACGACCCCTCCAACACTGGAAAATCTGCTTTCGTCACTGCCATGGCAAACTTTCTAAGTTATGACATCTTTGAGGTTGACCTCAGGCGCGTCACTAACCTCAAGCTCCTCCTCCTTGACCGGTTCATCACCGACTGGGAGATGAGGTCGTCGAAGGTGGCCGCCGGAGTAACACTTGTGGGGGTACTGAGCTTCATGGACAGGATCCTGAGTTGTTGCGTAGAGGAGAGAGTGATGGTGTTCACGATGAACAACAAGGATCACAAGCTCCTACAGACAGCGGCTAACATTATTCTGTTTCAACCGATTGCCTTCAACCCCTATGTGATAAATTGGGGTTTAGTCTTCGATAGGAGGAGGACAAGGATAGGAGTGAGGAAGGAGGAGAGAGAGGGAAGGAGGAAGGGCGTGAGAGAGGAGAGAGAGAGTGAGTGAGGGTTTTTTATTTTTATTTTTAATAGAAGGGTATAATTTTCATTTCCCGTTCCTCCTCGTCGAAGAAATTCGCCGGTTCCGGCATGACGGGAAAAATCGTATAATTTCTTCAAACTAAGAAAGGATTTTAATCTATTTTCGAAATACAGGGGTGCAAGCTAAATACACCAAACCCGAGGGGGCCAAATATAATTTATCCTATATTTAATCATACAATTGTGTTATATTTAATCATACAATTGTGTTATAGAATGGTGCTACCTACAACAAAATCAGATTTGGTCTTACACACGCTTTTCGAAGACGGTCCTAGATAGTGAATCATTATATTATAATTGTTCGAACTTTTCCATTATAACTATACAAATCATTCTATTATAACTAACCAAGTGAGTGTAAGCATTTCATTGTAAGCTATATGTTAAAAGTAGTTTTTCTTTTCATAATTATATTAACCATCCGTGTGAAACTATTCCATTATAATTTGACGACCCATTTTATCATTATTGAACAACATAATAACTCAAGAAACTATTTCATTGTCCATAATAGTCCTGGATCAAAATACACGTCCAAAACTAAATTCGATCCCACATCCAACATTCTGTGATACAACATAAAAGACAATGATGCAATATGCCGCATAGAGTGGTTTACAACACGTCAAAAAATATTCATCATATGACCTAGAGTCACATATTTTAAATACAAATTATCGAAATTAGCATTGTGTAATATCTGTTATGCATGTGCCATCTAAATTCAAAATTTCTCTAATTTGATCTTTGATTATACGTTGGTCACTATAGATCTAAATTGTTGGAGCCAACATCACTAGAATCGGTCCCTATTGTATTTATATTTCAGAAATTTAGATTCAGATTCAATCCAACCAAATAAAAATTTCAGATTCAGTGAGACTTACTTCCAACCAAACGACCATCATCATAAGCTTCCTCGTACGACAGAGAATCTAAGACACATTTCGGGAACTTGTTCGGAAGTGGTAAAACATCTAAATCTCCTTTTGGGCCAGCTTCCGCACCGTTAGACGTGCGGCGTCCGAATCCGAACCGTACACGTGGCATTATCCAAAACCGGAAGTCGATAGATAGATTCACTCCTCTTCTTCCGTTCTTGTTTTGCCTCCGCCCAACCAAAATCGGAAACGGATTCCATTGAAGACGCAATCTCTTCTCTTCCCCTCTTATATACAAAGGGAAAAAAAGGAAAATTTCCCAACTAAGCAAATTTATCTCTCCTCTTTCGCTCTTTAGGGTTTGGTCCAATTTTAGCGTCCGGCGGATCCAAAATCCGTCCTTAAACCCTAATCGGTTTTCCCAATTAGGGTTAATTGTGAACTCCAAGTTGGGTGCTTTTTATAGGGTCTTTCTGGTTTAGTACTCCAAGTTGGATGCTTTATATAGGGTCTTCCTTTAAAGACTCGATCTTTTTGAGTTAATTGCGTATCTATTTTTTTGTTTCAATTTTGCAATGGCCAAGGCTGGGGCGGAGGAGGTGGACTACGAGAGTGATCCCGAGGAAGGGAAGAGGCTGTTGGGGATGAGGAGAAGGGAGGCGTCGAGCGATGACGAGGAGGAGGCGGAGGAGAAGCGGAGGGTGGATCGGAGGGCTCCCATTCACTCAGACGATGAATCTGATGGCCAGGGCGGAGCGGATTATGATGATGATGATGAGGAGGAGGAGGAGGAGGAGGAGGAGGAAGAAGGATTGGATGAGGAAGAGGAGGTTTATGTGGACGAGGTTTATGAAGAAGGGGCGGGGGGCTACGAGGAGGAGAAAGTGGAAGGAGGGGAAGGTGGAGTTATTGCGGGGAAAGAGGATGAAGGGAGGAAGTCGGAGGAAAGGGAGGAAGATGGGAACCAGAAGCTGAATCATGCGTTGGACGGGCTCGATGGGGAGGAGGGGGCGGAGGGTGGGGAGGAAGAGAAGAAGGAGAATGAGCCTTTTGCTGTGCCTACTGCTGGGGCTTTTTACATGCATGATGACCGGTTTAGGGAGACTGCTGGAGGAAGAAACAGGTATGGCACTTGTTGTGCTGGTTTTAATCAATTCTGCTTTTCGTAGTTTGTTGGATTGGTTGTCAAGTGACCGAGTTTTAGTTGAACTTTGAAGTGAAGGTGATTTGTTAGCTTTTATTGAGTTATGAAATAAGTTGGCATAACCAAAGGATTATCAAAAAGTTCTTAATTTTCATCGAAAATATTTGTTTCGGGTTCGGGTTTGGGTTTATGTGAAGAAGTGGAAACTGTATTGAGACCGTCCATCCTGCCAAACTTTGCTGGCACCTAATTTTCCTGATTCTAGGGTATATAAAAAAGTATCATCCTGCCAAACTTTGCTGGCACCTAATTTTCCTGAGTCAAGGGTATATAAAAAAGTATTGGTTAGTCTTAATGTTTGCTCTTATGATCATTGCCCAAAATAGTGATTATAAACATTGTTGAATCTATAACAAGGAAGCTGAACCATGCACGATGAGCCTTGCTCATGCTTTTCAACTCCCTCTTGACTTTTCTGATATTTTCCGAAATTGTTTACTGTAGGCGAACTTTTGGCGGAAGGAAGTTGTGGGAATCCAGAGATGATCAGAAATGGGGGCATGACAAGTTTGAGGAGATGAGTTCACATGATAGACCTTATGGGCAGGTGATGGTTTCATACAATTGCCTCGTATACTTTTCCTTGCCATGGTGTGCCTTGCTTCTCCTTGTTTCTCTTCTGAAACTGACTTTTTAGCTCTGTGATGACTCTAAACAGGGAAGGAGGGGTGGTAGAGGTTCCTACCGAGGTCGCGGTGGCAGAACTCGTGGTGTGGATCGTAGCTATAACAGGAGGAGCAGGCCTCAATCATTTAACAATGGTGACAATCAGCACAATCAGAATGAAGCACCGAAAGGTGTTAAAGGAAGAGGCCCCAGAAAGTATGATCATATGATAAGAAACATTAGCCAGACACCACATGTGCCAAATAAACAGCCTATAAAGGCTCCTGAGAAAATGCCAAATACTTCTCATAGAGTTGTTCAATCGACAGCAAATGTAGAGCCGGATTTGGCTCCTGCTAGGAAACATTCAGGACTTAGTTATACTTCTCCACCATTTTATCCTTCTGGATCCTCGAATAAAGACTTCACAGCAACTCAGAAAAGAGAGGTGCCCGCAGGAAATAGAAGTCTTCATAATCCTATTGTTGATGAGAAATTTTCCGAGCCACAGTCCAATGTTGTGTCGCGGGGAAAGAACATTGCTGAAACTGCAGGGCTTGAAAAGCTTTACATTGATGGTCAAACAGTTAATGGGAAACCTTTCAACAGTGCACAGCCGCCACCTGGCAGAGGGCAGGGGAGAGGTTCAGCCATCTCAGGACCCATGAGTTATCAATCAATCTCTGCTAGCAACCAAGTTAACCGAGTGTCTGCTACAGTGCAGCTTCACAGTACTCAACGAACTGCCCAGAGCCGCATTCAACCTCCTCTGCAAGCTTCTAGCCAACAGTTTAGCCAGCGATCTGCAGGAGGATCACTGCCTTCGTCCCCTCCAAAAAGAGATCTGTCAGTTAGTCCTTATGAACCTGGGGATGTTACTAATTCTGACTCAGGAAAGTCCAGAACTGCTTTGGTTGCAATTGGAAATGGTAGTATACAAGGCAGTGGACGAGGATCGTATATCTATGGTGGGGCTCAGGTGATGGGAGCTGCTGGGAATATGGGTGTCGGTCGTGGTGATCAGAACTTCCATACCTTCTTGCCAGGTATAGCTTCTTTGTTGCCTTTTCCTGCCCGAGGATAAACAGACAAGAATTTTTTTTGTTAGTTCTTGCATCTAAAAAACTACTGCATTTGTGGCATCAAAGTCATGATTTAGTCTGCATCTTGGATGCAGATGAATTCTAATGTGCAAGCTAACATTTTTATTTTAATTGTTGTTCTTATGGCTTGCAGTTATGCAATTTGGAGGCCAGCATCCTGGTGGAATGGGAGTTCCGGCAGTTGGCATGGCATTTCCGGGATATGTGGCCCAACCCCAAGGTCTTGGAAACTCAGAGATGACATGGTATGCTTGTCTCTCATGGTCAACTTCATATCTGCAACTATTATTTCATTTGATTCGAAATGGAAAACTAGTATTGGATATCTTAACATTGTAAAGAACAGTGATCTCATCCCGCCTACAAATTTGTAACTTCTGTCCACTATTTTTTTCCTTGAAATTTGATGAACTTGGTGGATGGCTCTTTAGTGGTAATTAATCTATCCATGAACACCTATTTTCGATGTTTTATTACTTTAAAGCAGCATTAAAACTGTTGTTTGTTTAATGATGTTTTGATTTCTAATCTCTTTCAAAGTCTCTTTGCTTCTAGTGTAAGTTTCCTGGTTGGGAGGATGATAATGATCTTGTTTACATGTTTACAGGCTGCCAGTTTTGACTGGGGCTGCCGGAGCGTTAGGTGCTACCGGGGCCTTGGGTGCTTCTGGAGCATTAGGGGCTTCATATTGTTCACCCTACCTAACTGTCGATGGTAATTATCATGCACGCCCATCAGCCCAGACATCTTCCCTTGGCTCTTCGAGGTTCGTGGTTTATCTGTGCATCTATCAATATCACCGTGTTTTGCTGGCTGAATTCTTTTGCTCCATTCTTTTCCGAAGCATGCTACATATTATCTCATTGTGTAGCTTTGCTGTAACATTTGTGTTTATTTACCAAGTTAGCCGAGTGATACTCATATTCACCAATGGTAAATGAGTTTTGATTCTATGATTGCAGCCAGCAAGGGGCTGTCAATAAATCCAATAACAACTGGAAATCTTCTCCAAGACTTGGTGAAATGCTAGCTCCAATTTTCTTTTTTATCTTTTTTTAAACATCATGTGTGAATGCATCTCATTATTTTTTATCTGCAGAGATTGGGAATGATGATTCTGGCCAACGCCAAAAGGGTCGCAGGCACGTTCAATCTCTGATATGATATTGTTTTCAATTTGTGGTGTGGCTTCACTTGTTTAAGAAATTGAACGAGCCTCATTGTTTTGCAGATACTCGGAAATGGATTTTAAACAGCCAAGTACCAGTACATAGATGTGATGGAGAAGGCTCGAATGAACATTAAAGTATTGAACCATGGGGAAGCAAACTTTTCCCTGTTATGGTGGTTGTGAATCCATTAGGTGTTTTTATGCGATGGTGCCGTGCCAGGCCCTTTGTCATCTCTGGCGTTTGCTCATGAGTGCCTTGGGCCACAGTATGTTCCAGGATATTATAGGTAGAGAAATTGTTTCCCTCTTGGCCTTTCTATCTGTGGTTAATGATTAAGGCTGTTTTAGTATTGCGTGCCTGTTTTTATTCATGTATCTTTTCTGGTCATCAACTGGTATTTTGTATCAAGACCAAAATTTTGCCAAGTCTTTTGATGGTTGCTTGCAAAAATTGGTATCTCACCTTTAGGATGCACAAGTTTGCATCCCATATCGATCTTACATTAAGCCATTATTCACTGATACCTGCCATTTATCTTATTATTTCTAGATGAACCATTTGATTGTTGAAAAACAGACTACTGTGTCCGATTGGCAATTTGGCACACATGGAAACCTTTCATCATTCTCTTTGTTATATATTCCTGAATATGTATTCATGTAACGTGGAGGTTCTTCTATTCTCGTTGATTTTTACCCTGATCCATTACTCATCTTTGGGAACTCATTTAACGAAATCTCTTTAATGAATGCATTTGGGTGCCCTGTAATCGTTTAGTTAACAGCAGTTCATTTAGGTTGTTTATCTTGAGCTCACAGTCTGTTGTTTGACTTTGCAGTGTTAGTTACCTGCCTGTTCATGCTGCTGTGAATCTGGGATCTTATTGTGGCTTGAACGGTTGCTGTTTTTTGTTTGGTCGTGCGGGTATGAAATTGGGACAAATAGAGAAAAGCTTGGTACATATGCTTGTTGCTGGAGGGCAATGCTGTAGAATTTTTCATTTCATCTGTCATCTCTTGTTTTCAGGTTATTCTGGCTTGGTTGTTATCTGAAGCTTGTGAGAAAATGCTGGCAGGCTTCATCAAAATAATTGCAGTTAAAACTTTGGAAGAACATGAGTTTTTGTCTTGCTCGTTGAACTTTTCATATTAAATGGAGTTTGAGCTTCTTGTTTTATCTTTGCTACTAAAACTTTGTGGTAGACAAGTTCGGTTTCCTTTTACTTGTCTCTCGCTCGGACAAATTATTTTTCTCGAGCATAATATGTCGTTAATGAATCCTTTGTAATGCATAAGTTGTCGTGGTTGATGTTATGCGAGTGGTTAATGAAGAAAATGTTAGTGTAATGCCATCTCGTGCATAAAGAGGAAAGTCAAAGCTCTTTCCTCAGGGGTTTGGACATGCATTTGGACGAAAGTCTTGGCATTTCCAATCTTTCTGAGCATTGCTTTCTAGATGTAAAGAAAAAACAAAAGATATTGGTATTAAACTAGGAGGAAAGTTCTTTTAATCATTGTTTTTAAAGGTGCAGTCTGATTGATTCGGTGCACGAATCAGACAATATCGGATCAAAATATGTGGTCAGGACGCTTACCTTACAAATTCGGACGAATTTTAGTCAGATCAGGTAGTTGGTACATATTTTTGACTCATAGGGTGCGTTTGTTACGAATTCTGGACAGGACAGAACAGTACTGGACAGAACAGTACTGGACAGAACTACTTGTTCTAAATGTACTGTCCTATGTTTGGTTATTTCAGTACATGATTGAATATTTTGTCTATTTCTCAATTGTATATGTATAATAATTTAATCTAAATTTTTGTTAAAGACAAAAATATTCTTATTGATAACAGCAGATAATATTCATTAAACTGGGTAAAATCAATCATTATATTAACAATAATGTTATATCATAGAAATAATAAAAAATCAGAATTAAAACTAAATATTCAAAAATAATTCTTATGAATTTAGATCATGTTAATTACATTATAAATATTTTTAATATGATATCACATAATTAAATAAATATGTTTTTGTAAAGATAAAATATTATTAAAAATTATTTATGCATGTACACTATATAACAAATGGGTATGTTAAATTTATTTATTTGAGTGACTCACTAAAATAATATCATTGTAAATATGTAGGTATTGATCAAATATATAGATTAACCACTTTCATATTTTTATATGGATTTATATCCGAAATATAAAATATAAAAAATTTAAATGAATCCCAATTAAAAAAATTGTATATAAGATCTAAAAATTTATAGTAGAGAAAATGATTATTAATGATTGAGTTAAATATGATAACAAATAAGAAAAAAGAAATAATATAAGGTAACATTGGGAAAACCTTCCATAAGAGATTTCTGTCCTTGGACAAAAAATTTTGTCCTATGAAAATAGGTGGGACAAGAAATTAGGAGTGGGCTTGGACAAGGATTCAATTTTGTCCTGTCTATTTCTTGTGCCAAACATAGGCTTGGACAAAAAACTTTGTCCAGTCCTGTCCAAGTCTTTGTACCAAACGCACCCATAATGATTAGTAAGATTTGGGGGTAAAACTGGAATAAATGGACAATTTTTTCCAAAATTTTAAATTCCTAGATCTAAATTTTCGTAGGAGGAGGGAGAAAAAGAGAGGAAGAGATGTACTTGAGTTTTGTTTCAAATCTAGAATCTCATCACACGGATGTTCTGATCGGTCAGACCTATTGATTCGAAAATTGCCCAAAAAAACAAATCAATCTCTGAATCCATTTTGAAAACTCTGATTTTAATGTTTTTTCGACAATTAATGAATACTAAGTCTCAATTATTTCCACGGAAAATACAAGTCTCCGCGCCAAATAAAAGCAAGCCACGCTACCCGTTGAAATTGCCAATATTCATGTCGGACATTATCAAATAGAAATTTATGAAACTAAACATCCTTAAAAGGTCCTCAGTCTTTTATCAATTTGGTCAACTTATGTTAATTTAATATCTTTGGCAACTAATTAACACCAAGTAATAAACATTTGGATAAATCAATGATAAAGTTGTGGTGTAGCTTAACTAAAATCGAGTTTGAGTTACCGAAAATGTAGTAGTATAAATTTTTGTTGGGTCAGCTCATCACTTTTCTAATTAGCTTAAATCTGCATTAATTGATAGATAATCCAAATTTTTAAAACAAAAAACATAAAAAACACTAATTTAAGTGGAGGAGTCAACGGCATCGTTCAATCATCGAGATGGAAGTCAGACCCATACAAAGCAGAGTAGGCAAGAATGTTCTTGATTCAATCTCAAGGCATATATATATATACATAGGCAGAACCCAATTATCAATCCTCTATAATCACGCGCTTTGACTCACACGCTCCAACCTCTCTCTCTCTCTCTCTCTCTCTCTCTCTCTCTCTCTCTCTCTCTAACTTTCTCTCTTCGTCAAGTTACCATCTTTGGATTCGCTCAAGTCCCGCAGCTGCCAAGAAAGAGAGAAGCTAAATAAAGATCAAAGGTAATTAATTACTTACTTTGTTAAAAGTTAGATGTGATATTTCAGTTCACTGTCTAATTTAACTGTTGCTTCATTGAACTGCTTGTTCCTAATGTGAGCAACAGAAATGGTCTTAGTCTAGTAGAGTAAAAAAGATGGGAACTTTACTTTGTACCAGAGACCATTTCTGTTAAAGATCCCAAATTTAGGTACTCTAGTCTTGGTTTATATATGAAATGGATTTCTTTTTATGGTGAGGGTTTGTTGGTTACTGTGAGAGTTTTTTCAAGATTCGGGTTGCTATGTCCTTGGTTGGCAGGAAAGTGGATTATGTATCGAATGGTTTGTGATTTTCTTGTAAAGGTTTATGATTCAGATGAAGTAAAGACACAATGTTGTTTCTTTAATCTGATTTCGTGGTTTCTGAGTGGGACAGTGAAGGAGCACGGCGAAACTGTTGGAAACTCGAGGAAGAATTGTGTACTAGTAGTAGTAACTAGTAAGGAGAGAAAGATCAAGAACTTGTTGTGCTTGCTTCCTGTTCCACTTGAAGCTTGAATAGATGGAGATTAGCCTTCGAAGTTTGTGATTGATCGGTGCTTTTCGTGTTGGGTGATGTGTCTATTCTAAAGGTGAATGTCTTTCTCCTTTCAGGTGTTCTCTGATCCTGTGAAGAGGAAGAGTGATTAAGCTGCGTTCTGAGTGTTTTTTTACCATTTGGATTAAGCTCCCTCAGTGGATGGATGCTGTGAATTGAGGGCACCAATGGCGGACGGTTTAATGAGAGATCTTCAGGTGAATGTAGGCAGACAATCACCATTGCGGCCACCCGGCAGCAGCTTGAAGTCCACATTGTCAGGAAGATCAACACCTCGGAACTCCCCTACGTATCGGAGATCTAATTCAAGCCGCACGCCCCGCAGGGATGGTAGAATTGGTGGAAGCGCTGTACAGTGGCTTAGAAGTAGTAGATTAGTGTATTGGTTACTTCTTATTACACTCTGGGCTTACCTTGGGTTTTATGTCCAGTCAAGGTGGGCCCATGGTGATAACAAGGAGGAGTTTCTTGGGTTTAAGGGTAATCATGGGAGTCGAGATGCGGACAAAGAGCCGAACAAAGAAAGGGATTTGGTCAGTACTGTTAGCCATCTAGTTGTAAATAACGAGCCAGTTAAGGTTCAAGTGGAAAATGCTAAAACGATAGATGTTTCCATTGATAAAAAAGTGAAAGAAGTTTCATCTAGAAGCAGTGGAGCTTCAAAGAAAAAGAGTAAGCGAGGTAGTCGCCAGAAGCGTGGTAAAGCGCGTGAAAAGCCCAAGGCGGAAGTGGAGACTGCAATGGATGGTGTGGAGGAACCGGACATTCCTAAGAATAATATGACTTATGGTATGCTTCTTGGTCCGTTTGGAGCAGTGGAGGACAGAACTTTGGAATGGAGCCCTGAGAAAAGAACTGGAACTTGTGATAGGAAAGGGGAATTTGCGCGTCTTGTGTGGTCCAGACACTTTGTCCTGATATTCCATGAACTTTCAATGACCGGGGCCCCGCTGTCAATGCTAGAGTTGGCAACGGAGTTCATGAGCTGTGGTGCTACAGTTTCTGCTGTAGTTCTTAGCAAGAAAGGTGGCCTCATGCAAGAACTAACCAGGAGAAGGATCAAGGTGGTTGAGGACCGAACAGAACTCAGCTTCAAAACTGCAATGAAAGCTGATCTTGTGATTGCCGGATCCGCTGTTTGTGCATCATGGATAGGTAAGAGCCACATATTTTCATACTTAACTCAAAATTCATATAATTCAGATCAAGCCACATATTTGGTCTTTATGAAACAAAAGTCCTTCCTTCTGCTTCAGATAGATGCTCATGCTATGTTATATTATTTCAGATCAATATATCACTCATTTTCCACCTGGTGGAAGCCAAATTGTATGGTGGATCATGGAGAATCGACAAGAATACTTTGATCGTGGAAAGATTGTCCTTGATAGGGTGAAAGTAGTCATCTTCCTCTCTGAAGTTCAGACTCAACAATGGCTTTCATGGTGCGAAAAGGAAAATATTAAGCTGAGATCGCCACCTGCCGTAGTTCAACTCTCTGTCAACGATGAACTGGCTTTTGTTGCTGGAATCGCTTGTTCGCTAAATACTCCATCTTCTAGTCCAGAGAAGATGCTAGAGAAAAGGAAGTTACTGAGGGATTCGGTTAGAAACGAGATGGGCTTGGCAGACAATGATGTTCTTGTCATGTCACTCAGCAGTATAAACCCCGGAAAGGGTCAGCTTCTTCTCGTAGAATCGCTTGATCTGATGAGAGAACACGGATATTCGCAGAAGATTAAAACATCTGTCGATGTAGATCAAGAACAGGCCAAGTTGGCCGCGAAGCATCATCTACGTTCTCTGCTACACGATACCAACAACCTTGGCCGATCTGCGAATCTTAAAGGTTAGTCCGAGGAGTCCGTTGTTATTTTAGGCAAACTCTCGCCGAAAATCTTTCCAACAACTAATGTGTTTTGATGCTGTAGCCTACAGGGATGCTATAGAGCTGAACAAAATTAGCAGAAGGAGAATGATATTATCTGAAAATGAGCAAGAGGGCCAGGTTCTTAAACTTCTCATTGGTTCAGTTGGCTCCAAGAGCAATAAGGTGCCATACGTCAAAGAAATTCTGAGTTTCGTATCCCAGCACTCAAATTTGTCACGCTCGGTGCTATGGACTCCGGCTACCACACGTGTCGCCTCACTATACTCTGCAGCGGACATTTACGTCATTAACGCTCAGGTAATTCAGATTTTTTCTGCATTATCGAAGCCTGGGTCATGACTGAGTTGCATTATAGACTTGTGAATACAACCAGGATGCTTATTGCCATGGTTTCATCTCATTGGAGCGATTGTGTTGTGCGAAATCAGCTAGCAAACATATCAACTGACGCTAATCCGAACGATGCTTATTTGTCAAATGATCTTCAGGGACTGGGAGAAACATTTGGAAGAGTGACGATTGAAGCTATGGCCTTTGGTCTTCCGGTGAGGCTGAAATATGTCGCTTTATCTTTTTTTTGCTCCAATAGACAAGGTCATAAAGCTGCCACATTGTGGGAGCTTCAGTTGCGTTTATCTTCTGTTGTATATTGATGACAAGACTAATACTTAGCTTCTACCATTTATTAATGGCAGGTGCTAGGAACAGATGCTGGAGGCACAAAAGAAATTGTTGAGCACAATGTTACAGGTCTTCTCCATTCCACTGGACGCCCTGGAACTCGGATTCTAGCTCAGAATCTCCATTTGATGCTAAAGAACCCGTCGCTGAGGGAGCAAATGGGAAAGGAAGGAAGGAAGAAAGCAAAGAAAATGTACTTGAAGCGGCACATGTACAAGAAACTTGGAGAGGTCCTCTACAGAAGCATGAGAGTCAAGTAGGCAGGTTCAACAATTGAACCTTACTCATTCTTTGATTGATCCAAACGTGGTGCAGTAGCGGATGAACTTGGAAAACGAATATTCTTGAGGTGATTTCACATGAATGAGATGCATATCATATACTATTCGAATTGAAGATGCTTTGCTTTTGAGTTCTGTATACTGTATATTCCAGTGAGATGTTTTCGTTAAGGCAGCAATGTATTTAATGAATCATGATTTAGCTCAGTGCTTGCTGTGCAAAACCAGGTCGGGACAGGAAGGGTCTGGGAAAGAAACTGCTGCCGAAATGATCGTCCGACAGGAAATGATCCGGCGGCTGGTCTGCATTATGGCAATTTCAATGCCCGAACAGCCGTATGATTTTTGCTAAACACAAGAAAATGAACTGTTAGACATGACTGCATAAGAACGAGCCGACATTTTAGGTCGATTTAAACATATGAGGTAATGATGAACCCGAAGGATCCAAGATCAGTAATAAATTTAAAACTGCTTATGAAAAAAAGGGAAGAGTCGTGGTTTGAATTGCAACGGATTTTTTTTGGCTCATTGGGGGAATAAACTAATTTGCCAGTACAATTGAGTGGTGTCTAGTACTTGATGATTCCATATCAAAACGATAGTCCCTGGATCCGAATTCCGATCACTTTTCCGCCATAAATTAGCCACTTCGAGGGAAAGAAGAACGGTATACTAAAATATAGCAGATAAAATAAGCTTTATAAAGAGCCACTTCGAGGTTACTGGTTACTATAGGGCTTTAATGGGTCATTTTGGAATGAACTTCCAGTTAAGTGCACACACTTTCATTAACCACCCTGTTTCTATTGGTGTCAGTCAATTCATCATTGTTTTCTTTGATTATTAAGGCAGAATTGCCGAAACTAAGACTAGACCGAATCAGAACTGTTAAAATTTACATAATAAACTATTGGATCAGAACTGTCAAAATATTCATCATATAAACTGATGAAAGTTAACAATTAATGCAGCCAGTACCAATTACTGATTTCGTACGAATAAAAGTTTAATTCTACCATACCCACAAGCACTGTTCCCGAAGAGAAATTATGATGGACAATAAAGTGGTTTACAAGTGTTTTTCTAAGCCTCTCAAAATTAATCGTAATTTACCACTCACTAACTTATAACAAATAAGTGGAAATACAGAGTGGATCAAAGTAACAATTACGCGATTAACCTAATTATTAAAACAAGAAAATAAAATGAAGTTTTTTGAGATTCAAAATCAAATAAAATCAAAAGATAACAAAAGAAAGTAGTACGAGTAAATATCAGTGAGAGAAAATGGTAGATTCCAAATCAGAGTACCATGATAAGTCGGCCGATCACTAGATCTAAAAAGATATTTCATACATGTAGCAAGTAGAGGTAAATTTCTTTCAAATGCAAAGAGATCACAAACATACGATAATCAACTAGCTGCGCAACTACCTAACTAGTTGTTAATCATCTAACAGACAAAATATCGACCAATTTCTATTCTAGAAGACATTTTAGCATTAAGAATAGATATTCATACTCCTAGAGATTATGCTCAAAACATTGGTATGTACAAACTAGTCTTACTTATTCCTAGTTAATTAGTTTGATAACAATCGTTCCTCATGGAATTCATTTTGTTCTTCTAACCGCAACCACTAATTAGAAATCAATGGTAAATCACAACTATATAAGTAAATACTATAGAATTAAGTAAATCACTATATAATTAAATTGAATGAACAAAATTCTTACAACTAAATCCATGGGTCTCTTCTCCTCTCTTTAATCAATCTAGAAGATTAATTCCTCATAATCGTGATAAAGACAAAATAAATTAAGAATTTTTGTTCTCTACAATGAAAATTTATATAAAAACTAGCTCTAGAATGTTTTATAATCTCTACTAACTCAGATAACCTACTAGGGTTGTCCTTTGTGTAATTTCTAATATTGCTTTTGAATTTTTGTAATAATATTATGCCAGATCAGTCTTCCTTGTTTGACTCGTAATTTTTTCATCTGAACTCTGAAGAGAAAAGAAAGATTTTTAATTTCGTGTCAATAAGATTCTCTAAATTCTACTTCAAAACTAACCAAAATGTCTTCCAAGTTAGTTCTCCTTTCTAGATTCCTCCTTCATGTATACCTTTCCAAAAATTGTTTCATTTTTATAAATTAAGAGCTCATTAGTCACATAAACTAAAATATTAACTAAAATAATATCAACATAAATAAAAAGTACAAATTGACTCAAATTTTGAATACACATTAATGATTAAATTTTTGAAGAACAAGTATACTTAGTCTCCTCGAGTAGTCCCATGGCGTCTTCAAAGTTAACTACTCATTGGACTCCAAATCCATCAAATACACAAAGTTCTATGATGACAATAGAAACATCAGATATTAAATCCAATAACTACTCAATGCTGATCCCAAATATCATACACATGCATAAGTCACCAGGCAAGTC
Organism: Hypericum perforatum; assembly: GCA_012979155.1. Classification (NCBI taxonomy): domain Eukaryota; kingdom Viridiplantae; phylum Streptophyta; class Magnoliopsida; order Malpighiales; family Hypericaceae; genus Hypericum; species Hypericum perforatum. The sequence goes on from SOPF01027804.1 coordinate 52,858, forward strand.
AACGACCTTATAACATTTCACATTCTGAAGCACAGACCCCACGACTCTCTTGCATGCATACACATTTCCAATGTGTACTACTATTCGCAAGCTTATCGTACAACCCATCCCTAAGGTATACTTGAGAACGGGACCCCTGGTAGGATTGAATACTATGACAAAAAATATATTTTCCCAACATGCCTTGTCCCTAAGAACAACACCAAAGTACGTGGAGCTTTCCATAAAGGAAGCTAGCATTCAACACCCCTTTATCCTCTAGGTTAATAATCACATTCGACAACTTTACCCACTTTTCTTTCACTACATCATAAGCCAAAACAGACATCATCAGCTCTGTCTTTGCTTCATGGAATTCACCTACAACGTACACAGGCTGGTTATAATTTGACGCACACACGTTCGGTAATGGGGCATCCAACATATCAACTCACGCTAGTATGTGTTTGAGACGATACTATACATATACATATATACATGCACCCCATTACTCTACACAACTCTGCGGATGTCCCTCGCCAATGAAGATGGTTGACATACAGGAAAATGGTATGCCTTGGAAGCATCCTAAAATTGGCAACACCAAAAGTTCCCTATCGTCATCTCATTAGATTTGCCTATGTAAATATTTGGGTGGATCAATTTCACACTTCCACTTCTTGCAACTCAAATTAGCATTAGGGATTCATGCGAATCACTCACTCTGTGGAAAGGTCATCGAGAAATAGCTAGCAAACAAAAGTCACTAATATCCAAACTTTAATTCTTTGACATGTCAGGTAAGTGAGCGGAGCGAGGTAATAGATTTGGCAAAGAGAAAAGTTAGGAAATTCATTAATGCACGAACAAGATAGAGTAAAGAATATGAACATAAGATAAAATATAGATCATCCTAAAATCCACATCCATGGTAAAAAAAAGGAGAACTTTTATTGATAGATGCAAGTCAAAAAGCTATACACAACCCTAGGTAACATGTCGTTATATAATAGACAATGCTTGGGGTCCATGTGAACCTATCTAGATCAAATTAGGAGTCCAAAATAAGTTTCGAACAAATTAAAAGAATTTGTTGTAGCAACATCTAATAGGTGCTAGCTTCCCAGCAGACCGATGAATTTCTAAATCTACCTCGGCTCTTGTAGACACTAGCCTCAATTCTTATCACATCTTAACAATCTACATATTGGCAAGAAATCATCGTGTGTAGAAACCATGAATCTCCATCCTAATTTCAATAAACCCTAACTTGATGAAAATTTTACTCTATGAAGAACCATGAGAAATTATGAAATACATTTGGCTATATTGATAACTCTATAAACCATAGATAACTGTCGTCACTAACAAGACTATCTCAACTTTCTCATGCCTTTTCGTTCAATCACTCGGAGCTAGCCCTTAAACTCAACTTTTTGAGCTTGCTTGACTTATACCCTTTAATCTACATTGAATCCCAACTAGTAAGTCCACCCACAGAAGTAATATTCTGACCAATAGATGTGCACTCTATTATCTAGTCAGCCATATGTTCCAGAACCTAGAATTTTTTCTCTGTTAGATTATCTAGCCTTAATTTAATATTACTTGCCATAGCATACAAGAGACAACTTTTTATTCCACTTAGTATACCTCTCAACATGCTTCAAACTCTAAAGTTTGGCTTTGAGTGAGATACATAATCCATGTGTGATGTTACTAAAAGCTTTGTATACCCAATGCTAAAAGTACCCGACACCTTTGTTGTACACATTCTTTTAAACAACCATAGTGAGGCCTTACTAAGAAAGTTTCTCTGAAATAACCATGACTTTATGCCAACCATGCCTTCACTAAAATAATTATAGCCTATTATCCATATATCTTTGGATCTGAACTCTACACAAACCATTCATGCTGAGCTTTTGCTCCCTCATGCAAACTAACCATGCATGACTAAATTCTTCTCCCTTTCTTTGGAACATAAAGATGTGATTCCAGTTACAATATTTTTCCCACTAACCTATAGGTATTTCTAGATCCTCTTTGACCCTTCAATCATCATAGCATCTCTTCCACTATAATCCAAGGTTCCTAATGAGATCCAGTTTTTTCCAACTTTAGAACATATCTAACCCAACTCAACTTTACTATGACACTATCTCACATCTTCATTTGTATATTTATGATGCTGATAATCTTATAAGAGGAACCATTATTCTTAGCTACCATACATGAATCAACAAACTTGTAGGTATCGAACCATCGTCTATTGGACATCATGTGAAAGGAGTAAGCAATATCCAAAATCCAAGAATTTAAGCACTTTGGACCTGATAGAATTAAAAGATATTCAATATCTAAATATGAGGTTATATTCATGGATGTGGATCTGTCACGACCCGTGTTAAGGTTGGTGACCGACGCTAGACTCCACAACGAACATGAACACATGTGCAATCTAGCAACCCTCAAACATCATATATAGAGTCATCAAAACTCACATCAAACAAATATGTGAAGGATACAACACATGCAAAGATAGTACATGAACCATCAAACAAAATCTAAATAATCCATCTTTAAATGACAAGTCCACAATCAGATATAAACTAGGATTTAACCACTATGGAGCTTCTATACAGAGTACAAGGATGACACAAATTTGGAGACCTCAATGGAGTAGCCCTTGAACGAATAGGATGACCTCAAACCATAGACTCTAGAATCAAATACAACTACAACATATTGGAACCTGAGATAGATTTGTAAGGGGTAAGTGTCGGGAAACACTTAGTAAAAAGATAGAACATAACATATTAGTTATGTTTGAGATATACATGCCACATAACTTAACCATGTTCGACAAAACTTGAATCAAAATGCATGATGACAATATGCTTTACAAACTATCCAAACATAAACATAATCACATAGAGCCATGAACTTATAGAGTAATGAAAAGGTTTTGAAAAGCCCCTTTCTCTGACTACTAAGGATATCTAAATGGTTAAATAAATCTCCATCCACACAAACACAAAGCTAGCTTACTTACGTAAACTAGTGATATCCCCAACCTATGAGCTCATACACTAACATCTCTGGTTAGTACAAGAAAGTCTGTTCATTTCTCTCACAAATATATAACGGATCAAACACATGACCAATAGTCCAGAATCCATCTCATATGGACATATCAAACAAACAAAAATCAGCCCCAAGCTAGCAATCTAGCCGACTATTCACAAACCTCACATCCATCACAAACTGATCACAATATACCAAATGTATCACATATGCACAATCTCATCTCATAAACAATAACATATGCATGAGGCGCACATCAATCAAGATCTAAAAATGCATATAACAAACACAACCAACATATCATGATCTATTTGCTTACACAATAAAGATCAGACGATCACACTGATTTCTAAATCTCAGGCCTTTCAATCAAAGCTTTTGAAATGATTCTCCTTCATCCATACATCTTGCAGAAGTTCTGGTCATAATCCCACATAACAAAATAAGGTTAACCTCTGACTTTCTGAACCAAAACACTGCCAATAACTCAAACAACAAATAATGGTACTATTACAACACACCATCAAAAATTAATCAAACATATTAAGAGGTGAGTGGAGCCCAAGAGAATTCCACTTACTCTTTCACTCACTCTTCTAATAATTCAAGGAATCAAATAAAAGAAATGGGGTCCACTCAACCACTCTACTAGCAAGAAGCTCTAGAATGCTGGTCTTCCGTTAGTTTTTATCAAATATGCTGCTCCGAGACTTTTATTCCTTAATGTATCTAGTTTCTGAATTAATTAAAATTTCTCAATTTGAACCCATATAGAGAAAGTTATGACCATTTTACTACACCAAGGTCAAGCTATCCGAATTCATCCAACATATTCTCAAGCAAATAATTTACTAAGGCATTGTAATGGTGGAAATCAAACTCCAATGATACCAATTCCCAACTTTAAAAACTTCAAATCACATATCCAATGTAACTATCTCGATGCAATGCATTTTGACAAATCATTTTTTCCAAATGTCACAATTCTCTCCCTTATAAATATTTGGTCCCCGAATTTACTTGTTACTAAGTTATCAAATGAAAAACTCACTTGGTTATTCAAACAAGCACAAAACTCTTCCTCGCATATCATCATCTAACTCCCATATGGCTTCTGATGGAGAATGATTTTGCCATAGTACTTTCACGAATGTTAACTCTTTAGTCCTTAATTTTCTCACCTACCTATCCATAATCTGTAGTGGCTGATCATCGTAAGTAAGATCGTCATGAAACTCCACCTTTGTGATCTAATACATGTGAGGAGTCATGTACATATCTCCTAAGCATGGAGACATGGAACACCGGGTGTATATGTGAGAATGTATGTGGTAACACTAACTGATAGGCCACTTGACCAACCCACTCTACGATCTTGAATGGTACAACATATCTTGGATTCAACTTATCCTTCTTTCCAAACCTCATGACCCCCTTCATTGGAGAGACCTTGAGGAATACACTTGAGCCCACTTCAAATTCAATGTTCTTTCTCCTTTTATCCGAATACGACTTCTGTCAACTCTGAGCTATCATCAACCTTTTCTGAATCATATGATCTTCTTGACTGTATCATCAAATATTTCATTATTCACATTTTGTTTCTCACTAATATAATCCCAGTATACCAATGATCTGTCTTTTCTGCCATACAACACCTCATACAGTGCCATCTGAATACTACTCTGATAATTGTTATTGTATGAGAATTCTATCAAAGGCAAGTAAAGTTCCTAACTACCTCCAAAATCAATCACACATGAATGCATCATATCCTCAAGAATTTGTATTATCCATTCTAACTGTCTATCTATCTAAGGATTGAACATTATGCTCAATTTCAAACAAGTGCCCGTGGCATCTTGAAATTTCTTCCAAAAGCTTGATGTAAAATGTGTTCCTCGATTAGAGACTATTAAGATAAGAACTCCATACAGTCGAACAATATGATCAATGAATAATTGAGCAAACTTAGCAGCATCATATGTAATCTTGATGGGTAAAAAATGTGCTAACTTTGTCAATCTATCCACGATAACCCATACTAAATCAAATCCTTGTGGTGAAGTTGGAAGACCTACTAACAGATCCATCGTAATTTGTTCCCATTTTGATTCTGTAATATCCAGTAGTTGTAAAGAACCCAAAGGTCTTTGGTGTTCAGCTTTGACCTGTTGACATGTTAAACATCTAGCAACAAAATTCCCAATGTCCTTCTCTATACAATTCCACCAATAATGATTCTTTATATCATGGTACATCTTGGTAGAAGCTGGATACACACTATACATGGTCTTGTGTGCCATAATGTCTCTTCTTACATCTCCTACATCAGGTATAATCAACTGAGTACCGTAGTATAGAACATCATTTGAACTTAGATGGAATTTAGACAATTTACCTTCTTTAATTTTTTCCATCATCTTTATTAACTCAGGATTATTTCTCTAAAGTTCTACAACCTGACCACATATAGCTGGTTGCAGATGTAACTTACCTAACAATATAGCTTTACTTCCATCAAGTACCATTGTCAACTCTAATCCTTGGTCGATTATCTCATGTATGCTAGAAATTAAAGGCCTTCGTATGACTAACAAATGTGCCAAGCTACCCGCTAACTTTCTACTTAAAGCATCAGCCACAATATTAGCTTTACCTGGATGATAGTTAATAGTGCAATCATAATCCTTCAAAAACTCCATCCATCTTCTCTACCTCATGACATAGGACGTTATCGAGTGCATGGCAAATGCATGAAAGGAGCCTAGTCTAAATGTGTACAAGTTGTTGGTCCAATTTACATACAAGCATAAGGTCAAATTTAAGTACAAGTTGCTAGTCCATTAGATGAAGGGTATGCAAGAGAAAGGAATAAATGACATGAGCATGGTTTGCATGGTTCGGCCAACTTTAGTCAATTTAATTATCTATTGCATTGAATAAGTTATATTGTTAGCATTTCCTTGCATTTGTAATTCCATCCACTAGCAACTGAGTAAGGAAGCTTTAAATGTTGTAGTTATTAGTAATAAGTGGCTAAAGTAATCAGCTTGTAACCTACGTATGTTTTGAATTGCTGGGCTTAAACATAGCCTTAAGTCACGTGCTATTAAAGGGTTATCATTGTAAGCAATAAATAACAGATTGGAAAAGAATTCAGAAAGAATCATAGGCTTTTTGCCAAGTCATATTTGGGTGCGTCCTATTATTTTTGGGTGGATTCCTATTGTGTTCTTATTGCCCTTAGCTGGCCGCTTGTGGATGCAAGCAAACACCATCCTAGCTACAGAAGTTGTAAAGTTGGTGCTCTATCTATCCGAGTTCCATCCACTTACATGACCAATTTCCCTTTCCACATTTGTTTCATTTGATCAAGCCACCTTCAATTTAGCTATAGAAGTTCCTAATTGAAGCCCGATCCCATTTATTTGTACTTACACCATGAACAATTTCTTAAAGCTTTCGCTATGCTACATCACCTCATATTCGGATCTCTCTGATCAAAAATATACTTCAAACTCTTGTGGTCAGTAAATGTATCAAACTTCTCATGATATAAGTAATGTCTCCAAATCTTTAGCGCAAATATAACTGCACCCATTTCTAAGTCAAGCACTAGATAATTATGCTCATGTTTCTTCAACTGTCGAGAGGCATATGTAATCATATTCCTTTCCTGCATCAATACATATCCCAAGCCAATTCTAGAAGCATCACAATACACAGAATATTTTCTAGTTGTTGATGGTAAAGCCAAAATCGGAGCATGAGTCAATAAGTACTTTAACTCTTGAAAACATCTCTCACAATCTTCTATCCACTTGTATTTCACATTCTTTTGTGCCAATGGTGTCAATAGAATGGCCAAAGTAGAAAATCCTTTTATAAAATATCTGTAATATCCAACAAAACCAAGAAAATTTTGTACCTCCGTAACATTGTTGAGAGTTTGCCAATTTACCACAACTTCTATCTTCTTTGGATCAACTGATACTCCATCTTTGCAAACAACATGTCCTAGGAATGGCATACTTTGTAGCCAAAATTCACATTTAGAAAGTTTGGCATACAACTGATTATCCAACAACGTCTTCAAAACCAATCGTAGATGTCTTTCATATTCTTCCTCAGTCTGTGAATAAACCAATATGTCATCAATAAAGACTACTACAAACTAATCCAAGAATGGCTTAAACACCCAATTCATCAAACCTATAAAGAAAGTAGTTTCATTCGTAAGACCAAATGGCATAATCAAGAATTTGTAATGCCCATACCAAGTTCTATAACCTCTTTGGTCATATCTTCCTTTCAAATTCTCAATTGATGGTACGCTGACCTTAAGTCAATCTTCACAAACCATTTGGCATCTCGCAACTGATCAAATAAATCATCGATATATGGAATAGGATACTGGTTATAGATTGTTAGCTTATTGAGTTGGCGATAATCAATGCATAGTATCAAACTTCCATCCTTCTTCCAAATAAACAACATAGGAGCATCCTATGGTGAAACACTAGGCCAAATATATTTCTTATCTAGCAAATCCTGCAATTGAATCTTCAACTCTTTTAATTCATCTAGTGCCATATGATATGGTGGTATTGAAATCGGCTATGTTTCTAGCATCAACTGAACATAAAACTCAATCTCTCTTTCTAGTGGTAAACTCGGTAAATTATCTGGAAAAATATTAGGAAATTATTCCATAACCAGAATATCATTAACAGTTACCTTTTCCATATCACCTTTTTTAATAATAGCCAAATAACTAACACAACCCCTCTTTAATAATCTAGAAGCCTTCAAACACGAAATAAACCTTGGTGAAATCATCGTTCCATTACCCCAAAACATAAATTCTGGCACACCCTCAGGCTTGAACTTCACAATCTTATTAAAGCAATCCACTATAGCATGATAGGAAGATATCAAATCCATGCCCAAAATCACATCAAAATTATCCATAGCTAGCACATGTAGGTCAGGCAACATCTCATGACCATCCACAACTATCATATATGATGTAAGAACTAAATGCACATAAATGATATGACCTGAAGGAGTACAAATATCTAATGGCACCCTTAATAACACAAATGGACTATCAAGGGATCTAGCAAACTGTTGTGATGAAAATGAATGAGGTGACCCTGAATTAAATAGGACTCGAGCATTTAACAAGCCTATAGGGAGTATACCTAAAACAACATTCTTAGATGCAATAGCATCTTTCCTGGTGAGAGCATACACACGAGCAAGGCCACCTTCACTCTACTCCATAGGTTCCTTTCCTCAAAGGCCCAAATTTTCCCCTTGATAACTATGGCTAACTGGACTTCTATATTGTTCTTGAAGTCGTATTGATAAGCTAGTAAAGTTATGCATAGTCCCTTGCCTTAGCCATCCAACAATCTTTGATTTGGTGTTCAAACTTACCACACCCAAAACAAGCTCCTAACTATTTGTAGCATAGTCTTTCGGGATGTTGGTTCCCATAGCTCGAACAATTCATCAGACTACTGGATTGGCTTTGACCACTAGATTAACCTCGACTTACTAATTGACTGCAAGGGCCATTTCCTCTCCCAACTCCTCTACCAAATCTTGTAAATGCTCCTCCACCTCCTGAGAAATTGGATTGAAAATTTGGCCTTTGTTATTGTTGTCCAAAGCTCTATTTTCAACAATATTGAGGTGGCCTATCGAATTGTTGTATCTTAGCTTGCTGCTGCACTATAAGCTGCTCATTATCACGCATCTCCAATGTTCTTGCATAATCCACCACTTTTGAATAAGATTGGAATCCACGTGGATACATGACTTTAAACATTGTATTTTCCAATCCACGAACAAACCTCTTCACCTTTTTCTCCTCAGTAGGAATCAAATACTTTGCATAGCGAGAAAGATAACCAAACCTCTGTTCATATGCCATCATTGTCATCTCTGGTGTCTTCACCAATCTTTCGAACTCGAATGCACGAGCATCCTATAGACTCTCAAGTAAGAAGCGGTTCAACAGAGAAGCATGAAACTCATCCCAAGTCCATCCTGTTGATTCCACAGTTTGGAGCCATACTCTCACCTCTCCTGTCAATTTAAAGGTTGTTAGTTCTACCATTCTCTTACTATCACAATTCAGAATTTTCTACCTCTTTTCCATCTTATCGAGGAATAATTGTGGATCATCTCACACACTAAAGAATGTGGGTGGGTCTAGCTTTAGAAACTCTGCTAATGTATCGTCTCTCAGTGTCATAGTAGCTTTCTTCTCTGCTTGACTTTCTTGAGTAGCGATAAACTTCTCCATTGCTATCATCACTCTGTCTACAGCATCACCACTCCGCTTTTTACATCCAGAAGTACCAGCAACTAGTTGACCTATCTCAATTAGCATAGCAGTAGCGATAGTAATATGCTCAACTATAACTATAGGCTTTTCTATAGCATTATCTTAGCTCTATTAGATTTCTCACCATGCTCCCTCATTGTAGCATTTGAACCTCTACGTGTCACAGGCATATCCTTCCTATTAGAATAAGTTACTATTTAAGAGGCCAACAAAAAAGGCTTATCTAATAGAAGACAAATACATGAAAGATCCTATGCTCCATAGGGTATGACAAAACACATTCACGATGAACTAGATAAACAAAATCAAGCTTAAGCTCTGATACCAACTTTGTCATGACCTGCGCTAAGGTCAGTGACTGGTGCTAGACTCTATAATGAACATGAACACATGAGCAATCTAGCAAGCCTCAAACATCATATAAAAAGTCATCAAAACTCATATCAAATAAATATACAAAAGATACAACACATACAAAGATGGTACACGAACTATCAAAAAAAGTCTAAACAATCTATCTCCAAATGACAAATCCACAATAAGATATAAACTAGGATTAACCACTACAGAGCTTTTATACAGAGTACAAGGATGACTCAAATCTAGAGACCTCACAGGAGTAGCCCTTGAACAAATAGGGCAACCTCAAACCTAGACTCCAAAATCAAACACAACTACGGTATGTCAGAACCTGAGATAGATTTATAAGGGGTAAGTGTCAGAAAATACTTAGTAAGAAAATAGAACACAACATATTAGTTATATTTGAGATATAGGTATCACAAAACTTAACCATGTTCGACAAAACTTGAATCAAATGCATGATGACAATATGCTTTACAAACTATCGAAACATAAACATAATCACACAGAGCCACCAACTTATAGAGTGATGAATAGGTTTTGAAAAGCCCCTTCCTCTGACTACCAAAGGATATCCAAATGGCAAAACAAGTCCCCATCCACACAAACACAAAGCTAGCTTACTTACGTAAATTAGTGATATCCCCAACCTATGAGCTCATAGACTAACATCCCCAGTTAGTACGGGAAAGCCTATTTATTTTTCTTACAAAACACATAACAGAACAAACACATGACCAACAGTCCAGAATCCATCTCATATGGAAATATCAAACATACAAAAATTACCCTCGAGCTAGCAATCTAGCCATCTATTCACAAACCTCACATCTATCACAAATCGATCACAATATACCAAATGTATCACATATGCATAATCTCATCTTATAAACGACCAATATATACATGAGACACATATCAATCAAGATCTGAAATATTCATATAACAAACACAACCAACATATCATGGTCTATCTTCTTACACAACGAAGATCAGACAATCACACTGATTTCCAAATCTGAGGCCTTTCACTCAAAGCTTTTGAAATGATTCTCCTTCACCCACACATCTTACTGAAGTTTTGTTTAATCTTACATAAAAAATAAAGTTAACCTTTGACTTTCCAAACCAAAATACTGCCAATAACTTAAAATAACAAACAATGGCACTATTATAATGCACTGTCAAAAACTAATCAAACATATCCAATATCTCAATTCCTTTCAAGTTGCTTTATCATCATGAATATCATACATATATAATCTGTATAGAGTTATTAAAGCCATACATTCACTCAACAATCTGTTTTGCAAATCCGAACACAAACCAAGCACAAGCAAAACTCAACCAGTTCATCTTCAATAAATACCACATATAACTCAATCTCAGATCATACCCACTTTAAACAACACTTTATATGACATCCCCTATATGTCCTTGATGTCACAAAATCTCATACTTAACCTCAGATTCTCAAAATTCAATTTATCAAGCTTAACTCCTTAAACTCCTTCAACGTAGAACTCAGACAACAAGCCCGACTTTCATCAGGGTGTATAATGCATTTCCTTCAACCAAATAAGGCATATGATAAATATGCAAAAATTTCATGAAGTCCTCTACAATCTACTTCAAAATATCCAATGCAAATTTGGAGCCTAAAGACACTTACCAAGTCATTTTGCTTCCCCTCGCTCAATTGTCAACCTCAGCAGTCGTGCGACAGTTCAAAATAAATTTTTCATTGATTCCTTGATCTAAATAACAAGTGTGATATAGCATTATAAATCTCTGTTCATCTTCTATAATTTCTTTGCAACCATAAAATCTAAATCGGAGCCAAAGATGACTTACCGAGTCAATCTTTCTTCAGCTGTCTCTTTGTCTTCCCTCTCACCCTTTCTCTTTCTTTCTCTAAGTTTTGTTTAATGGCTAAGTGTTAAGCCTTTTGAATCTTATAAGAAAGCTCTGAGACATATCAAGAGGTGAGTGGAGTCCAAGAGAATTCCACTTACTCTTCCACTCAACCACTCCACTAGCAAGAAGCTCTAAAATGCTGGTCTTCTATTGGCTTTTATCAAATATGCTAACTGTTGGTTTTTATCAAATATGCTAATCTAAGACTTTTATTTCTTAATGTGTCTAGTTTCTGAATCAATTAGAATTTTTCAATTTGAACTCATATGGAGAAAGTTATGACCATTTCACTACACCAAGGTCAAGCTGTCTGAATTCATCAAACATCTTCTCAAGCAAATAATTTACTAAGGCATTGTAATGGTTGAAATCAAACTCTAATGACACTAATTCACAACTTTAAACACTTGAAATCACATATCCAATATAACTATCTCAATACGATGCATTCCGACCAACCATTTTTTCCAAATGTCACAGGATCCTCCCTCGTGGTCTCGAGGGACTTTCTAGAAAATTTTCTTCACTTGTCCATTTTATCCACACTCGTATCAATTTTCCTTAAACCTCCTTGACTCCAACCTAGATCCTCTTCCATATTTAGTTCTTCGATCACCAATGCTATCTTCAAAACCATCACATTATTTGTTCATCTTTAGTTTTCCTCCTTTGATGAAATCCTAGGAGAGCCTTATGATATCCTCCAACTCAAAAGTCAACAATCGCGAATCTAAAAACTCAATCCTGTCCAAAATTTGAATTTAACCATACCAACACAACAATCCACAATAATGTCCCTGTAATCTTTCTAGAATAACAATCCCAACAACTCTTTCCATATTTGACACACACAACTACTTCCTTAATGAGCAGCATAATCAATTACTTCCTAATTTACATCCCTGTAATCTTCCCTATAATTGTATAACCTTATCTATCTCGTAGGTAAATATATTTGATGTGCGCTAGATTAGCCTTGTGATTGCGCATCTAGGTGATGAAATAGGCATTGTTATTGCAATGATTGTGGCATTTGTTCGTGTATTAGTTCACTAGTTTGGTTGAACTCTGAATGGTCACTTATTGGACTGCATGTGATTATGATGTGATTTGATGACCTTATCTAAAATCTGATTATGTGATTACGATGTGATCTGGTGACCTTATTTATGATTTGATGCTTTGATATTTGACTGCATGTGAGCTTTGGTTATCCATAATTTGATTGATTAGTTAGTTAATTATATATTACTTTTAATATCTTCCTACTATGTATTCGAAAATACTTACCCCCTCTTCCACAGGTAAAGAAGTTTAGTTGTGAATCGATGTTTGGAGAAGTGTCTTTTGTCCATTTTTCCATGTTTAGTCCATTGTCTTCTTCCTGGGTTACTTTTGAAGTTCTCTAAATGGTACTTTTCCTTTGTTATCTAGGTCTCTCCATTGTACATATTGTCGAGTTAATATACAATCTTAGAATTATGTATATTTGTATTATATATATGTAAATTATGCTACATTTTAGATATGATGTTAATTATACGGTATGTTCGAGGCTTGCTAGGTTACAATTATTCAAGGTAGGTAAGAATAATCTAGCGCCAGTCAGTGATCCCAGGGTTGAGTCATGATAGAGTTGGTATCAAAGTTCTAGGTTTATCTGAGCCCTAGGTTATGGGTCTAAATTAAGTGTTATGTATAATGAAGCATAAGATTTGTCATTTCCTTGTCTTCTTTTGTGTGTCAACCTTAGTATGTCTAATCTTAACTCATTGGTATAGGAGGATATGAAAGATACACCTAGTGATTCTGAGATGGCTAGGGAAATGACAAAAGTTCCCAAGGATGAAGGGAGGAAGTGGTAACTGAGATTGTACACTAATTGGGGTCACAACTATGGATAGCATTGCTGGAGATAAGATCCCACTACCTGTCACAAATGTTCTTACCTTTGAGATGGAAAGGCAGGGTGGTGACAGTATAGACCGAGTTATGAGAGCAATGGAGAAATTCATCGCTACTCAGCAAACACAGTTAGAGCAGAATGTTTTATTGGCTACTAAAGATGACTCTTCAGGTGAGTTTCTAAGGTTCAAACCACCAACATTCTCTGGCATGAATGGTGATCCCCAATTATTTATTGATGAGATGGCAAAGAGGAGAAGGATTATAAGGTGTGAGAAGGAGCGAATGGTGGAGTTAGCTTATTTCTAGTTGGCTAGTGAGGCTAGAATTTGGTTCTAGAATGAGGGGTCATGTGCATGGACATAGAAGATCTTTAGTAAGGCTTTGCTGGATCAATTTTTGCTAGAGAGTTTGAAGGATGCTTGAGCTTTTGAGTTTGAGCAGTTGGTGAAGACTCTAGAGATGACGATAGCTTAGTATGATAAGAGGTTCAACTATCTTTCACGATATTCTAAGCACTTGATTCCCCATGAGGAAATGAAGGTGAAGAGGTTTGTCCATGGACTTGATGACTCCATGTTCAAGGTCATGATGTCTCATGATTTTGAGACAAATGCTGGTGTAGTGAATTGCAGTCGAACATTAGAGATGTGGGATAATGAACATCAAATGGTTCAAAGTCCACCAAAGTTTTAGAAGTTTGCTAAGCAACCATAGAGGAGTGAGAACAAAGGGTTTAGGCCATAAGAGAGGTGAAAAAATAATCAGTCAATATCATCGAGGGGTGGAAGATAGTTGGTAGGTTTGGAAGGGGAAATGACTTATGTGGCCAACGATTTAACCCAAATCAATCCAACAACTTCAGAAGATATCCAAGTTATGGTAAACAACATATTGGAGATGTTTGTTATAAGAGACGGGAGCATATTTCTGTTGTGGTAAAGTAGGCCACCTAGTCAAAGATTGTCATACAATTGGTCAGCTTAGACAAGTGGCAAGCTTAATAGCTACACTATCTATACAAGATATCCTTAATCATAAGATTATAGAGAACTAAGTTCTAAGGTGGATGGATCTAGATATGATGGTGGAGGAAGTAGAGCACAACCTCGCGTATATGCTTTAACAAGAAGAGATGTTGATGCTAGCAATACAGTTGTAGCAAGTATCCTTCCTATTAGATTATCAAATGCATGTATTCTATTTGATTTGGGATCTACGCACTCTTTTGTGCCATCTCGATATGTTCAATTCTTATATGATATGCCTATATGCTTGGATGAGTCTATGATTGTTGCTACTCTTTCTAGTGGATATATGTACATTTGTGAGGTGGTTAGATTATGCAATATTTCGATCAATGGTCATGAGTTGTTAGCTAATTTATATGTATTAGATATTGGCGCTTTGACATTATAGTGGGAATGGATTTGTTGTCCACTTACTATGCGATAGTGGATTGTTTTGAGAAGAGAGTCACTTTCCAGCCCTTAGAGAAGGAGGAGTTTGAGTTTGAGGATGAGAAGAAGGTGATGGTTGCAAAATTTATCTCCTACATGAAAGCTAGCAAGTTTCTAAAGAAAGGGTGTGTAAGCTATCTAGCTTGGGTAAAGGAAATAGAGAAAGAAGAGATTTCAGTAGATTACATTCTGATTGTTAGGGAGTATCCAAACATATTTTCCAAGGATTTATTGGGTTTACCTCTAAAGAGGGTGATTGAATTCTGCATTAATCTAGAATTGGACACTGAGCCAATTTCTATACCACCTTATCATATGGCTCCAGCTGAGATGAAAGAACTAAAAGAACAATTGCAAGATTTACTAGACAAAAGGTATATCAGGCCTAGTACTTCTCCTTGGGAGCTCCAGTTTTATTTGTGAGGAAGAAGGATGAGATTTTATAGTTGTGTATAGACTACTGAAAGTTGAATAAGATGACTATATACAATCGGTACCCACTCCCAAGGATAAATGATTTATTTGATCAACTGCAGGGAGCTAAGTGGTTCTCCAAGATTGACTTGAGATCAAGGCACTTTCATTTATGGATTAGAGATATAAATATTCTGAAAAGGCATTCAAGACTTGGTATGTGCATTATGATTTTTTGGTCATGTCTTTTGGATTGACTAATGCTCCGGCTATTTTTATGGATATGATGAACTGAGCATTCAAACCTTTTCTAAATTAGTTTATGGTTGTGTTTATCGATGACATTTTGGTGTACTCCACTAGTGAGGAGGATCATGAGGAGCACCTTGGACAAGTGTTGCAGAAAATATGAGAGAAAAAGCTATATGCTAAGTTCTCAAAGTATGAGTTTTGGCTTTAAAGTGTAGCTTTCCTTGGACACATGGTGTCCACGATGGAGTTTTGGTCGACCCTAAGAAAGTGGAGGCTATTATAAATTGGTCTATTCTGACAAATGTTACAAAGATACGTAGCTTTTTTGGTTTAGCGGGATATTATCGACAGTTTGTTAAAAGATTCTCTACTCTGGTGACACTATGACCCGACTAACTCAGAAAAATGCTAAGTATGAATGGTCGGAGAAGTGCAAAGAAAGTTTTAGGGAGTTGAAGGATTGGTTCATGAATGCACCTATATTGGTTCTATCTTCGGGTACAGGTGGATATTATGTGTATTGTGATGCTTCTAGAGTTAGTTTGGGATGTGTTCTTATACAACACAAGAATGTTATTGCTTATGCCTCTAGATAGCTGAAGAAACACAAAGAGAATTATCCAATCCATGATTTGGAATTAGTAATTATTGTGTTTGCATTGAAGATTTGTAGGCATTACTTGTATGGTGAGAAGTTTGAGATATATATAGATCATAAGAGTCTCAAATATATTTTTAAGCAACGAGATTTGAAATTAAGGCAGAGAAGATGGATGGAGTTACTCAAGGATTATGACTGTATCATCAACTATCACTCGAGGAAGCTAATGTGGTAGCTGCTGCATTAAGCCAAAAATCTTCAGTTAAACCAAGGTTTTTAATAGAAATGCATATGGGACCTGTCTTGTAAGGACGAGTTATGGAACTACAAAGAGAGGATCCAGAGATTAGCGAGATGGTGAGAAAAGTTGAACAAGGCATACTACTTAAGTTTCAACTTGTTGATGGTGTGTTGTACTATAGTTCCTGACTAGTTGTTCCTGATGTTGGAGATTTGAGAAGAGAACTACTGACTCAAGCATACCAAGCAGTATATAGTATATATCCTGGATCTACAAAGATGTACAATGACTTAAGATGTAACTATTGGTAGAAATGTATGAAAATGGACATTGCGACATTTGTTTCAAAGTGCTTGACTTGTCAATAGGTGAAAGTAGAACATCAGAGACTTTCTAGATTATTGCAACCCTTAGAGATTCCAATGTGGAAGTGGGAGCGGATAACAATGGATTTGTTAGCAGGACTTTCGACAACCTTAAGAGGTTATGATGCCATGTTTGTTGACAGCGAGACAGATTGACAAAATCCTTGCAATTCCTGTTGATAAAGACTACTTATGAGGCGAGTAAGTTTGCTTAGATATTCATAGATGAAATTATTCGGCTCCATGGTGTGCCAATATCAATTATCTCAGACTGTGGAACTCATTTCACGTCAAGGTTTTGGAGAAATTTTAGGAAGCTATGGGAACTCATTTGGATATAAATACGGCCTTGTATCCTCAAATTGATGGTCAACCTGAGCATGTTATTTAGATTTTGGAGGATTTGATGCAAACTTGTGCCATTAATTTTGGAGGAAGTTGGGATCATTATTTGTCATTGATAGAGTTTGCTTACAATAATAGCTATTAATCAAGTATCAAGATAGCTCCGTACAAAGAATTATATGGGAGAAAATATAGATCTCTGCTATGTTGGAACGAGGTTGGTAAGAAGCAACTTTTGGGAAATGACTTGGTACAAGAAACTAATGAGAAGATATAGTTAATTCGATAACAGTTAAAGACAGTTCAAAGTTGACAAAGTCGTACTCAGATAAGAGGCAGAAGGATATCAAGTTTGATGTAGATTACACGTTCTTCTCAAGGTGTCACCCATGAAGGGGACAATGAGATTTGGAAGAAGGGGCAAGCTTAGTCCTAGATATATCGACCTATTTGAGATTTTAGAGCGAGTTGGACCAGTGGCTTATCAATTGGCTTTGCCATTATCCTTGTCACATATCCATCCATTGTTCCATGTCCTGATGCTTAAGCGGTATTTGTACGATCCTACACATATTTTGGAAGCACAAATAGTGGAAATCAGTGAAGATTTGACATATCAAGAGAATCCGATTAGGATTTTGGATCATAGAGTTAGAAAGCTTTGAAATAGAGAGCTTCCAATAGTCAACATTGAATGGGCAAATTGTTCTTTGGCTGAGGCAACTTGGGAAATGGAGGAAGAGATGAAAACCAAGTATCCATATCTATTCGCATAACAAGTAAATTAGTTCTCATTAAGCAAAATTGGGGACCGAATTTTTATAAGGAGGGGAGACTATTATGACCCTAGTGATTATTGTCCTTGTAGTAGCCGCTAAGTCTAAAGACCCTCAACCTTTGATTGTTTCGATTGCGGTTGGTTTTAGGAATGTTTAGGCTTAGTCCATTGACTTTTTGTAAAATAGGCATAACTTTCTCATACAAACTCCAAATTAGGTGATTTTAAGAAGAGTAGATCTGTAACATCTGGATCTACAACTTTGCTTTCTTGAGGTTTGTCAGGATCTAGCAATCACTAGGAATCCTAGTGGTCGCTGAGGGAGCGACAGAAAGTCTGAATTTGGGACCAGCGATTGCTGGGGCTACGAGCGATTGGGTTACCTAAGAAACCCATTTTTTGGACTCTTTTGCCCCTCTTTTTGGATAAATATCTTTGGGAAAGACTTCGATAGACCCATTTATTCCTATCCATTAGCTATTGAGAGAGAAAGAGTGGGAAGAAAGGTGAAGAATATGAGAAGAAGAAGAGGAAGAAAGGGGGAAGAACTCAACAACTTGGAGCCCTAGGTAAGAGGTTTTATGAGGTTTTACTTAGCTTTACTTGAGATCATTTCTTTGTCTTGAAGAAGTTAGTGCATATGAAAGGTTTGAAGACGCTTATGTGAACTTAGATGATGGAGGTTAAGGTGAGTTGGAGGTAAGATTTGAGTATATATGGATAGATGAAGAATAGTTAAGCTTAGAGGATGTGATTTATGGGTTTTAGCATGATATTGAGGTTTGCCTTATAGGAATCTGAATTTATGGACTTTAAGTTAAGTTTTCATATTTCTTACTTACTAGGGAGGTTTGTATTGATAGTGGGTTTTGTTCTTTTGGCTAGTTGATCAACGACTGGGAAACGAGTATCGAGATATATAAATAGAATCAAGAAGCTTCTATTTATGTGATTTGAGCAACTTGTGACTAGGTAAAGGGGATATTATCTGTAACATGTATTTTAGCTAACCATATGTGCTTATGTGATGATTTAATACATTTGATTTGACTTGAAGTTTACTTTATGCTTGGATCTTTGTTTATGTGTCTTTTGACGTTATTTTGGAATATTTGTCGGATTTGCGATTCTGTGTCCACTTTTGATATGAGACATTTTGGCATAAGTTTACATATGTGGCTAATGAATCTTGGTCAATATTATGTCTAGTGGGTCATTTGTAAGATGGTAGATAATGAGGTAGGTTTACCCGTGACCAATTAGGGATGTTGGCATATGTGCACATATATTGAGGATACAAATGATTTGATATGATGTGTTTGGCCGACGGAGTTAGTTCTGAAGGCACCTTCGTGTCAGCGTGAGAGTGATACAATCTAGACCTATCTGAAGCTCATCCGATTTATATGATATGTCTGTCTACGAATATTTGAAATTTGATTATGTGATTACGATGTGTTTTGATGACTTTACTTGTAATTTGGTGATTTGATATTTGACTGCATATGAGCTTTGGTTATGCATGATTTGATGATTGGTTAGTTAATTATATGTTACTTTTAATATTTTCCTACTAAGTATTCCAAAATACTTACCCCCTCCTTCCGTAGGTGAAGAAGTTTAGTTGTGAATCGACGTCTAGAGAAGTGTCTTTTGTCCGTTCATCCATGTTTAGCACATTGTCTTTTTCCTTGGTTACTTTTGAACTTCCTCAGATGGTACTTTTTCCTTGTTATCTAGGTTGCTCCATTCTACATATTATGGACTTAATAAATGATCTTAGAATTATATATATTTGTATTATATATATGTAAATTATGCTGTATTTTAGATATGATATTAATTATACGCTAGGTTCGAGGCTTGCTAGGTTACGATAATTCAAGGTAGGTAAGCGTAATCTAGCGCCAGTTAGCAATCTCAAGTTTGGGTCATGACACTATGACTGACCGTGCACACTTTCGAACT
The DNA here is from genome assembly GCA_012979155.1 of Hypericum perforatum. Classification (NCBI taxonomy): domain Eukaryota; kingdom Viridiplantae; phylum Streptophyta; class Magnoliopsida; order Malpighiales; family Hypericaceae; genus Hypericum; species Hypericum perforatum. The sequence goes on from SOPF01027804.1 coordinate 72,894, forward strand.
TCTCGTTTCCATTATCAGCTATAAAAAGCATGCCAAATCTATTTTCATACTTGGTTCACTTTTACAACTTGCATGTTTTGAGATCTCGCCTCTCTTGACTTTAACCATCCAAGGGCTTAGATTCTCACTAGTTGAGACTTTTTCCGGAGAGTTGCTAGTGACTGGAGGGGCCTCCTTCTCGCTACCCACACTACTGTCTCCACCTTGAGGATAACCTTCCTCTAGGTGGTTGTACCTCCCACATCTATAGCATATGATATAAAGCCTCTCAAACTCCACTCTCTAGTTCAGATTCTCAATACCAACTTTGCCAATGTGGAATTTTATTAGATTGGTCTCAACATATATTCTTACAAAGTGATGCCTGACCTTATTGGCCATTTTGGGATCTAACTTAATAAATTTTCCCATCCCTGTTATCGCAACCTCAAGTAGATTATCATTGTAATTTTTCCATGGGAGAAGGGGAAATTGAGTCCATATCTAGGTCTTGGAAATCACGTTAGACAAAAGGGAAAATGAGGCATCCCAGGACCTTACCGTGATGTAGTGGTCTTGATAGAGCTAGGGGCCTTCCTTAAGAACCATTTTGTGCTCAAGTTTGTCTGAGAAGTAGGCAAGAAAATACCCACTTGGTAGGTCGATCAGTTAGAAGTTCGGCCTAGTATTCCATAGTTGAAGTAGTTGGCTTAGGAGAGCATGTAACCGACCATCCTACCAAGGACCTTGACTGCTATAGACTTCCTTTATGGTCTTTCGAGTTGTTCTACGGTATAGGGGGAGATGTGGATCTATAGTCATAAGAGGTTAGTGGTAAGGTTTAGAGTCGCCACTCTCATTCCTAGCCAATCATCTTTTGGTTCCTTAAAGTTGAGGGTAGAGATCCTATTAATGCTTATTAACAAAGTTCTCGTATAAGTGTCTATGTGGTTCAGTCAGGGAGCCTTGGGAAGGGTGGCTTCTAGAGTGGGAGTGACTAGGGATGGTGGTAGATTGGGATTATTGGTGGATAAGACCTATGTGGAAGTAGTAAAGGGTGGGAAGGAGTTTGTTTGAGGATCATAATAGGTTATTAAAAGGGATGAGTTTGGCATGGGGTATGATGTGGCTATTGTTGCTTATAGTTATCAGAGAATTATTAGGGGGTTTTAGAGTAGATGGCTTATAGGGGATGGGAAAATGAGTATTGAGAGAATTCAGGTTCTATAAGTCTCTAGTGGTATGACATAATGTCACAACCCAAAATTGGGTCATTGACACGGCACTAGATCATGCTCCCCAAATCGATGAGCCATGGTCCAATCGGCCTCAGACATACGTACGCAAACCATAATTGCAGAAGCATAACTCATTGCAGAAGCATAGACATAATTATATAAATATACATTACAAGCATACATACATAATTCTAATATTCATACAAAAGGTCCTACGAATGTACAATGGAGCGACTCCACTAAGATCACAAAAGGTATACCATCCAAAGAGTTCAAGAAAACTCGAGAAGAAGACGACGGGTTCTAATGATAGAACAAACAAAACTCTTCAGACATCAAAGTAGAACTTCTAGTTCTCGTCACCTGTGGAGGGAGGGGGTAAGTACTTAGAAGTACTTAGTAGAAGATATTAAAAATAACTTATAATTAGCCAACCAACCACATGCATAGACTCAAAATCATGTATTGACAAATGATACCAAATTAACACTTAGCACTTCACAAGTAATTCAATTTAAACAAAGGCAAACTCATAAGTCATACAACAAACACATTCCGATCCAAAAGGGGTATCATGAACGCCAAAATATGGATGGACTTTGGATAGGTCTAGAAAGTGTCACTCCCTCTCACAACACGAGGATACTGTAACTTATAGCACTTTCATAATCAAACTTCATTGGTCAAACATATCATATCAATTCTAATGTATCCTCAAAATATGTGCAAATATGTCAACATCCTCAGTTGACATGAGTAGACCTCATCACCCGCCATTGCACAAACCGACTCACATATATCATACATAAACCCATGATCACTAACTAATATCTCATAATTCAAAAGACTCAAAATGCCAAAATATTCAAAACTTTCCAAAACACATCAAAAGACTCTCATCACACATTCTCACATAACCATTTAACAATTCAAAGCATAACCACAAGATCATAACAACAATGTTAGCCAAGGCAAAGGTTAAGGTTAATATCCCTCTACCTACGCCAAAGTTGCACCAATAAGACTTCCTCACACTACTTCATGATTCTCTTTATTCGAACTCCAAATGATGGTCAACTAATCAACAAAAATAACCCTCGATCAAACACAACCCTCCAAGCATAAGGAATATGGGATAAATTAACACCTAAGTCCCAAACATTGGATTCTCACACAAGGTCTTCAAAATAAGCACTAAAGTCTTCCAATCCAATACCAAAGCATAACTCATCATCTATAATCATCATCCATTCAAAGTTTCAAAACCCTTAAACCTAAAACCACAAATTTGCTCAAAACCTAACTTGCTTACACCAACTTTAAGGTATTAACAAACCCTACACTTATTTCTAATAAACTTAAGCCTAAAATCAACTTACCAAGTCACAAATCCAAGGAAAACTTCTTCTCTTTCTCCTTTCTTCTTCTCCCATGTTTCCCTTCTTCTTCTTCTCTCTCTCTCTCTCTCTCTCTTTTAAATGGATAAGCACAAGTAAACCCACTCACAAGCCTCTAAAGATATTTAACTCAAAAATTTACCAAAAATGGTATAAACACCCATAAAACACTTGCCTCTTTTTTTCTCTTTGGTCCTCAACCTTTCAAGTCATCCTAAATCACTGCTAACCTTCTACCTAAGTTCTAATAAGTCCTCAATCATGCTATACTCCATAAAAAGCCATATTGCACACCAATTGGCAAAATCTCCCGATATCGACAAAAATTGTACTTAAAACCAAACTCCAAAACTCTCTGATGATCCCATCACATAAAACCATAATTGTCAATGCTCTAAACAACAAAGTTGTAGATATGGATGTTAGGAACCTACACAAGTTGGAATCACCCAAATTCGAGATCGTGTGAGAAAGGTATAACTTTTTAAAGTGAAGAGTGTAGGGGAAGGATACAGGGGATGGCGTACGCCAAGAACAGTTAGCGTACGCCAAGTTGCCCAAGAAAAAACCCCCTGTAACTTTTTTGGCATATGCCAAAAAGATGGCGTTTGCCAGAGGGGCCCAAAAATTGCCATTTTGGTCACAAAATGGCCTAAAACTCCCCTCTCAACCCTAACACAACAAAAGGAGAAGTGTAGAACTTCTCAACCACATTCAAATCAAGATTTTAAACAAAAAAGTCTTACCTATTTTATGAAAAGTTGATGAACTAAGTTAAACGATTCTAAAACCAACCGAAACAAAATAAATAAAGATCAAGAGTCGGACCTAGCGACCATAACAAATAGAATACACATTAGGGTTATAACAGTCTCCTCTCCTTATAAAATTTGGTCCCCAGATTTGCTTAATGAAATATCGACTTACATATCATTCAAATAGATGAGGAAACTTAATCTTCATCTCTTTCTTCATTTCTCAAGTCGCTTCGGCTAATGAGCAATTAGCCTACATAATCTGAATCATCAGAAGCTCTCTATTCCGAAGCTTTTTGATCTCACGATCCAAAATCCTTATCGAATTCTCTTGATACATCAAATCTTCACTGATTTCCACTACTTGCAATTCCAGCACATGTGTAGGATCAGTAAATATTGCATAAGCATGGAGACATGGAAAACCGGATGCACATACAATAACGATGGTAGCAATGCCAATTAATAAGCAACTGATCTAAATAACAAAGTTGTAGATATGGATGTTAGGAACCCACACGAGTTGGAATCATCTAAATCAGAGATCGTATGAGAAATGTATGACTTTTTAAAGTCAAGGGTGTAGGGGAAGGATGCATGGGATGGCGTACGCCAAAAATGGTTGGTGTACGCCAAGTTGCCCAAGGAAAAACTCCATGTAACTTTTCTGGCGTACGCCAAAAAGATGGCGTCTACCAGAGGGGCCAAAAAATTGCCATTTGGATAACAAATGGCTTAAAACTCCCCTCTCAACCCCAACAAACCCAAAGGAGAAAGGAGAAGTATAGAACTTCTCAACCATATTCAAATCGAGATTTTACACAAAAAAAGTCATACCTATTTTACACAATGTTGACGAACTCAGTTAAACAATTCTAAATTCGACCGAAATAAAATAAATAAAGATCGAGGGTCAGACCTAGCAACCATAACAAACACAATGCACACTAGGGTCATAATATTCTCCTGAATTTGCTTAACGAAATACTGACTTACTTGTCATTCAAATAGATGAGGAAACTTGATCTTCATCTTTTCCTCTATTTCTCAAGTCGCTTTGGCTAATGAGCAATTAGCCCATATAATCTTGATCATCGGAAGCTCTCTATTCTGAAGCTTTTTGACCTCACAATCCAAAATCCTTATCAATGCCAATCAATAAGCAACTGGTCTAACTCTTTCCAGAATCTCGAACAGACTGATATATCTTGGGCTAAGCTTTCCCTTTCTTTCGAACCTCATTGTCCCCTTCATGGGCGACACCTTGAGAAAAACATGCAGTCCCACCTCAAATTGGATGTCTTTCTGCATTTTATCCATGTATGACTTTTGCTGACTCCTAGCTGTTTCCAAACATTGTTAGATCAACTGAATCTTCTCATTGGTCTCTTTCACTAAATTGTTTTCCAAAAGTTGTTTCTCATTGACCTCGTTCCAACATAACAGAGATTTACACGTCCTCCCATACAAACTTTTATACGGAACCATCTTGATGCTCGATTGATAGCTGTTATTGTAGGAAAACTCCATCAAAGCCAAGTAATGATCCCAACTTCCTCCAAAATCAATGGTACAAATGCGCATCATATCCTTCAAAATTTGAATAACCCGCTCAGACTGACCATCCGTCTGAGGATGAAAAGCCATACTCAAATCCAATCAAGTCCTCATAGCCTCCTAAAATTTTCTCCAAAATCGTGACATGAAGTGCATTCCACGATCAGAGACAATCGATATCGGCGTGCCATGCAGACAAACAATCTTGTCAATGAAAATTTGAGCAAACCTACTTGTATCATAGGTAATCTTAATCGATAAAAAGTGTGCAAACTTGGTTAATCTATCTATGATGATGCACACTGAATCGTAACCTCGAGAGGTTTTTAAAGGTCCTACTAACAGATCTATTGTTATTTGTTCCCACTTCCATATCAGAACCTCCAAAGGTTGCAACAATCCTGAATGTCTCTGATGTTCCGCTTTCACTTGCTGACAACTCAGGCACTTGGAGACGAATGTCGCAATGTCCCTCTTCATACCTTTCCACCAATAATTCCCTCTCAACTCATGATACATCTTCATAGACCTCGGATGCATACTATATACCGCTTGGTGTGCTTGAGCCAATGGTTCATTCCTCAAATCTCCAATGTCTGGAATAACCAATCAGAAACTATAATACAATACACCATCCTCAAGCTGAAACTTAGGCAATACACTTAGTTCAACCTTCCTTATCATCTCAATTACCTCCAGATCCTCCTTTTACAAATCCATGACTCGTCCTCACAAGATGGACTTCATATGCATCTCAGCCAAAAACCTGGTTTGAACCACTGATTTCTGGCTTAAAGCATCAGTTACCACATTAGCTTATCCTGGATGATAGTTGATGGTACAATCATAATCCTTGAGTAACTCCATCCATCTTCTCTGCCTTAAATTCAAATCTCGTTGCTCAAAGATGTATTTGAGGCCCTTATGATCCGTAAAGATCTTAAACTTCTCACCATACAGATAGGGCCTCCAAATCTTCAATACAAATACCACAGCCGCCAATTCCAAATCATGGATCAAATAGTTATCTTCATGCTTCTTTAGTTGTCTAGAAGCATAAGCAATGACGTTCTTATGTTGTATTAAAACACATCCCAATCTGACTCTTGATGCATTGCAATACACAGAAAATCCTCCTGTACTCGAAGGTAGTACAAGCACAGGCACATGCATTAACCGATCTTTTAGGTCTCTGAAGCTTTCTTCACATTTCTCCGACCACTCAAACTTTGCACTCTTCTGAGTTAGCTGGGTTAATGGCGATGCCAAAGTAGAAAAGTCTTTGACAAACCATTGATAGTAACCTGCTAAGCCAAAAAGCTACATATTTCTGTCATATTCATCAGAGTAGGCCAACTCATCACAACTTCAATCTTCTTATGATCCACTGATACTCTATTGCTGGATACCACGTGTCCTAGGAAGGCCACACTCTAAAGCCAAAACTTGCACTTCGAGAGTTTAGCATAAAGTTCTTTTTTGCAGCTTTTGCAACATTAGTCTAAGGTGCTCCTCATGCTCTTCTTGACTCACTGAGTTTACCAAAATATCGTCGATGAACAAAACAACGAATCAATCCAAAAAAGACTTAAATGCCCAGTTCATCATATCTATGAATGTAGCCAGAGCATTCGTCGAACCAAACGGCAGGACCAAAAAGTCATAATGTCCATATTGTATCTTGAATGCCATCTTTGGAATGTCTGACTCTCTTATCCATAATTGGTAGTACCCCAATCGCAAATCTATCTTAGAAAACTACTTAGCTCCTTGGAATTGATCAAAAAGATCATCTATCCTTGGTAGTGGAGACCGATTCCAAATGGTCATCTTATTTAACTTCCGATAATCTATACATAACCACAAAGTTTCGTCTTTCTTCCTCACGAACAAAATTAGTGCTCCCCATGGAGACACACTAGGCCTGATATAGCCCTTATCTAACAGATCCTGTAGTTGCTCTCTCAATTCTTTCATCTCAACCAAAGCCATACAATACAGCGGTATAGAAATCAGCTCAGTGTCAGGCTCTAACTCAATGTAGAATTCAATCTCCCTCACTAGAGGTAATCCTGGCAAATCCTTGGGAAATACATCTGCGTTCACCCTAACTATCGGAATATCATCCACCAAAACCTTTTCTTTCTCAATCTCCTACCCAAGCGAGATAGCTCACACATCCTTTCTCTAAAAACCAAGTAGCTTTCATAAACGAAATCAACTTAGCTACCACCACCTTCCTCTTACCTTGGAACTCAAACTCTGTCTCTCCTAATGGACAGAAGGTGACTCATTTTTAAAGCAGGCCACCACGGCATGATAAATGGACAATACATCCAAACCCACTATCATGTCAAAATCATCCATATCTAATGCATATAAATCAGTTGATAACTCACGGTCACTGATTGAGATAATATATGATCTAACAACCTCAAAAATTTTCATATAACTGCTCAAAGGCGTAGCAACAATCATAAGTTCATTTAAGCACGTAGGCAAAATATCCATAAATTGCACATATTGGGATGACACAAATGAGTACATAGATCCCGAGTCATAATAATACATGCATTAGATGATCTAACAAAAAAGGGCATCGCGAATGGCAAATATGGATGGACTTCGGATAGGTCTAGAAAGTGTCACTCCCTCTCATAACACGAGGATATCGTAACTTATAGTGCTTTCATAATCAAACTCTGTCGGCCAAATATATTGTATCAGTTCTAATGTATCCTTAAAATATGTGGACATGTGTCAACATCTCTGGTTGACACAGGTAGACCTCATCGTCTACCAACACACAAACTAACTCACATATATCATACATAAACCCATGATCACTAACTAATATCTCATAATTCAAAAGACTCAAAATGCCAAAACATACAAAACTTTCCAAAACATATCAAAAGACTCACATCACACATTCTCACATAACCATTTAACAATTCAAAGCATAACCACAAGATCATAACAACAATGTTAGCCAAGACAAAGGTTAAGGTTAATATCCCCCTACCTATGCCAAAGTTGCACCAATAAGACTTCCTCACATACTTCAAGATTCTCATTATTCAAACTCCAAACGACAGTCAACTAATCAACAAAAATAAGCCTCGATCAAACACAACCCTCGATGCATAAGAAATATGGGATAAATTAACGCCTAAGACCCCAACATTGGATTCTCACACAAGGTCTTTAAAATAAGCACTAAAGTGCTCCAATCCAATACCAAAGCATAACTCATCATCTATAATCATCATATCATCCATTCAAAGCCTCAAAACCCTCAAACCTAAAACCACAAATTTGCTCAAAACCTCACTTGCTTACACCAACTTCAAGATATTAACAAACCCTACACTTATTTCTAATAAACTTAAGCCTAAAATCAACTTACCAAGTCACAAATCCAAGGAAAGCTTCTTCTCTTTCTTCTTTCTTCTTCTCCCATGTTTCCCTTTTTCTCTCTCTCTCTCTTTTAAATGGATGAGCACAAGTGAACCCACTCACAAGCCTCTAAAGAATTTAACTCAAAAATTTACCAAAAATGGTATACACACCCATAAAACACTTGCCTCTTTTTTTCTCTTTAGTCCTCAACCTTTCAAGTCATTTAAAATCATTCCTAACCTTCTACCTAAGTTCTAATAAGTCCTCAATCATGCTACACTCCATAAAAAGCCATATTGCACCAATTGGCAAAATCTCCCGATATCGACAAAAATTGTACTTAAAACCAAACTCCAAAACTCTCTCATGATCCCATCACATAAAACCATAATTGTCAATGCTCTAAATAACAAAGTTATAGATATGGATGTTAAGAACCTACAAAAGGTAGAATCACCCAAATCTGAGATCGTGTGAGAAAGGTATGACTTTTTGAAGTGAAGGGTGTAGGGGAAGGATACAGGGGATGGCATACGCCAAGAACAGTTGGCGTATGCAAAGTTGCCCAAGGAAAAACCCCCTGTAACTTTTTTGGCATATGCCAAAAAGATGGCATCTGCTAGAGGGGCCCAAAAATTGCCATTTTGGTCACAAAATGGCCTAAAACTCCCCTCTCAACCCTAACACACCAAAAGGAGAAGTGTAGAACTTCTCAACCACATTCAAATAGAGATTAAAAAAAAAGTCTTACCTATTTTATGAAAAGTTGTTGAACTAAGTTAAACGATTCTAAACCAATCAAAACAAAATAAATAAAGATCGAGAGTCAGACCTAGCAACCATAACAAATATAATGCACATTAGGGTCATAACAATCTCCTCTCCTTATAAAATTTGGTCCCCGAATTTGCTTAATGAAATATCGACTTACTTGTCATTCAAATAGATGAGGAAACTTAATCTTCATCTCTTCCTTCATTTCCCAAGTTGCTTCGGCTAATGAGTGATTAGCCTACATAATCTTGATCATCAGAAGCTCTCTATTCTGAAGCTTTTTGATCTCACGATCAAAAAGCATAAGCATGGAGACATGGAAAACCGGATGCATATGCAACAACGATGGTGGCAACGCCAATCAATAAGCAACTGATCTAAGTCTTTCTAGAATCTGAATTTGTTATACAGAGATCTAAATCTGAATTCTTTATAATTGTAGCTTATATTGATGATCATAATATCATTAGAACTCCTATATATCTTCAAAAGGCAATTGATTATTTGGAAAATGAGTTTAAAATGAAAGACTTGGGAAAAACAAAACTATGTCTTGGGATGCAAATTTAACATCTTGAAGATGGAATGTTTATGCATCAATTAGCCTATATATCAAAGGTGCTAAAGTATTTCAATATGGATTAAACACACCCATTGAACACTTCAATGGTTATAAGATGCTCGATGTGAAAAAGATCTCTTTAGACCTTGAGAAAATGATGAAGAATTTTTTGGTCTTGAAGTGTCATATCTTAATACAATAAGTGCATTAATATAACTGGCTAGTCATATACGACCTAATATATCATTCTTTATTAATTTACTAGCAAGATATAGTCTTCACCTACAAGAAGACATTAAATTATAGTCAAACAAATATTTCGTTATCTTTAAGGTACAATGGATATGGGCTTGTATTATCCAAATGTCTCAAAAGTAGACATAATTGCATGTAGATGCATGATATTTATTTGATCCTCATAATGGTTGATCCCAAACTGGTTATTTATTTACATATAGAGCTACGACTATTTTATAGCGTTCTATTTATTTACATGTAGAGGTACAATGGAAATCTCTACCTGCTACAGTTTTTGAGAAGCATGTCCGTAATATTGGTCTGAAACAACTCAGAGATCTCAAGTGATGTAGACATGAGGGAGAGATATTATTTTACATTGTACTCTTTTTCCTTAACTACGGTTTGTCCTAACAAGTTTTCCAAGTAAGGTTTTAATAAGGCACGTTATTCAAATGGCATCTAAGGGGATATTATTAATCATCTAATTATGGATGCCATTTACCCATGATCTTCATCCATCACTCGTGATTGTAGGCACTATCCACCACTCTCTTATCCACTTATCCATAAAGTTAGTTTAGTAAGTTATAGATTAGTTAATCTTTTGGCCTATAAATAGATCCATATATTACCATTTGATGTCGTATTTTTTCTAAGATATTAATAAGAAGTTTGTGTTCCCTTCTCCTACTCTTTTTCTCTTTACTTATTTCTATTGTCTATGTCCCATAAAATATATAGAAAAAAGTTCACATAAGTACCCTATGATTTCAAACTTTTTTAACAAAGTACCGTGTGATTTAAAATTGGTAATATGATTCCCGTGGTTTGAAAAAAACTTTTTGGGTAGGTCGTTGGCTGTTGTCCGCCCAAATGACCTGGAATTGTTCGACGTGGCAAATATGTGGATGTCTAGTAGGATACACGAATACATGGTTAATTATATATTTGGTCCTCAATTTGTTTATTATTTTTTGAATAACCCATTATTTTAATAAAAACTTTCTCTCCTCTAAACCCACACCTTCTCCTGCTCTTCGTCTCCTCTCATTTGTCCTTCCTCTCTTCCAAAACTTCCTCCTCTCTTTTGTTCCTCTCCTCCTTTGTTCCGCCTCTCCCAAAGCACCTCTCTTCCATCTCTTTATCTCCTAATCTCCCTTTGCTCCTCGTCTCATTGCTCCACCTACATTGGGCGATTTATTCCTCGTATATTCACTAGAGTTCCTCGAGAGGTATATTATCTCCCTTGTTTTGGATTTTGGGTTTTGGGTTTTGGGTTTTATCTGTGTTATTATTTGTTTTGTTGATTTTTGATTTAGGGATTATTTCCTATTTTGCATGGTTTTTTGATTTAGGGTTTAGGCCGGTTATGTAATGGACGAGCTAATACACATCTGCTATAATTTTGGTAGATGGTGGATGATAACGGTACTAAATATGTCATAGGTGATGTATTTGAGCTGCAAGTTGGATTTGACGTTGATATGTTTTGCTTTTAAAACCTGATGAATTTCTATATTCATACCTTGAAAATGAGAAGTGCCCGAAATTGGTATAAGCAAGGTGATGTTAATGGTGATAGGGGATTTGTAAAAATCGTAGATGATCGATGTGTCATAGAAATGATTAGGGAATAAAAGAATTGTCCTGTGACCAATGTGTTCGGTATGGTACTAGTCTTGGAACATTAAAGTCGAGGTTTGAGGCTGCCTGAAGAAAGCACAAAGGTCTGGAAAATAACCAAATCTCTTCTGAATTTCTGAACAAGGAGTGAAGCATCGATCATGAAGACATTATCTGTATGGACAATTGTAAGAGTGGGAATGTTGGCAAAAGAGATAACGACTAGAGCAATCTTAACAATCTGAAGCTTCAGCCAGCACGAGCAAGACGTTTAAGGTAATTTCACCTATATATTTGATTACATAAGGATGATAACTCCTTGCTAACACACTGTCTTTCTTACAGTAAAAAGTGAAGAAGACCATCTTAGGAAGTCAACAAACTATTGAGTCATATGTGGAAACTCAAAATCAGTAGCTGTGAAGTTGGTGTTGTTATAGGATCAATCTTTTATTCAAGTTGAAGATGAAGTTGTGTGAAGTTGGAGTTCCTATAGCAAGGGCGGAGCCAGAAAATTTTGGAAGCGAGGAAAAAATAATTTGTATATAAAATTTAACTTTAATTTGTAAGTTTGTTAATTTTTTGTGAGATCAATTTCTAATTTTAATGGGGACATATATTAAAAAATATAATTAATATTCATAATTTTTTAAATTTAGTGGGGTCAATTGACCCCACACTTGTTCATGTGGCTCCGCCACTGTCTTGTAGGATCAATCTTTTGTTCCAGTTGAAGTTGATGTTGTGTAAAGACCTTTTGCTGTATGTCTTGAAGTTGAAGTTGAACTTATTTTAAACATATTTAGTCGAAAGTTGGGTGTCATAGACTAGCATCGATAATTACTTATGTAATTGTTGATCGACAATACTTTTGGACTACATCCAGGTATATTCATATTTTGACATATTTGAACAAACATATATTTGGAACAACAATACTTTTGAACTATTGCATCTTTGAATAAGTAATTTTTGATCGACAATACTTTTGGACTACATCCAGGTATATTCATGTTTTGGCATATTTGAACGAACACATATTTGGAACAACAATACTTTTGAACTATTGCATCCTTGAATGAACAACCAAAGACAAGATTAATAATATGTCCAAGCATTCAACATACTCGGAAATTACATTACATATTAACATTTACATATTAATAATCCAAATAACAAACATACCAATTACAATAATACACATTAGATACTGACTCTTGCGTAATTCTAACTCCATGTCACAAACATTCTCTTTTGCTTTCGGAGTTCAACTCCTAGTTCGATGTGTTTTTTCTTTTGCTTAATCGACTCCAAAAGCTTTGGCAACAACTCTAACCCTCGTTTACAAGTCGGTGGATCACACCATTTAAAGAAATTGCACATTTCTTTTCCACTCTTAGTGTATCGTCCATAACCAAAAAACTGTCTTCCTAGGTTATTTTGCAGCTTAGCCATTTCAATGGTCGATCGCACACCACAACCACAAAGCTTGATAACATTTGATGGCTCTATTCGACGTGATATGCATTCGTAGTTGAAAAATATGGGCAAATCAAGGTTTAGGGTTTACCTAGAAGATGGCGTAGGGAGGCTTCATGATATGAATCTACAGAGACTCACAAACTCGGACCGCTGCTACTTTAGGATGAGGAAGACCGCAACTCACAACTTAGCCTTGCAACGAACTTTTGTCTTGCGCTTCCTCTTTTGTTTTTGTTTTTGTTTTGCGTCGTTTCCTATTTGGCTCGCTCTTTTCTCTTCTCTCTTCTCTCTTCTTTAGTTTTCTGTTTCCTCTCTTTTTTGTTTCTTTTTTGTTTTTCTTTATTTTTTATTTTTTTTCACTCAAAATACAAGAGTAACAAACCAAAAACGTAAACAAGGATAGATAGGGTTTAAAGTAGAGCTAAAGCTCTGATACCAACTGATATAAATCTCAGCAAGAGACTCACAAACTCGAACCATTGCTACTTTAGGATGAGAAAGACCGCAACTTACAACTTAGCCTTGCAACGAACTGTGGTGATAATTAACCTTAACCCGAAGCAATGGAACTCATGACCTTTCGCTTACGTCACTAAAGTTTGTTGCAAGGCTAAGTTGTGAGTTGTGGTCTTCCTCATCCTAAAGTAGCAACGGTCCAAGTTTGTGAGTCTCTTACTGAGATTCATATCACTTCAAGCAGAGGCTTGAAGAGGAGGAACGAATGAGAGGTGGGGGAGTCCGAAAATGATTTGTGACAGCCAGAGGAGGGTAGTTGCTCTTCTCCTATGACGGGAAATGAGGGAGGTCGATGGATGAGTGTAAAGGAGAGGAGAGAGAGAAAATGAATGAATGAATGGGTTATTTAAATAAGAATTAATCGAAAAAAATAAAAAAATGAGGACCAAACATATAATTGGCCATGTTACAATGTGGACCCAAACTAATCCAACTAGACATCCACATATTTGCCACGTCGAACAGTTCCAAGTCATTTAGATGGGCATCAACAAAAGATCTACGTGAATTTTTTTTTCCAAACCACTAGGACCATATCACCAATTTTAAACCAAATGGTACTTTGTTGAAAAAATTTAAAATCACAAAGTACTTATGTGAACTTTTCCTAAATTTATAACAATTTTGTCGATTCACTTTGACCAACAAATTCAAAATTAAAAGCACAAAAAGGTCGTGGACGGCAGGATTCGAACCTGCGCGGGCAGAGCCCACATGATTTCTAGTCATGCCCGATAACCACTCCGGCACGTCCACAAGTTATAAGAACTTCGTGTCCCATAACAGTATATTACCAATTAATATAGGATCCAAAAAGGAAAAAAAAGAGGAAGAAAAGATGCACAGTTTTCCCGTATTCGCATTTCTTCGGAGTAGGGTTGGGGTTACAGTTGCAGCGGATAAACGCCACCACTTTCTCCTTCCTTGAACCTCCTCTCCTCTCTCTCTCTACCAACTTGTTGTCTAATCCAAACCCTAAAACCCTTGAAACACCATCCTTATCCTTCTTCCAGTTAACTAACTCCTAAAACCCGAACGAATCCCCAAGACACGTCAGCAAAAAATGGGAGCTTCCTTGCCTCCCAAAGAGGCCAACCTCTTCAAGATCATTGTCGTAAGTTCTCGATTCCCTCCCTATCTCGCGCCCTATCTCACGGGAGCTAGTCCCCCTCGGTTTTCAGTAGCTCGATAGGGTTTACGATGTTCCGAGCTAAAACCCTAGGCCAGTGCGTTGGTTCGCCTAGTAGCGGGCGGAGTTAGGTTTCTAATCTATCGGGAGTAAGTGAGAAACGGATATAGAGAAGCGGCTCCACGTGTTTGTTAGGGGTGTTCGTCAGGAAGGTTGGGGGTAGGCAGGTGCTGAGCGGTGGGGCTGCTGCTTGGGACGGGTCTTGTATCCGATTAGTTTGGAGGTTTTGTGGATGTTGGATGAGTTATGAGTAATGTTTTAATGCGGAATGCTTGGATTTTGGCAGTTTGTTAATATTTGGTTGCGGTACGAGTGCTCAGTTGGAATGCCGTGTTTGTATTCTTTACTTGTTGCAGAAATCGTACGAGACAAAGCAGTACAAGAAGGGATTGAAGGCTGCTGATGCTATTCTCAAGAAGTTTCCCGACCATGGAGGTACCAGCTTCTTTCCTGTTACACCTGTTTTGACAATCGAGTCTTGTTGATGCATAGAATGTATGGGGCGTTTTGATACTATTTCAGGATGACAGATCGCACATCGAAATGAAGTTTATATATTTTTTTTGAGAATGAAATAAAGTTTATATGTGGCTGCATAATGCTTGTGGATTGACTGGGTAGTAGTGCAGAACCTTGATTAATGCCCGATTATGAAAGATACAAGTTTTGTAAGCTCACTATGCAGTTGTTTTCAATTCATTGATTCTTTTCGTAGTACTTGTAAAATTGCAGATAAGTTCTGTTCCCTGTCTCTTCAAGTTCTCACTGTGACATTAATGTAATTCTTACCTTCGAAGAAACCTGATCGATGATTATCATCTACATTGATATACATTTTCCCTCCTGATATGTTGTTTCCTTCTACCATGATTCTGAGAAAGAAATTTCTTATTTTCTCAGAAACCTTATCGATGAAGGGGTTGACATTAAACTGCATGGATCGTAAATCTGAAGCATATGAACTTGTCCGTTTAGGACTGAAGGTAGATGCTTAGTTCTCTCTCTATCTATCACTCGGTTGCAAAAGTCTGCGCAAACCCTCGCGTGTCTGCTTCCTTTGCAGCTGTCATTTAACATCTTCTTTGAGATTTATTTCTTGCTTCAGTGCTGGTCTGCAATTTGACTCCCAGTTATATTAATCCGTCTCCTTTGCAGAATGACCTTAAAAGTCATGTTTGCTGGCATGTTTATGGTCTCCTTTATCGGTCTGACCGAGAATACAGGGAAGCCATCAAGTGTTACAGAAATGCACTTAGAATAGATCCAGACAATATTGAAATACTGCGGGATTTGTCGCTCTTACAGGTATCCATATTGGCTTGGCATCCGGTAATTTATTTTCTTAGATGAAAAGTTTACTTAAATGAGGAGATAGAAATTCGCTTCACTTTTTGCTCTCTTGACGTATTGAGAGATGATGCCTCTTGCAGCATTATATGTCGTTTTGAGAATTCCATTCATGGTGCAAGTTAACCCAGCTTTTGAAGAAATAGTGTCTGATAGGAACTGTATGGTTGTATCCTTATTGTTGTATAATCTACGAATTTGCCTTGCCCTTTATTGCCTCTTTTTCTTTTATGATGATCTTCTTGAATTTTCACTTAACACTGTTTTAATTATCTTTTCTATGCAGGCTCAAATGCGGGATTTATCTGGTTTCGTTGAAACCCGCCAACGACTTCTTACTCTGAAACCAAATCATCGTATGAATTGGATTGGCTTTGCTGTTGCTCACCACTTGAACTCAAAGTATGACATGTTTCAAGCCCTATAGTATATCTATGTTTACATTGATTGGAATTCTTGTAGATATAATATTTAATAACGATCATCTTATGGTCACATATGTTCACTTGTCATCAGTGGTCCTCTTATCATGGCGCATTTTCTCTGCATACTGCAATATTTGCCTTTGTGCTTATAGGATGCAATAAGGCTTTTGCTGTTTGGGCTTGTTCTTGTGCAGTTCTTCAAAAGCTGTTGACATTTTAGACGCGTACGAAGGGACACTGGAGGATGACTATCCTCCTGATAATGAATTATGTGAGCATGGGGAAATGCTTTTGTATAAGGTACTACAGATGTTTCCTGCACTTCAAATTTGCGTTTGAGC
Source organism: Hypericum perforatum (assembly GCA_012979155.1). NCBI lineage: Eukaryota > Viridiplantae > Streptophyta > Magnoliopsida > Malpighiales > Hypericaceae > Hypericum > Hypericum perforatum. The sequence goes on from SOPF01027804.1 coordinate 89,721, forward strand.
TTCTGACTTGGTTCATGTTAGTCTATTTGATTGGGATATCTGTATCCTTATGAATTTTATTTTTTCAGTTTGAAGGGAAAGACGCTTCTATTTCTGATATTGTGAATAGATGGAGTATACTTTTCTCTTTTTGGCAGGGAAATATTTTAGTAGTTGTTTAGACTTTGTAGATTTTGTAGACAGGTGTTAATAGGTCCTCATGATATTAATGGGTGCATCCCCTTGGTGCCTGTTAATTAAATCCATGCTAATTCGAAAAAACACATTTTATTTTTCAGTAATCTAATGGTATCAATGGAAAAGATCATGTTAGTGCCTTCTATTTATACAATTGAAGTGCTTAATGGTATCTTCTTAATGTTATGTTGGCTGAACAAATGTTACGCTGTAGGTTGCGGGACTTCATACTCATATTTTAGTTTTCAAATTGGCACTCAGTATATAAGTTGGATTTTTGGTGCTTACATCAATGACCTGTATCTTTTTCTTGTTGACCATAGCTAGTGGCTGTCTGTTCATGTTGTCAATACAGTTGATTTCTCTGCAGTTGCTCAATATTTTTTCTTTCTGATGTTCATTTGGCAGATTTCATTATTAGAAGAATGCGGCTTTCATGAGAGAGCTGTTGAGGAATTGCACAAGAAAGCAATAAAAATTGTATGTTTCTATTATGGTGCTGGATTGTGTTTTGTAAAATATGGATTTCTTAATTCTTATTCGATATTTATTCAGGTGGATAAGCTGTCAGTTAAAGAACAAGAGGTTGCCCTACTAGTAAAGCTTGGTCGTCTTGATGAAGGTGCTGAATTGTACAAGACATTACTTTCAATGAATCCTGATAACTACAGGTACTTTAGGATTAGGCATTTAGTTTCTTAGATACTGTATCTGTGTGGCCAAATTCTGGTGGATTAATGCATGCCCCTTTGTTTTTGGTGGATCCATGTAGATGTACATTTCTCTTGATTTGTTTTTCTGGACTTGCTTATTGTTTTATTGCTCTTGTCATCTCCCTTTTTTAGCATGAGATATACTACAAATGCCGACAATGATTTTTTTTAAATGCCTGCAATGATTTTTATTGCTGGGGTCTCCTTATTGTGTTGGAACCACTTCTAAGCAGTTTTGTGTTTTTTCTTCCTATATCATCTCTTTGATATAAGATATAGTGCACCGGCAATGACAGCAGTGAATCCTGTTATTTTCGTCCTCACATCTTTTATCAATAGAGTGAGAGCCACGATCTATCCTTGTTATTCTTTTTTTTCTTCTAACCAAATTAAAAAAGACAGAAGGATGCTCTTAGTCGTAGCTTATTACTTTGAATCTACTTCTAGAAGAAATAAGGTTGGAGTGATTTTAATATGAGTTGCTTGTGGTTTCTCAGAGCAATGGTTGTGCAACAACTTCACCTGTTCTTTCTTGTCTGTATAGGTATTATGAAGGTCTGCACAGATGTCTGGGGCTGTATTCACAAAGTGGCCAATACACGTCTGATCAAAGTGATCAGTTGGATGCATTGTATAAGTCACTTGCCAAGCAGTACACTTGGTCTTCTGCAGTGAAGGTAGCACTTGCTTTTACCTCTTCATTTGCCCAAACCTTTTCCTGGCTCCTATATCTCTGGTGGAAAGATCTTTTCCTTTTCTGCTTTGTATGATTGAACAATCTTCCTTCACCTAAAATGTTTTGTTTAGTTAAAAAAACAAATTTTGTTTTGGATAGTTATCTGACACACCAGCATATATATATATATATATTTTTTTTTGTTCTTTGGCAAATCCTACTTATAAATATAAAAGCTATATATTGTATACGTGAATGATGTTTGCTGCTTAGGATTTTATCTGAATTTCTCTCCCCCCCAGAGGATTCCGCTTGATTTTCTTCAAGGGGACACGTTTCGAGAAGCTGCAGCTAATTATATTAGACCCCTCCTAACAAAGGTAGAGACTTTCTCTCTCTGTTCCTCACTTCTCCAACCTTTGGATTTTTCGACCTAAAGATCAATTATTTTTTCTTCGTAATGATTGCAGGGAGTTCCATCATTGTTCTCAGACCTTTCTCCTTTGTATGACCATGTGGGGAAGGTGAGCTTAATTTTGCATATTGTTCATAGTAAAATTGTCTGGTCGGTGATTATGGCAGTTTTACTTAACATCCCTGGGATACAGGCGGATATACTGGAGCAACTTATTCTTGAATTGGAGCATTCAGTAAGGGTGAGCGGTAGCTACCCTGGAAGGTAATTGCCGACTTGCATTCAATATTGATTTTTCCAAACTTTTCCTGCTGTTGTCTGTGTCCAACCTTATCGCATAGAGTAAAACAATTTCGTTGTGATCGTCATTTAGTCTTCTTGTTTATGTACTGATCACTGAATATTCTTGCGAATTTCTTTCGTCCCTGATTTTGGTGGTTTCGTAATTACTATTTGTGTTTTGTTTACTCGTAGACATATCTTAGTGACAATTTAAAGTTTAGTTTTTTTTTATTTTCATATTTCTCATGTTTTAGTTTATTTCTTGTTTCACCTCATGATTAAATTTCATTTGATGCAGGGAAGAAAAAGAACCTCCTTCTACACTGATGTGGATTTTGTTTTTCTTGGCTCAGGTGAGTGTTCAGTTCAGTATTTTTACCTCTGTTGTTACCTTTATCCTCTCCCTGTAAGTGTGATTGTTTTTTTTTCTTAAATTGGGCAGCATCATGATAGAAGGGGCCGCTATGATATTGCTCTTTCCAAAATTGACGAGGCTATTGAACACACACCAACAGTAATTGATTTATATTCAGTCAAGGTTTGTTCAAACCCAGCACTTTACTTCTCAGTAAGATACTCATTGAGCTGTTTAGGATGGTAAATTTCTTGCATTTTACTTTAAATTCATAAATTTGCATCTTGTATTTATTTTTGCATTTGTCTTAGTTTTGCGTATCTGCATTTATTTGTTGTTATCATACATGGTCATTTATTCACGAAGTAATTATCTCAAAATGAGTTAGGGTCTTCTTATTGGATAAAGTTTTGATTTCTTGGTCACCATATTAAAAAGAAGTTTTTTCATCTCAGAGCCGGATTTTGAAGCATGCTGGTGACCTGGCAGCTGCTGCAGCATTTGCTGACGAAGCTAGGTGCATGGATCTTGCTGATCGCTATGTCAATAGTGAATGTGTGAAACGCATGCTTCAGGCTGATCAGGTTCTGATGCTCTATTATCTTCACCACATAGTTACTAAGTTGTCTTTGTTTTTCTTTTTTTATTGTGATTTTCCTGGTTTTTATGGTCAGCACTGTTCTTGTAGGTTGCTTTGGCCGAGAAAACAGCTGTATTGTTCACAAAAGACGGAGATCAGCATAATAACCTTCATGACATGCAGTGCATGTGGTAGGTATCAGCTCATTACTCAATTCTATAGTTATGCTGGAAATAGTTCCTGATTTTCACTTTTTTTTTCTCTTTCAGGTACGAGCTTGCTTCTGGTGAAAGTTATTTTCGTCAAGGAGATCTTGGACGGGCTCTAAAGAAATTTCTAGCTGTGGAGAAGCACTATGCTGATATTAGTGAAGATCAATTTGATTTTCATTCCTATTGCCTAAGAAAAATGACTCTTCGAACCTATGTGGCGATGCTCAGGTTTCAAGACAGATTACATGCTCATGCATATTTCCACAAAGCAGCTGCTGGAGCAATCAGGTAACCATTTGCCCAGTTCTGATATTTCCTTTTATTTCTGAAGTCCCAGGCAAACAGAAATGTCTACCACATGTTATGACTATCATCTTTTCTTTTGGTAGGTATTTTGACTATCATCTTCTTGTATCTTGCCTGGTATTGGTCGTTTGAATTTGAGTTTCATTCTCACCCATTTAGGGAAATCAGTTTCATTGTAGGTGACTGCTTTGCTTTCCCTTTTTTCCTTCCAATTTGTTTATCTGGAAGATCCTTTTTAACATTTACAGGGAGTTGCAAGTGTTTTTATACAAACTTATTTTAGAACATGCAATTTTGTTTATATACATAATGTTGCATGTCTGGCTTCCATTTGCCACTGTATCTTTGTGTTGGTGTTTTTGAGACAAGAATTTACAATATTCACTTTTAAATTGTAGGTGCTACTTAAAATTGTATGACACTCCCTCAAAATCGGCAACAGAAGAGGAAGATGAAATGTCAAAGTTACCTCCTTCTCAAAAGAAGAAATTGAAGCAAAAACAGAAAAAGGCAGAAGCGCGGGCAAAGAAAGTATGGTTCTCATTTGTTGAAAAGAAAAAGAAAACTGAAGTGGGGATTTTTTATGTGAGTTTCAGACCACTTTTTGTCTCCTCTTTAACGTTGGTTCTGCTGTGATGACATCTTTCCCAGGAGGCAGAGGCCAGAAATGAAGAGTCGAGTGCTACAAGTGTCTCAAAGTCAGGCAAGCGGAATGTCAAACCTGTTGACCCAGATCCAAATGGGGAAAAATTGTTGCAGGTCTCTTCTATATCCTGTTAGACTTGGTTCATTGAACCTTGGTTGTTGATTATAATGATTACATCTGAGTATAGTCTAGATTGATAGTTATCTTGGATGGAAAATATCTTATGCCAAGTATGTAATTTTGTGGGATGAATAAATATCTCTATTTCCTTGTGCCATGTATTAGGTTGAAGATCCTCTGGTGGAAGCAACAAAGTATTTGAGGTTGCTGCAGAAGAACTCACCTGATGCATTGGAGACTCACTTACTTTCATTTGAAGTAAATATCAGAAGGCAGAAAACTCTGCTTGCCCTTCAGGTATCTTGTCCAGTTACTTTTCTTGAAGCAAGTCACTCAAATTCTGGGGCGTATATCCTTATAGAAAATCCCATCTTTCCTGATTTGCAACAATAACCTTTTGGAATGGTGAACTCTTTGCCCAATGAATATTGATATATGTTATTCAAGGAGTTCAACACTTGTTCTATCTGGTTTAATTTGCCTCTGAATGCAGAGGAGGAAGTTTTAATGGGCATTTTTTTCCTTTTTGACCTGCAGCTGATTGTCAGCTGAAGATGGTTTAGGATTTTCTGACATCTTTATATTATTGGACAAAACATACCCAATTATCCATGTTCTCTTTTTGTTTTTGCTTTTAAATGCATTATCACTGGGGTTTCTCCTCTTTTGTTTGGAAAGTTGTTTCAACTTTGTTTTGGCAGTTAGAGCCATGTAGTTAAATCTTCTTGCTTACTAAATGGCTAGATAATTCCTTGACATTTCGGACATGCTTCCTAAAGCTTTTCCAGTGTTGGTGTGCTATTTTACTTTTAATTGCAGAAGGTTCTGACTGTTGACTGTGCTATTTATTCTGCCCAATAGTGTGAATCATCATGCTTATGAAATGGCTAGATAATTCCTTGACATTTCGGACATACTGCCTTATGCTTTTCTGGTGTTGGTGTGCTATTTCACCTTTAATTGCAGAAGGTTCTGACTGTTAACTGTGCTATTTATTCTTCCCAATAGGCTGTAAAGCAATTGCTGAGACTAGATCCTGAACATCCAGATTCTCACCGATGCCTGGTATGGTAGATTTACAATAAAAAACTTGTAAGCATTTTTTATGTGGTTCTGGTTCCTTCTTGGTGGGTTCTCATGAAAATCTTTGTGCTACAGGTTAAATTCTTTCACAAGGTTGACTCAATGAGTGCTCCAGGGTCTGACAGCGAAAAACTTATATGGAGTGTTTTGAATGCTGAACGCGCAACATTCAGGTTTTAATATTTTGCATTTCCTGTTGCATATATTTTGGTTCTATTTTTTCTGGATAATGTTTTGCAAATATTTTATGTTTTGGTGCAAGCATGTGAAAATACTATTCAGATATAGGAATTAATCTCAGTTGCAAACTGCAAGTGTTCTAAATATTAGCTCTGAAGCAAATGGCAGAAAATGATCTTATATGTTAAATTTATGATAATCTAGGTTTTAGGCTTGAGTCATGACATGTGATTTTATGTAGGTAACTTAATTCTGTAGTCTAAAGCAAAGCCTTTGACTATCCAGGATAACTAATTTTTAAGAGCTGTTTAAGTGTGGTCTGTCATATTTGTGATATTTGCATCAGATGAAAATCCTTTCTTCTTTTGTAGCCAATTACAGGAGACATCCCTGATAGAGGCAAACAAGAACTTTCTTGAAAAGCACAAAGGTTCAGCATCCATCCAATTGACCAGATTTTGGTGAATACTTGACTGCTCCTATGTTTGTTGCTGATTTGTTTTTGTTGCAGATTCTTTGATGCATAGGTCTGCTGCTGCAGAAATGATCTATGTGCTGGAACCAAATAAAAAGCTGGAGGCCATCAAATTAATTGAAGATTCCACAAATCCCACGTCAATGTTTGTCATTTGTTCTTTATTGGAAATAGTCTAGTTGTTTCAGTGGCTACTGCATTTACACCGACTTCATATGATTTCTAGAGCCAACAGCTGAGTCTTTTTATTTTCCCCAACAACAGTTATGGAGCATCTGGGTCTGTCAGTGGATGGAAACTAAAAGACAGCATTGCAGTACATAAACTACTAGGGACTGTTTTCGCGGACCACGAAGCTGCATTGAGTAAGTACCTAATTCCACATGTTTAAGCCAACTGCATGATGTGGCCTTGTGACAACAACATTGTTCCTACAACAAACTGCTAGAAGTGTGGTGAAGGATCTAATTGTTCTCTCAATCTAGGGTAATTTGTTTGTTCTTCTCTAACTTGTCTCCATAGGTGTAAGCAAAAGCACAATGATATAAGTTCTCCATAGGTGTAAGCCTTGGCTCAATAGTTAAGTTATTCCTAGGCGACCAGTTGGTCAAGGGTTTGGGGCCTGAAAATACATGGTGAAAGTGCAATGGTTAGTTTGTTTACAAATGTGCCACCCTTATGTAAACTTGTTTGTACTCGACAATCTGTACATCGGATTAATTTTGTGCATGTTGAATTTGCTTTCATTTGAAAAATTGCATGCATCACATTTGTTGTTCTAGTTGATGTTGGGCACTTGTAATTTCTTCCGTAGGTAGTGGGAAAATAAACATATGCAAAAAGTAAAATCAGCATGCTTTCCTACTGTGCATCGATACCAATATTATGATCGATATGCTGATTAAAGCTTGAAAATATGTTCTGCAAAATGTGTAAATGTGCATTATTTTCTGCAGGGTGGAAAGTACGCTGTTCACAGTACTTCCCATATGCAACATACTTCGAAGGCCATCTTAGTTCTGCCGTGCTGAACTCATCATCTAATCAGATAAGCAATAACCCGGAGAATGGAAATGCTAACAATCTTGACTTTGGGCAAATTGCTGATAATGTGGCATTGAACGGGAAACTGGCGTCCTTCAAGGATCTGACTGTCTAAACTCATTCCAAAGTATCCTCCGCAGCTAACTGCTTAAACTTCTAGTACGTTAGAACAACACAGCAGCAGCTTGGGTATCATGTTCGAACAAGATTGGTCTGGTGCTGATTGATTGGTGGAAGCTGCTCTGCCCTAATGATGGATTTAAAAGGAATGTCTTCTCACAGAAGCTCTTCGTCACCCTGACGTCAAAATTCATTTCCTTGATGGCTTTTAAAGATCGATCATTTTCATTTTACTGATTCTCGTCACTTATTATCATCGTCTTTCAGAATTGAACAGCTTCTTGGATGTTATCGCCTGGGCACATTGTATTATGCCCTTTTCATTTGACCTATGTTTTTGTATAATGCTGTTCTATTTCACAAATTTTGGTACAAATTCATGCAATGGAAACGACTGATGTTGCAATTTTGAGAGAATAATTTGAGCGAGGCTTGATATTTTCCTTTTAAGGTGTTAACGTTCAATTGTTTGTTTTGTCTCGATCGCGAAGTGACGTTTTGCCGGTGCAATGTTGTAGTCATCTCTATAAGAGAAGAAACAAAGAAAGAGGCCTTTTTTTGTTAATTACATATATTTCACGAAGCATTGATGTAGTCGTTACATCTAATAGAACGCATTTGTACTATTCTTTTTTCTAACCGTATTTCACAAGCGGTGGAAGACAAAACCGAAGTTAGGAAACATATACACAGTTAAATCTCTATAAAATAATATTGTTTTTTTTTAAATTATATTTAGCCTCTTGTAATTTAACATATTTATCTCTCGTCTTTCTCTATTTTGTAAATTGTTTAAAAAATTTCTTTTGTTTGACAAAATTGTATTCTGAGATCTTTTCTACTAAGGGATCATGCAAAGTGACAATGATAAAATAAATATTCTCTTCTTCCGATCCGATCCACTTACCAAGAGGGTGGAGGAGGAAAATGAGGAAGGGTAACTACATGGGCTAAATTTAATTTACCCTTTTATAAAATTGATAAAAAAAATCTTGGTCTCGAATCGAAATAAACCTAAAAATGTAATAACTCTTCTATCGTGATAATTTATATTTTTTAGAAAATTTTAGTTATAAATATCGGCCCCAATTTCCTTATAAAGTTATATCTTATAATAAACACATATTCTTACATACTTTAAAAATATTTTAAGACCCTATTTTATGTTATACTTGATTGTTTGACAAATTTTACATAATCATTTGTCTTCTCAATGGTATTAAAATAATTATTGTAATTGTTGTCTTATTAAAAAAAATATTAATTGAATATAACATTTGAATGGACATAATGTGTCAAGATTTATGTGATCTAAATATAGACATATTAATTTTTCATTATTTAATGTTTATGTTATTGAAATTGTAATTTTATTATTTTTGGAGAAAAAAATGTAAATTCTTTTCATATGATAAATTCTCTAAATAACATTTTTTTTCATTTCCACCAAATTATTTTAGAGAAATTTTACTGTATCTCAATAAAAAATTTCTTTTTAAAAGTGTATATTGAGTTGACTTCAATGCGATTGCTTATTGGAATCTTTTGACAAATCTCACTTTTACAAAAGGGGACAAAATTTATTCATCTACAACCATTTGCCCACATACTCTGACATGAAGCTAACGCAAGTAGTGGTCGTCCCAGTATCCGGCCAATCAAATGCAACATGTAACGTATCAAGTCATATCTTTGTGAAAATTTTCTCAGACATTTGCTTGTTTATTTTTTTCAAGAACTTAATACATCATATGAAAATTTTATTATAGTTTTAATCAACTACTTCAGAAAAATTTGTCCAAAAATGTCTTTGTTCAATTAATCAGCCTAGTAATGTAAAATAGTTTTTTATGAGTATTTTTTTGAATAACATGATGGCGTTATTTTTTTTGGTGATTACATGATAGCGTTATTCATGTCAAAGAAATATTCACTTGGAAGATAGCAAGAGTGACTAGTTTTTTCCTTGTATTTCTCTAAGGGTTTGATTGTATTTTTTGGAACTAAATATATGATTGCTCTAATCGAGTTCCTCTTTAAAATGACACCATTTTTCATGTATTTTGTAATTCGTATCTTTCTTATCTTATTAATAGAAATTTGGTATAACCTAATTAAAAAAAATCACTTAAACACTTTTTAAACAATTTTATTATAATGAGTAATTATCTAAATTTTGTATGTACAGTACTCTAACTATATAAAGAAATAACAACATTGATATCAATTAAATACTACAGCTTTGATTAACTACTTAAAAAACATTAATTTTAGGAATGAAATGGAGAACAAAAAGAAATGATATCATTATCTGCTTGTGGTCATAATATTGAATAAATTTTGTTTTAATAACTTTTTTTTCTATTTATTTCCAACCAACCAAAAAGTACAGGGTACATAACCATATTAATAATAGTAACATGTAAAAGTATAAATATAACTCTTAGATCAAAATAAACATAATTTGATAAGCAAAGACACACCATATTTAAAATGGGCCCGATCACATATATTTTGTTTAATATTATTTCTTCCTAATTTCGTCTCCAACCTACCAAATATACACTAAAAGCTCATTCAATAACGTAAGAAAATATTATGGACCAATCGGCGATGACATAGAGAAAAAATGTTACTTATTAAAATATATACAAAAATAAATGTTTAATCACTGCAACGTTTGACGGGTTTAATACGTATTATTATTTTTCAATACTTCACCGATTAAATATTTTGATCTAAATATTGCCTCTGTCAAATAGAAGCACAAATTATGTTAGAATAACTATATAAATAGATTATGTTGCAAGTTTAGTAAATATAGAATTATTTTATTCTTGAATGAAATAATTGTTACTTTGTAATCTCTTGAAACTACTGAATTGTTGTGCAACCATTTATCAAAGACACAAAACATAAATCTGTCCTGAATTATGTTACCATAATTATAGAAATATACTCATATCTTTGATATACTTGATGACCATCATAAGAATACAAATTACTTGTGACCACTCTTTATCTCACACTAAATCTCATACGTCACCACCTATCTCAACATTACACTTAAAAGACTTGGAATTACCTGCATATTGGTTGTTTCGCAAGTTTCAAGATCTGTATCCCGATTTCTTCTTCATTTTACAGTCACATACAGAACTACTAGCGTGGATTTCATTTCCCTAATGGTGAACTCTATCTCAAACTTTTCTCACAAAAAAAAAAAAACTCTATCTCAAACTCTTATAAACAACAAAAGTTCAATAAAACCTAATTTTGGTCGGTGTCCAATAATTTCTTTTCGTACATCATATTGAATTATTGTCATAATAACTATGTTTTAATTAGTTTGCCTCATCAGATGTTTTCAAAAAGGAAATTGGCATACGTTCCATAAATCTTTAATTTTCAGGTTTATCCAATTCATCCAGTTGAACATTGGTTCGATAGAGATCTTTCTTTTCTATACAAATAATTATTAAATAAAGAGAAAATAAATTTCATTTTTAGTATACAAATGGTGAAATACCTTATAAATTAATTTTACTATGCAATTTATCCAAAAAAAAACTTCACACGTTAATTTACTAAGTCTAGATGATAATACAAGTTTCATGTTTCACATATTAATCAAATTTATTTGATTTAATTGATATATTATCAAGAATTTTTAAAAATATAAGTGTTGGAATTTAATGCATAAATAACAAATATTATGCAATAAATCGTATAATTAATTTAAACCAAAATTGAGGTTTATAAATTGAAATTACCTCTAGTTTCTTGACCAAGGAATGTCCGAGATGTTGTTGGCAAGACACCGGTCGAAACTCGATCACGAACTTATCGGATTTAGGGTTCGGACTTCACGAATGTCCTTTGTTGTATATCTCTCGAAAT
>SOPF01027805.1:0-67390 GCA_012979155.1 Hypericum perforatum
TCTGGTACGGCTTCCTCTTTCTAACGATTGAGCAACACGTTGTTGAAACCTCCGGATTGTCCATCTGAATGCTATGCTCGTCCCTCGGAAGAGCATACATGTCCCCAATAACAGAATGCTCAGCAGGGGATTCCACCTGTCGTATCCAAACACGGTGTTTCCTAAATCAGAGATAATAACTCAAGACAAACAGGCGCCTGTCACATGGTCATGATAGAACTTTTGTTAACTCCTTTATTTTACAGATGTTCTATCAGTTACAGATTGAAACTTGTTTTCGTGTATCCATTCCAAGTTGAAATTACATGTTGCTTATCCTCCTTTTGCAATGATGATACTTGTGTCGCGTAATGATATATACAAAGTAGTCAATCTCGGATAGCGCCGCTACGCCCTTAAAATGGCATAGCGGGCCGCTAAAAAAGCATAGCATGCTATTGACTACCTAGGATATATAATGAAAAAGGAAGTTGAACACGGATCACTACAGAGATCAGGGAGCAGCATTTGCTACGAAATATTTACCTCAATATTTTGTTGAAGGTTTAATTATCCTTGATACCCAGTTATGAGTTGGTTCTTGAAAATGATCCTTGATTTATTTTGTCAACTGAAAATTTCATTTGCTCAATTTGTGAGTAATTGTGTATAAAATATAAATATGGAGCTGATGTTTCTTTGAATTGGAGCAGGCAAGGATGCTTTGGTGTTCTTGCTTTTCTACGACTTCTTGCAACTTTTTGTGCATTTTTTTTGTCTTTTTCATCTTTTCTTGCCTTTTCATGACTCCATTTACCATTTTATGCTATTTCTTGCCTTGTATAGCTATTTCTTGTCTTTTCTTGCTTTTTCATGCCTTTACGTACCTTGTATTGACTTTTCATTGCCATTTCTTACATTTTTGCACCTTGTTCATGTCTTTTTGTGCATATTCTTAGCTTTTCTTGTATTTAGTAGCTTTCTCTTTCTTTTCTTTACCTTTTTGTGCCTTTTAATACCTTTTTTATAGCTTTCATTTACTTTTTGCACTTCCTCGAGCCTTCTCTAGTCTTTTCATTAATTTTTTAGCTTTTTATGACCTTTTTAGTGCCACCTCTTTCAATTTCTTTCAATTGTTCATCTTTTCTTGCTTTTCCACAACTTTTTATAACGTTTTGTGCATTTTCTTTTTCAACTTTCTGGTACATCACCAACTTCTTGAGTCCTTGTAGCTGCATTTCTTATTTTTGATCTTGTCTTTCGAAGCTGTCATTGACCACTGAATAGCTTCCTGCTATTGAATCAGTTTTGAAGGCACCAAATAACAATATTAACACATTCCTGCATTCAATACATGTTCTTATTCTCTGTCCCAACAGAGAACTAGCCATTCAAATTGCTGCAGAAGCAAATGCGATGGTGAAATTCCATGATGGCATAGGCATTCAGACACTCGTTGGTGGAACATGATTCAAGGATGATCAGAAACGCATGAAGGCACATCCTTGTCAGGTTTTGTTTAATCAATGTGTTGTCATGTTCCAATTATTTTATGCAGATTCTTTTTATTTTCCTAGTTTGACGGACAAACAATACTTGGGATAGGGATAGAAGGCATCGGTATACCAATTTTTAGATCCTTGCTCAAGAGTGATTTACTTGCTACCTTTCAGATAATTGTTGCCACGCCTGGTCGGCTGCTGGATCACATTGAAAATCGGGGTGGTTTGTCTATTCATTTGATGGGATTAAAAATGCTTATACTTGATGAAGCTGATCACTTGCTGGACTTGGGTTACAGAAAGGACATTGAGAAACTTTTAGACTGTTTGCCTCGCCAGAGGCAGTCTCTGCTCTTCACTACAACAGTACCGAAAGAGGTTAGTGTTCCCAAATCCAGCGGCCTGGAATATGTCTCAGCAGTTGGAATACTAAATTTTACTTCCTTTCCATGATTTTGAGCTTGCAGGTTAGACGAATATCTCAGCTTGTATTGAGAAAGGAGCATGACTTCATTGTTATAGTTGGTGTTGGTTCTGTTGAAACTCATGCAAAGGTACCCTGACTATCACTTCTTTCAAATATTTTTTACATGTGTACATTTAAGACTGGCCAAAATTGTATAAATTTTGTTTGGATAATAGTTCTGTATCTTTTACAATGTAAAATGTTCAAAGCACATCCAATTCAACTGAGTTCTTCCCCTACCTCTGACTCGTAAATAATATATGCAAGTATTTTCATTTCTATTCTCCGTGCTCAAATGTCGATACTCATTTTTTGTTCATAAGACCAACCAGTATGGTTTTATTTGTAGGTTAAGCAATCCTTGCTAGTATTGCCACATGAACAAAATTTTCAAGTAGTGCATCATCTTCTCAAGGAGCATAAATTACATACAAGGTGACTTTCTAAGCCAAAAAGTATAGTGGGTAGTATATTGTTGGGAGTTTTCCTCTTGAACTTGTTTATGAATTAAGCTTTTGAACCCAGGTAATTGTTTTCTGTACAACTGCGATGGTCATGTCGCTTTTGTATGACTTTCTTCGAGGCATGAAAATGAATGTTAGGGAGATGCATTCCAGGAAGCCTCCAATTTTCAGAACTCGTGTCTCTGACGAATTCCGAGAATCGAATCGGATAATTTTTGTTACATCTGATGTTTCAGCACGTGGAATGGATTTTCCTGATGTCACCTTGGTCAACCAGGTATTTAAGAAACAAACTCTATTTTTCTTCATCACTTGACCACAAGTCTTGTATGTTCCACACAAGATTGTTTTGTTTCAAATCTTTTGGAAGCTGGTAACTTTATATATTAGAAACTGTCGTTGATTACAATTTTAGTAGTCATTCTATTCTTCTGCTGGTGAAGTTTGTGAACAGAGAGGCGAATGTATTTGTGCGTGATAAGTACTCATGTGAAGCCTACTAATATGCATCAAGTTTGATAAACTCAGGTTGGTATACCATACGATCGTGAACAATATATTCATCGGCTTGGAAGAACAGGGCGGGAAGGCAAAGATGGAGAAGGCATCTTATTAATTGCACCATGGGAAGAACATTTCCTGGAGGTGATCAAGGACCTTCCCCTTCAAAAGCTTCCTACTCCGGTAATAGATCAAGAAACTCAAACAAAGGTACCTGATAACGTAATCAATCACGTCCCTTTATTTGAATGCTTGATTGTAGCTATGTCAGACTAAACAAGTTAAATTAAGAAAAAAAAACTAAATTTTCATGACTTAATGACAACAAATGATGTGTCATTCATCTGCATGAGAGATGCAGCATTTTGAATTTCTGTCCGTCGAAATGAATTGGCTAATTCTTATAAATGGTGATGCAGATAATGTGAACAATCTTGTTTAATTCTTAACACCTGTACGTTTTTTTCAGTTGGAATTGTCCATGTTAGGTTGATAATAGCTTGAAGGAAGCTGCTTATCATTCATGGCTACGATATTATAACTCGATCAGGGAAATCGGTAGGGACAAGACTACGCTCGTCGAGATGGCAAAGAAATTTGCCGAGTCGATAGGGTTGCAAAAACCTCCTCCCTCTTCAGGAAAACTGCTCTGAAAGATATTCCAGGTATTCGAATCCAACAATAGCTATAATAAAATTGTACCTGTATTATACCGGACCTATATGATGCTGAGCTGAGAGAATGGCTGCTTTAAAGATCTTCCGAGGATATGTTTTGTGTGTCCAACCTTGCGAATTTGCATATTCATTAGACTTGACTATCGTTGGCCAAATAGCACCCGCTCCGCTCCGCTCCATTTTTGGGTTCGCCGCCCCGCTATTCCGCTGTAATAACTATGATTGAATCTCGCTTCAGTATTTACCTGATGTAACCAAACTTAGCTTGAGACTTGAAGAGTAAAACCCATAAAAATAAAAATAAAAACACCTTTTTTAGTTCTTACGTTTCCAATAACCTTTTTCGATCTTCCTAGTTTAATTTAATAACGCTGGCTGGCTTTATCATTGAAAAATAATTTTGACAAAATGAAAAAATTGTCTTTCAATCAAAATAACAAGAAAAAAACAACCCTTGTGTGGTTTTTTTGGGAGTTGTATACAATTATTTGTGAATTTGGTGTTGAAAATTTATGTTTTGTAGATTTGGAACCTATGAAGATACATTTTTCGTATACTGTGACTAATGCAAAAAAAATATTCTTCTATTGATTATATAGATTAATTATCTGTTATCAATGATACATGGGTAATATACATTTGGTTTAATGGTCTCATTTCCTTTTTATCTTGACCCCAAGTTGGAATACCATACTCCCAAATCTTTTTTAAATGTATTTTTCATTTTTGTCTTATAAAATAGAAAAACATCACTTTGATACTAAATAATTTTACAAAATTTTATATTTTGTCTATTTTAATTATTAAATTTTCAATAGATCATAATTTTGATACAAAATTGGTAGACTTGGTATTTAAGAAAGAAAAATAACTTTTGAAAATTATTTTATTAACGTGATGAATTGGGGAGTGTATTGTAATATATAATTAAATGCTATTCACGGTGGTGAATAACTATTCATTTATTGAGTTAGTGGAACTTTCATCTAGAGTGTAGAGATATAGCAAAAAGTTTACCACTTTTTCTAAAATTAACTATCATTTATTAGAATTAGGAGAAGACAAAAATATTTCGGAGACTGACCTAGATTTTTTTGGAGCAAAATCTCGAGCGACTTTCCATCGAGGAGATTTCCGGCCCACCGCTGCCGCTGGCCTCCAGTGCATGGCTCGTCCACCGTCCGACCCTGGTCTCCTCTCGGCGCTTCCAACAGTAGTCGGATCTTCCGAGCTACCTCAACCATCCGCCGGTTCCGTGATGCCCCTCCCTACCGTTCCAAACTGGATCGACGTTCGACCTGGTTTCTCGACAGCCCCCGACCCACTGCCATCACCAACCTTCCCCCGACGTGACCACTTTCGTACAGCCAGGCCGCCTCGTACCACCAGACTCTTTGTAATCCTGTCGATCGCAACTGCATCGAGATCGTAGCGGGATCGTAGCCAGGCTGCCCAACCGATGATGCCTTACACGTCGCTGACAACCACCGTGCCTCCTGCAGACGCCGCCTCACACTTCCAGGTTGACGAGTTTCGGAACCCTCCTATGCCATGCACGTCGAAGCCCTCCCAGGCCATGTAATGGCTCTGTTACGAGCTTTGGATTGAGGAGTTTTGGGCCCTCCACGTTGCTATCCCAGCACGTGGATCGGGCTCATATGCCGCACAGGTTCAGATCCATTCGTTGAGGGGGTCCGACCCCTTTCATATTTGTGGTACATTGGGCCTGGCAATATGCTTCGATCCTATGGCCCGCTTTTGCGACATTTTGCAGGGATTTGCTCCATTCATGTCCAAGCCTGGCGGGTCATACTTGGACTTTGTCTGCGATCCCAGCTATGGGGGATATCCTCGGCTTGCCTGCTTTGAGATCACGGTCTTTAGACCCATTGGTGGTGAGTTGTGATCCCGGCTCTATGGAAGTTTTGCCCCCTTTGAGTACCTATGATGTTACTACATGCTCTAGCTCTATTGATTTTATTGTGTAGTACACTGAGTCTCCTATTGTTGTATATGCTTTGTAGTCTGTGTATGCCATTCAAAGTGATGTCGTGGTAGACCCACCGATGAGTTTGGCAGAGACTTTAACAACCTCAGCTGTAGGGAACTTCCATGGTACGCTAGTGCAGGGGACTTGTTCACAAACCACTCAGGGTCTAGACCTTGTCCCCGTTGTGAGGGGAGTTTCTGTCCCTTTATCTGTTGACCCATTGCCATCATCTATTGTTATTTCGACATGTGCTCATATTGACCCTAGAGTGCCTCAGACCGATTCGCATGTTGGTCGTTGGTCGAGTTTGGTGGAGTACGCGGATCTGAGAGAGACCTCAGGCAGTTTTGGACGTAGTCACTCGCGCAGGCCACAGGCATAGACATATAGTATGACTTTTGAGCCACCGTGGGTAGGGCAGTCTTTATCATCTACCTCGACATCCACTCAGTCCCCCCAATAGCTAGACGCCCTGCTTATACTGCTTTAGCACGATCCCAGCCTGGGGGTTGGACCTTTTTCGGTACCTGTCCTGACCTTATTTTTCTTGGTGAGAAATTAGCTCTTGTTATTGGACATACACTTTCTCGGATGTGTCATAATTTTGAAACCCGTGCTTTTATTGGGCGCTTAGTTTTACCTAAGGATTATAAGTTTTATACTTCTGCTGCTTTGCAAGGTGATCTGTCGTGGTTATGGGGTGTTGGAGAGTGTCCCACATCGGAAGTTGCGAGTAGGATGAGTTGGTTTATAAGGTGGTAGGATCCACCTACTCACTACCTTAAGGTTTGGGTAGGATATGGAAACTCCTATATGGTATCAGAGCCAATTTGCTCTAACGAGCCCATGGGCCCATATGCTCGCACGACCCCATTTGAAAGCATGAGAGGCAGTGTTAGGCCCGTGCAAACTTCAGCCCGATGGGCTTCGTTTGAGGAGGCGTGTTGGAGAGTGTCCCACATCGGAAGTTGCGAGTAGGATGGGTTGGTTTATAAGGTTGTAGGATCCACCTACTCACTACCTTAAGATTTTGGGTAGGATATGGAAACTCCTATATGGGGCACTACAGCTTGGAGTATGATTTTAGTTGGCATGGGGTATTATTGCTTCCAATTTTGCGTGGTAGCGGATAAGGCATGTATCTGGGTAGCTGGTTCCTGGAAGTTACAGACAGGCAGATTATTCTTCCAGTAGTGGGTTCCATTCTTTAAGCCCACTAACACGAGTCTTTAGTGGTCGTACCTAGATTTTGCTAGTTGGACTAAGCAGTGAGCACATTACTCCAGACATTGTCTTTGGTTTGGCTAAGGCTGTAGGTAACCCGATTTGACTGGACATTGTTGCTTTGAACAGAGTGAACGACGTACAGGTACAAGCGTTATCCGGACCCCCCATGTTTTGCACTCATTGTAAGGCAAAGGGACATGTTCGCGACACTTGCAAGCGTCTGGCTACTTTGAGAGCGAAGAAGCCAGAGACTGGCATTGTGGCAGCAGAGACCCAGTCTCCTACTGTGCAAGGTAGCCATGTTGAGGAGGCCCGAAGGGGTGAGTCTGGTAGTGCACTAGTCGTGTGATTTTTGCCACATCGAATCACATGGTCTCTTTTTCTCTGTCAGACACAGGGGACTCTGCCCCTATTTTGATTGGGAACACTTTTACAGTTTTGGATGATGATGAGGTGCATGAGGGGACTAATAGTGGAGAGCAGGCAGAGGTTGGTATCAGTGCAAAGACAGTGATTCCTACTGGGACTCTACCTGAGGGTTTAGCATAAGAGACTTCTATAGTGGTGTTTGTGGATGAAGGACGTTTACGGGGCACTGAGATGGATACAGTTTATGAGATTCCAGCTCGGCTTGCAGACTCATAGATGGGTGATTCGGAGCAGCATCCTGTAAGTCGACAGTTGGACTCTACGATACGGGAGACTGCAGACAGTGGGAGACCCAGGTACACTTGGAGTCTTTGGGTTAGTTGGTCTCGGATACTGTGCAGGTGGGAGTAGAGAGAGTTGGTCTTAGGAAGGGTGCTTTGCCCATTCTCTGTACGACCAACATGGCCGTCACTATAGTGGATGACACGAATGAGCCCAACCTACAGCTAATGTCTATGGTTGGTTCCCGTGCTTGAGCGGGTTCTACTGAGTTGAGCACACATCGAGATCAGGTTCCACCTCCCCGTATGAGGAGTCAGCACTCGCGCCTAACGAGATCGACCTTTATAGATTTGTCCCCGCGGGATCCCATGAATATTTTATATTGGAATATCTGGAGTATTGAGTCTGTGCATGCCCGTACCCAATTTCGAGAGTACTGTTTGTGCCATATGCCTTCTTGGGTGGTTATATCTGAGCATATGGTTTCCTTTGACTCTATTCATGACAGTTCTGGACGTTTTTGGGATATCGACTAGTTGGTGTCACGGACAGAGGGCGAAGACCCTGAATTTATAGGTCCTCACCAGTCAGCCGATTTCTTTGCCTCTGGAGATTGTTCTCTGCACCTTCCAGGTTATGGTATATCGTACACTCTGGTTGCAGCATATTATTCTGTTGGAATTTTGTTACGCCCATCAATTCATACTTCCTATTTTATCTCCCTCAGGGCACCGCACCGGTAATTAGAATTAGGTGAACTCAGTAGAATTTTAGTAATCCGTAGTTCAAGATTGGTACATAGTTATTAGGAACTGAATTTGGCTTATTGAACATTTTGGTAAGTATCAATATTCGAGAATTTTTTGACTACATATAAAAATGGATCAAGTTGCACCCTCTACTTAATCAAAACATACAATTACAATCTCACACCCAAAATTTGATCACTTAAGTACATATATTTTTCAAAGCAAAAGATTTAACACCTTAAGATATTTTTTTTCCGCTGAATTAGATATCTAATCTCAAAGGTTGCCTCTCATCTTGTTCATTAATGAAATTTGTTTGTTTAAGTGAAATTGTATCTAAGAAAGACATGAAGTATTTACAGATACACGGACTTACGTGGGAGAACAAACCCCCGAACAATAAAATTAATAAATTACAAAGAAAATATTATAAATCTAATCAAACAAGATTACAAATATAATCAAACAAAAAGCTAATTACATAACCAATCTCGTCCTGTTCAGATAAGCGACATCCATCCGAGGTGTAGCAGATGTTCATCTAGGAGGAGACTATATGTATTGATTAATGAAATATTAAAAGAATTCTAGTTTCCCAAGCTTCTACTGGTTCTTCCTTATACTTCGTAGTCTTTTATTGGAAATTAGATATAGTGATTCATTAATTTATATTTGATTTGAGTCGGACTAGAAACCGAAAATCTATTTTGTTATTCACGAAGGAAACAATTGAGTGTTTCATGTGTTAATCTTGATTAAGATGATGAAACTTCATGTAATTATCGTGCTAAATATGGTAGTTATAAAACAAAAACTTATAACTACATCACTTGATGTAGTTAGTTGTGTTGGAAAATTGAAAGTGGCCCAAAGCCCAAAAATCAAATTCAAAGAGTAAAGGAGTAGAGTTGTACCACATTGGAATATGCAAGGGAGATTTTCAAGTATATAAGTAATTTCTTCCCTTGCATTTCTAATGGGTTGACTACTCCCACAGTTGACTCATCGTTGACTGCGAGGACGGTGCGAGAGGAGAATAAGGCTCCCTGTCAACCATCGATGAATGGACGCAAGGACTGGATAAATCTTATTCAGATGCCATACGAAGGGGTGCGACGAGAGACAGACAGCATACTGGCCACAGGATGTGTCTGTTTGGAGTGTGCTCGTGGCCCTTCTGGATGACAGCCTCCACCTAGGGGTGAGTTTGGTGCGGTGTGGCTCATTGCGGTGTTGGGGTGGTGCAGTGCGTTGTGCGGTTTTACACCACACTGGACCCAAGCCCATTTTAACGGGCCCAAATTAATAAAATAATATATAAATTTAAATTAAATTGAAAAAATTAAGGAAAAATGTGAAAAATAGGTGTCCAATAAGAAATATGGTCATGAAGGATAGACTTTTTTAGGAGAAATATATATATACATATAATATGTATATATACATATATATACCATTCAAAAAAATATACATATATATATATGGTGCAGTGCATTTTTATCGCGGTGTGGTGCTAAAAACCACACTGCACCGTATTATATCGCGGTGTAGTGTGGTGCGGTAATTTTTCCATTCTAAACCGCACGGTTTGTTAAATTTGCGGTGTGGTGTGGTGCGGGGCGGTGTAGTGTGCGGTTTGTGCGGTTTTTTGCTCACCCCTACCTCCACCTCTATAAATAGAGGGGTCATCCTCACTTCTATTTCATCTTAGCAACAAGCATCTTCCTAGCGAGTCAACTTCTTCTCTTCCCATGTTAGTTTGTCCGTCAAAAGTTCCAGGTATATAAGGATTCTCCGAAAGGTTCGAGGAGAATTTGTGGATTTATAGTCAGTGTTTTAAAACTCATGGTCTCAACCACCACCTGGGAAAAATTCCGTACACAAAAGGCTACCAACATCTTTCGAGACTCTAATGGTCTCTTTCGTCTTTCAAAGATTAAGGAAAAAGTAAGGAAAAGAATACCTAAATAAATTGGCCAAGAAAATAGATAATGAGAGAGGAAGTGAAAGCCAAGGTCAAATTTTTGTTTATGAGAATGGAGGAAAAAGTCTAATTTGGGTATGAAGCTTTGAGAAGAGAGAGAAGAACTCAAAGAAAAATGAAAGATAGAAAAAAAACAAGGGGAAGAGGGGATGGATTTGGTACAGAGAATAATTATTTTAAATTGTACAGAACGATTGCACTAATATGTTATGTTCTTCAATATTATCATTCTGAGTATATTAATGTTGACATGGTTTATATGTCAATATTGACATGTATAAATCTTTTGTTGAATATGTGTGAGATGCTTTTGTTTATCTTGAGAGATTATCTAAAGACTCTTTCTCTTCTCTTCTGGGATTCAAGGTTAGAGCGATTGGGAGAATGAATGCGATTTCCGGTAGGGACAAAGGAACCCAATGTTGCGGATGTCGACAAGATGCAAGTTCTCGTAGACAGCGACGTCGGAGGATAGTAAGAAGAAAGAAAGAGAGTCGTCGTCGACTAGATACAACCCTACAATGCTGCTCTTTTGGAGCGGGGTAGCGGTGCAGCTTCTTCATCCATCAAAGACGGCGTCAAAGAGTTGACCAACTTCTCCCTTCCCAGATCTAAAGTAAGCCTCTCTTTTTTTCTCTTACATATGTCATTGTTGACCTACAAAATATGTAAATATTATAGATAAAATATGAAATATTGAAGAATGTAATATGATAGTACGGTCTATTGTTTATTTCGTATCCTAAACATCAAACTCTAAACCCTAAACATGGAAAATACAAAAATAAATAGGAAGAGGATAAGACAAAATAAGTCATGGTCTGACTTGCAACCCGATCATTTGGACCGAGCAAATCAGAAAATTTAAAAATATGTCACCTTCTGGTACGGTTTAAAAACATAAGTAAATACTGTACTTCTGCCGGTGCCATAATAAACTTACCAAAACAATCTTATGTCAGAAATCGTTTTGGTTTTGTATAGAAATTTACATATCATAGTCATCAAATTAGTATTGATACCTACTAATCCGCTTGTCACTTGTGAACTGATAGATAAATACAAGTTATCAAATCACTTATTATATACACTATAAATTTTTTCACCGTTATAATGGTTAGAGAGGCATTGAATGATCTTTGTTTCATTGGGTAAATTTGTTTCCCTTCAAGGGGTCCATACACAGAGAACCAAAATTTCCAATTCCGTCTTGATTGCAGAAAAAACAATAAATTTATGAAAAAAAAGTCACATCCCAGTTTTTTTTAAATATTAATAATTCGGAACATTCGAGTTTTCTTTGATCCCCAATATTTTGCAAATCAAATTGATTAGCCTTTTAACTCAAATTGCCATCACTTGTCCCGGGAAGCACCATTGCAAAATACCAAAATAAACCTAACTCCATAATAGACCGGAAAATAAAATTATTGTCTGCAAACTATCCCATACCATGCAACCCACTGTACGCACATCCTATTGCTTGGGAAAATCGCATTGCTTGTTAATAAATTGATGAGTTGGTTCAACCTTTTTTCGAAATAGATGTTCGATCCTTTTTATGTGCCATTTTTTGTCAACATGGTGGGAAATTTTTTTTTTGCTTGCGACGTGTTTGCCTTTACGTCCCAACGAATATTGCAACTGAATTTCTAACATTTGTTTGTGTTATTGTGGTGGTTCGTGTTTGCTCCATGAATTGGAGCAGAGATTTCATGAATGGAGGGAGGATGGCATTTTCCGTGATGTTACTCTTCGGTCCCTCGTTCATGGTTAAATAGACGGTTTGGTCCATAATTTTTCAAAACTAAAATTTCAAGCCTCTGTGTTTGGTTTTATTATACTTTATGTAAATGACTATTTTACCCTTATATTCATATAAAAAATAAAAATAAAATTATCCCCACTCTTCGACCTTAAGTGGAAATCGACATTCAACATCACATGGGTCAGCGGTAAGAACCTGATGGTCAACACCTTGAGCACCATAAGGATGATTTGGTTGTTGACTGTTGTCTTTCTCGCCGGAAGGTTGGAAGCAACGGCACCCCGTCGTCGGCCTTGTCGTCGGAGAATCAGAGGATGGGTTGTAGGATGCACTTTGGTGGTTTTCTTGCTTTTTATTTTAAGACTTATTTCTGGCCGGTGTGTAGGTTAAAGGCTGGACGAAGATGAAAAGTGATGGTCGGGTGAATAATGAAGGTCCATGGTGGCAAAATACAACTAATTTTTCATTAATTTTTAAGGATATATAAGTTAATTACATGGAAAATGTAACGGATGACATCAGGCAGAAAAATGAGAATATAATTAAATTAAACATAAAAGACTTTATAATGGATCAGCAAACACGTGGACTAAATCATTGATAAAGCGATAGATGGGAGACCTGCGATTAATTTCTCCTTAATTTTAATTTTTGGTAAGTAGTAAATTTGGAGTTAGGGATATTTTGGTAATTTTAGTGGTGTCTTGCCATAAAAGTTGCTGAAATTCGAGATCAAGAACTAATCAATTTTATTTACGAAATATTGGGGACCAAAAAACATTAGGCTGTCATGATTAATTAATTTTAAAAAAATCAGAGACATGGATATTTTGCCATAGATTCATTGGCGACGGCGGAGGATAACAAAGCTTTAGGGAGGAGAACTTTTTTTTTTTAATTTCGCAAGTAAACTAGAAAAGTGGCATTGCTTAGGTAGACTGTTGATGCGTATTTGTTTACGGAAAAATTAAGTTAAAGATGTTAATTATTCCATATAGAAAATATAAGGAGTTAATTGGTCCAATTTGAGTACATTTTAAATTGTTTTTTTATTGAGAAGATGGTGAAATTTGAGAATTTTCCTGTATAAAAACCCTCGAGTACTTATAAAATAATGTAAAAAACCTTACGTTCTAAAGGCATTATCTCTTTCTTACTCGTCCCAGTTTATTCTCTCTAATCTACCCACTCCCACGCATGGTTATCAAAATTAGGATTTCAATAGAAATTGTTTGAGAAAAAAAAAATTAGATCGTAAAATCGTACAACAAATCGTAAGATTTTACATAATTTATAAAATTATAAATATGTTAGAAAAATAAATGTAACATATATATATATATATATATATTAATAAATCACAAATACTCATTGTCTCAAATATCATCTTAAAACATAATTTTGTCAAACTACCTATATCAAATAAATTTACTAATAAGTCATAAATATTCATGGTAATTTATATTATACTAATTAATAAATATATAATATCTATATCAAAATTAAATAAGAGTTTGATATTATTCCCAATAAAATGAATCTTTAATTAAGAAACTTCAACTCTAAAATCAAAAATATTTACTGCTTTAAATTGTAGATTTCAGTATTTTAAGATTTATAACTGAGATTTCATAGATTTCACTCAAGTCCTGATTTTGTTGGGATATATCTCTTTTTGCCTATTTTGAATCCTAAAATCATAAGATTTTAGGAGTTAAATCTAGATTTTAACAACCTTGCTACCTCGAGGTTATTGCCATAAGGCAATAATCGGAGACCACATAAAGGTGAAAAAAATTACTCCCTACAATGAGCTCGATTTTGAGACTTGGGCCACTTAGTTAAATTATAATTATGCATTCATTGGATGATCTAAGTATTTATTAATAAAAGAAATTTAGATTTGGGATAATCAAATAAAAGTTCAATAAATTTGATGCCTTAATTGATTTTATAGGCAATAAGTATCAAAACGGTCAAGAAGGCAATAAGGTAAAGTTGAATATGACGGCCTCTAACAAACTATACAATCTTTTTTTTTTTGAAAAATGAGGTATATTAATCTCCAAGAAGTTGAATTACAAAGATTCGGAAAAGAGGACCATAGAAAAAAATAACCGCCCGGCCTTGCCAAAAAATCCTACCAAGGTAAAACCCAAAGAGAAAAAATCGAGATAGGAAAAATGGCACCTGATAGAGTTCAAAGAACGTCTCGCTTCCAAAGTCCCAAAAAAGTACATCAAAGGGGAGGAATCCCGTAAAGGAACCCAAGCCCAAAACAAACTTATACAAGAAAAAAAACTAATACCGTATCTCAAGAGAGACGTCCCCCATACACCCTTATTAATCCCTAGAACAAGCAGCTCACGCCAAGAGGGCATCTTGATGAGCCACAGAACCAGACAAACCCGACCAACAAGTTCACTCAGAGAAAGTTTTATGAATCATGATAAACAAACTACACAATCTTGTCGTGAGAAGTAATATTATGATTAGCGATTTGAGTATAATTCATTTTCTTCATGGTTTGTTTTGAGATGGATTTTTGTGATCGACAAACAAAGTCAAATTAAGATCGATAAAAACTTAAGTTTGGGACTGGTGGAAACTTTTTAATATTCTAGTATGCGAGATTAAATTTCAGTAGTTGCGTATTAATTGAATTCAATTAATTTATGTGTATCATATCGAAAATGACATGAAAAATTTTTTGTTTATAAGGAAGTATTTTACTTAACTATTTTTTGATTGACCACCTCAAGTAGATGTATTACGAGCACAGGTACGGGTATAATACGTATGTGCATTGGGCGCTTTGAGATTCACTTACTATGTCGCGAAGATGGTAGAGGAGCCGTAAAAGTCTTGGCAAATTCTGGAGTAGTCTGTGTATCATCATAGCTAACCAATGCAGGATGTTTCGCAGACAGACGCAAAAGAGACTGTCAAAAAACACGAAGTGCCTTGCAAATAGCTAGTATTAGTAATCTCTCAGACTGTCTGCCTTCTCCGACTTATAAATAGGCTCATCTCCTTCCCATAACATCATCCCGACAACACTCGTAATTAAGTGCATCAACTCCGACGAATAACACTAAATGCACACCCATAACCGCACCTTGATCAATAATACATCTTGGACCGTCCAAGACTTTAGGTTCTGGTTTTGAATTCAAGGAAAAATGCCTTTTAACCATGAAATCAAAGAGCCGGTGTTTCAGAATCGTCGACCCAAGTCAAATTTTGATTCCATTGAGCCAAATAGTGAAGTTTCTTTAAAAAAAAAATTAAACCACCGGTTCAACCTTAATCAACGGGATCGTGAACCGTCATAGATTTCCAAAATAGTGAAACCTCCGGTTCTCGAATAGAGACATACCCCACAGTCCCACACACACACACGGAAAAGGGGCAAAACAGGAATTGAAAAAAAGCAGTAAAAAACAAAATGGGCGATGAGTCAATCGATAAGCACTCTTTAACCCGAATTGACACCCTCTATAAAAAGCCAAAAAGGCTTCCATCCCTTTCAAAAATAAAATAAAAATCAATTTTACCCTAGAAAGCGGAGAGAGAGAGAGAGAGAAGAGGAAAACGGTTACGATGTCGTCGAAGAAGATAACCCTAAGGAGCTCGGACGGCGAGTCGTTCGAGGTCGACGAGGCGGTGGCTCTGGAGTCGCAGACGATCAAACACATGATCGAGGACGACTGCGCCGACAACGGTATCCCTCTCCCCAACGTCACCAGCAAGATCCTGTCCAAGGTGATCGAGTACTGCAAGAAGCACGTCGAGGCGAACGCCGCCAAGGACGACAAGTCGTCGACTTCGACCCCCGAGGACGCTGATCTCAAGGCCTGGGACGCGGATTTCGTCAAAGTCGACCAGTCCACCCTCTTCGATCTCATCCTGGTCTTGTCTCTTTCTCTCTCGGACTTTCCTAGGGTTTTTGTTTTATCAATTTTGTGTGTGTTTTGGATTAATTGATTGTGTTGTGTTATTGCGATTTGGGGATAATCAGAGTTAGGGTTTTCGTTATTTTGGGATCTAGGTTTGGGGCTTTTATGTCTCAGAGGTTGTGTTTGGTATTTCCTGTGTTTATATTAGGTTTTGTGTTGGAGAATGTGGTTAACAGCGTTATTTGTTGTTTTTCTGTTGTTGTGGGCGTGAGCAAAGGTCGGATATGTGCGCTAGTAGTAGCAGCGCATATTGAGTAATTGGGGCACTTGTTAGCAGTTTCTTGCCCCACCTGTACTTCGATATTGAGTGCATTGCTTTGTATATTGCACCCGAGCTCCGGACTTGACTGATGCTGACCTCTGTTTGTGGTTTTTTCTGTGTTGGATCTTTGTATAGAAGAAGGA
The DNA here is from genome assembly GCA_012979155.1 of Hypericum perforatum. Lineage (NCBI taxonomy): Eukaryota > Viridiplantae > Streptophyta > Magnoliopsida > Malpighiales > Hypericaceae > Hypericum > Hypericum perforatum. The sequence continues at coordinate 16,323 of SOPF01027805.1, forward strand.
TCATAGTGTTACGAATGTTCATATGAGTTTGTTGAATGGATTTCAGGCGGCGAATTACCTCAACATCAAGAGCTTGCTGGACCTTACCTGCCAGACTGTTGCAGACATGATCAAGGGCAAGACGCCTGAGGAGATCCGCAAGACATTTAACATCAAGAATGACTTCACTCCGGAGGAGGAAGAGGAGGTTCGCAGAGAGAACCAGTGGGCCTTTGAGTGAATTGTGAATGAATACCTATCCTGGACCCGTAGTTATCCTTTCTTGTTTCTGTCTGTGTTTGTCGCGGATGGTCAAATTATGATTTGCAGACAATTATGTCGTATATTTGTCGTGCCAAACCTGGATGGGATGTTAATATGAACATCGAATCTTAAATTTGTCAACTTTGCTCTGTTGTCGTCGATGTTAGCTTCATTATATTTACCTTTGTGTTATTGTTCTGGCTGTTGGTTGAATTGTTTCATCCACTAAAAAGTACGAGTGGCACAACTAAAATGGCCACGGGGATCTCTGGATATTTTCCTCTGCTTAGGACAAACGGAGGCCTAGCGATGGAGAATGGAGAATTCATGCTCGAAGTTCTAGGTTTATGTCAATGCTCAATTCCTTTTTCTGTTACTTTCTTCCGCACTTCTTCATATCTAGAAATTGGTGGTATCGACGATCAAGCTTGCAGATGATGTCCTTGTCTTCCCCAAAATTGGTTACACTCCTGTATGTTTCTACTCTGTAGGGGGAAGTTGACCAGAAGTCTTTTAACCTTGGTACCCAAGGGAGTTTGGATAATCCTTATGCAGAGACTCGTACTGTGATCTTGGAACTGAGACTTGGTTTGGTCTGACCTCTTCTTATCGAATAATTTAAGCAGTGGCAGCCACGGCCAATTCATTCATTATTTGATGATTTAACATCGTCAAGTTGATAAGCTGTGCCAAGATGAAGTCGGTGAGCTATCGCTAATTTCACAGCCAATGGACTAAACCAGAGCTGGATGAGATTTATGACAATTAAGGCCACTCCAGAGATATACGCACAAAGATATGGAACTCACCAGGTCTATGTTGTGCTAGGGCGGTCATTTGGCTTTCGGGGTTTCTCGACGTATCGATTTGCTCAACGCTGCAAGTTAATCAGCTAAACTCCTGGGGTTGCAGGGTCTGCCTGCTAGCCAATATAACAAGGTACATGCGATTTTACTGCAACAGAAAAACAAGAAGCATTCTTTGACCAGTTGTTGACTAACAGGGAAATTCTCTCATAGTTTAGATCAGATACCCGATATCTTACTTGGTCAAGTCTCTGTCATCAAGGACATTACTCCCATCCTTTTAAGTCGATTACAATAGTGGTGAACTCCAAGTAGTTCCACTTTATGATAAAAAAAGAAAGAGTTGTTCCCTGCTAATCAGACAATGAACCAAGAAACAGCACCACTGACCACACTTCAAACCCATTACAGGATCTGTCTCAAGATCTTAGTCAACGGTGGCAGCACCACCAACCGTGAGAATCCATGATGCAACACTCATCCTCAATGAGATTCCAAGTTTGTCGGCGGATCAAACAGCCGTGAGTCCTTTCTTTGTAGCATGGAACGCCCCAGCTGCAATCTGATGATACCTGAATCTCCCATTACACTGAAGGATGCCCGTACACCACGACATAATCCAAGTTGACATTGTCAAAGTGCCGATAATATGGACATGCTAAAATCTACCAAAACATGGTTCACACAAAATTTTATTATGCGTTTGAGGTTCATCAGAAAAGAACATCCATATTGGCAGTCTGGTTGTAATTTGGAAGAAGAACAGAGGAGCTAAGTGTGATAAAGCAAGCTTGCCAGAGACCGCTTTTTGCAAACTCTTGAATTGGTCTAGATATCACATTGGATTCGGTGGGGATTAAAAAACTTGTCCTCAAAGTGAAAACCAATGAAACAGGTGGGACTATCATTATTGTTTGATTGATAAATAATTATCGCTTTACATATAAATTAACATCCGAACAAACTATTATTACTTACAATACAAATTAGTATCAGTAAGTATTATTACTTACAATGGATGATGACTAGGCACGTCCCCACAGAATCCAATCCATGTAGATCCTATTCCTAAAAGATACACCAAATAGACAATATCATTTTGGACAGCATACCGTCCCCACAGGAAACTAAGGCAGCGGATGCACAATGAGCGTGGCCGGGCCAACTAGTAGCTAGTGTTTTCAAATAGACGCGTGCGCGAAACGAGGTGGTAAAAGTAAATGCGAATATCACTAGGGTGTCACAATGGGCACTGCGTCCTGAAATAGATAGGGCCCTGATTCAACAAGGCTTTTGAAGCATTTTTGGCGGAAAATTGATAGGCCAGGCCATTATAATTCTTCATGATATGTTTTGTTGCTATGTCAGATCGAGGACCAGTTTCGTTAATTTCAAATGGGCCATTCTGATTCCTGAGCATTGAATTCCCTTGGCTCTTTGAATTCTGTCATATTTAAATTTAAAGTGGTTGGAAAATTAATTTTTCATAATGTGCGATATGTAGGATAGGGTAGTTTAATAATACCATTCTCTTTATATCATAATTTCAAAAATTGGATTTATATTCTATTTTGAACCTTAAAAAATTTCATTAATAGATTTGTATTATTACTTTCGGGATCCGTAAAGTCTACATGGTCTTTTTGAATTAAATGCAATATACTTTTATCATAAAATTTTAATTATATATATATATATAATTAAATTAAATTATAATAAATATATGAAGATTTATCATGAAATAGATAATATATCAATACAAAAATTAAAAAATCTATTTCATGGAACATGTTCCAGAATATCTAAAAATATATATTATAATTTATAAGTAAAAGAATAACGTCTGAATATGATTTAATCAGGATAGGATATAAATTTGGGTAAAAAAACTCATACTCATATTTTACTCTAGACATAATCAAAGTCAACAAACTCTTTGACTCAGAGGGTAAAAATAGGGTAAGACTACAAAGTATGAATATTTGTAATATCCCTAACATGGATTAGCCATTGCTAGGGGTAAGCAAAATATCCGATATCCATTATCCAAATCCGAATCCAAAGTTTTTTTCGGATTCGGATTCGGATTCAGATAATTTTGAGTTCGAATTCGGATTATCCGTACTATTAAATTCGGATTCGGATACTAAAAAAATTGGTTTGGATATCCGAACTATCCGATTTTAGTTAATTTCTAAAGATAAACTATAGTTAGAAGGTATAAACTTAGGTTGGGCTTCACATAATTTCATAATTGGGTTTTATTTTCTTAACTTACATATCTCTTTTTCACCAAAATATTTTTACATATTTTTTAATCCTTTTTTCTTCCTCTCCAACCTTTTTTTCGGATAGTTCGGATTATCCGTATCCGAATCTGAAGTCGAAAAAAGTTCGAATATTCAGATTCGGATAATTCATTATTCGGATTCGGACTCAGATAGTAAAACATAGTATTCGGATAATTTGGATAAATTTGAATTCGGATAGTTCGGATTCGGATAATCCGAACGCTCACCCTTAGCCATTGCCATGATCAAGTTGTTTGCTCCAAAATATCTTCAAATTCTTTTATCTCCTAACTACAAATGTAAGAAACTCGAATTTCCTTAAAAATATTTTAGTTCAAGTTTAACATATAATACTATTAGGAGAGTCGCAGTTCAGAATAAAAAAAAATCATTTATCTCTTAGTTAGTGGTTGACCGGTGGTATAGCTTGTAAAAATCATTTATCTCTTAGTTAGTGGTGGACGGTGGACCGATGGTATAGCTTGTTCCAGTGTTTTCTGAAGTACAAAATATGGGGGTCTTCAACGTGATGATTTTCTATTGCACATAAAAAAGTGGTTCATATTAGCAACTTTGCATATGGAGCAATTGGCATCTTGCGTCTTCCTTTCATTATTAAAATCATCAAATAAACAAACCCCGTTTTCCCCATTAAAAAGCTCTCCAACATCATTAACAAACAAACTCCATTTTCCCCAAAAAAAACCTTCCAACAACTACTTAATTTATCTCCGGAAGTTGGCACAAATCTCAAAGAAAGGCCACCAAATAAAATATGAAGATCATCCGTAGTAATGCTGGGTGGTCAATTTTCTAATTAGAGTCTGGGTTATATAGTTATATTCTTGGATTATTACTATCAACATTAGCAATGACCGTTATTTTTTTACCATAATTTTTTTCAGTGGATTGACCAAAATAAAATTTTAACGAAGCTGTTGTTAAAACGTACGGTGCAATCGGATTCAACATTTTTTATATGGATATATTTGATTAAGCATATTCATTCATACATAAAAAATTCTAGTCGGACAATGAGATTTTTTTTAAGAAGAAAAAAACTACGATCGGCACCGTATCCCGACAAAGACACTCGTTTCTTCATTGACCCTGTTCAGACACAAGGCTCACGCTTGTTTTGTTTGATGCTTGCTTGCCAGTTTACACTAACGAGGCTATGGTGGCCATCGTATAAGCTTTTTCGAGTTTAAAATTTCAAATAGCACAATATTGATCTATGGTTGGATTTGATGTATTGTTTGTGCAATAATTATACAAACTCACAAAAATTTATAGAATTGGTGATTCGCACAGTATTGAAACACTAGCTAAATAAATTAACCGTGGTATGAATCTAGTACAATCCTTGCCGCTCCAAACAGTGATATAACTCTTCCTGCTGATGTGTTACTGTATTCATAATCGGGATCTGTAGTTAAACTAAATCAATAATCGACTTAAGTGTTTTGAGATATAATGAGAAATTAATAAGATGTTATGAGTAACGTTCGAGCTGTTGCGTTAAGAAACGGAAAAATAATGATGGAAACAGCCAATAGGGAGTGTCAAACAAAAGGCCGAGATAAAAAGGTTAACGTCGCTAATTATTGGACATAAGAAAACATGGCCAATGGAAGGACAAAGTGAAACTGCAAGATAAGGTTGGAAATTTACACCCAAAAAAAAGATAAGGTTGGAAATGAACCGTGATGCGAGATGATACCTAAAACATGTCCCATCTAATTATATACCTATTGCAACGTACCATGATTTAACCAACTGATTTTACAGATTAATACGAACTTTTTCGAGAGTGTTTTGTTCTCACTCGTACATATCCTATGAAAAAAAATTAGAAGGTCACATGTAACGACCCGTGATTTGATTGATTATTTTCATTGTATCAATACGAGTTTTTTTAACGTGTTTTGTACTCACTCACACGTACCCTGTAAAATTTCTCAAGAAGTCACCCATCCTAATTATTCTCGCGGCCAAACGTGTTTAACCTTGGAGTGCTTTCAAAATTTGTGCTCGCAAAAAGATGCAACTCCTTGGTATAGATAGTAATAATCAAAAATTTTACACTGTACAAATATAGGATATCACATCATCTCTCCTTAAATATGCAACATCCTTGTCATGCGAGGTACACACATCCTAAGAATCCCTCGTTTGTAGGTGCATTAGATTCTCGAATTACACCATACAAATCAAAGTCGCTCTCATACCAAATATAACATCATGTGAAACTTTCCAAGAGGTCGTCCATTCTAATTTTTTCCCGACCAAACACATTTACCTGTGGAGTTCTTCCAGGATTTGTGCATGAAAAGAAGGTACACCTTGTTGGTGGATACCAGTAATCAAATAACTTAAACATATCATATAGTACAAATATGAGTATCACTTCATCTATCATGATCCTACTCTCGAATAATGCGAGTTTAATCTTAGAGTTCTTTCAGAATGTATGCACAAAAAAGAAGATGAGTCTTGTCAATATGAATAGTACCAATAAAAGCACTTACATCTTCTTTGAAAGCTAAAAAATAATTGAAATTGATTCACTTTCTCGAGTTAAAAAAATGAGTGTATTTGGAGTGTAGTTGACTCAGAAAAAGAATTTCATTTGGTCCAAACCTTGGTAAAAGAATCCCTCCCAAAATAAGTCATATTTTTTTTGGATGGAAAGCGGATTTGTAGCTAATATGGGTGACTGTACAAGCATGGCTGTGGAGTTCTAGGCTGCTCTGAAGATACTTTAACTGGCATGACAAATGGGCTTCAAAAAAATCATTATTTCTGGAGCAAAGCTTGGATATCCATGAGGAGAGTTGGGTTATAGCAATAATTTGCTTATTGTGCAATATGGCAGCAACTACCAGTCTTGAATCAACTTCAAGATGAATTTTTTTGAAGCCCATTTGTCATGCCAGTTAGAGTCTTTTCTGAGCAGTCTAGAACTCCACAGCCACGCTTGTACAACCCATATTAGCTAAAAAAGATGTATAGTCAAATTTTGAACCTTTCGAATAATGTAATAGTCAAAGATGTAGAGTCAAATTTTGAACCTTTCGAATGATGTAATAGTCAAAGATATAGAGTCAAATTTTGTGATAAACCAAACGTTAAAGAAGAAATTTCTCTTTCGGGTACTTTTGCCTTCTCTTAAAAAATTTTCCACCAAGTTTTCTTTGAGAAGAGTTTGACAAAATATATAGTCGTAATATCACAAAAGATAGGAAAAGGCCTTGCACTGAGTATATTTTTTTTGGGTAAATTGCTCTCCCGTCCCTCTCCTTTGCTTAAATTACTATTTTTGTCCCTACTGTTTCAGAAAAGATAATTTAGTCTTCCAGATTTGATTTAATAGCACCCTAAGGTCCCTGGTGCTGGAATCGAAAAATTTCTCTGGCTATCAGGGACCTAAAATGACCAAATTGTCTTTTAGTCAAAACTAAAAAAAAAGTAAAAAGAGGGAGACAACTTCGATCCTGTTGCCGCAGACGTACGCATTAGGGACGATCGAGCTCGGTTCAAACATCACGTTCAGGATCTTCTCGTCGTTTCCAACATTTACAACGAACTCTTTAACGTAAACAACGGACTGTGTTTGATCCTCATCGCCTGTGAAGTTGGTGAGGAGGGTGAATCCTCCCGCCCGAATGGAGAAGACCGATGGGTAGTTTTCAAAGCTCGGGTAGGTGTTGGTGGGGTAGAAGTGGAGGCGGATGAACTTCGGGCCGGGGGAGACCGGGAAGGAGTAGGTGAACTGGGAGAGGGAGACTTGCGTTGAGGTAAGGGACTGTTTGGCCTGGAGGTTGGTCGGAGGCGGTGGAGGGTTCGGACTTGTTCGTGGTTGGAGGTTCTGTGACAAAGTGGAATGAAGGAATTGGAAGCGAGGAAGTGGGAGATGAAGTCGATCAACCCGGGACGAAGTGGGAGACGAAGCGAGAACCCCTTTTTTAATTTTTTGACTAAAGGGCAATTTGGTCATTTTAGGTCCCTGGTAGCCGTAGAAATTTTCCGATTCCGGCACCAGAGACCTTAGGGTGCTATTAAATCAAATCTGGAGGACTAAATTATTTTTTTTGAAATAGTAGGGACAAAAATAATAATTTAAGCAAAAGAGATGGATAAGAGGACAATTTACCTTTTTTTTTCATAACATCTTAGCAAGGCTTGCCCCTCCTCTTATGCATCAAAGTCAAAAATTAACCAACAGCCCATTTCCGAATATTTCCATTGGGGACAAGCAAAAAGGCAACATGTTTGGACAAAAATGGACACCAGGAGTCGAGACAAACATACACGTGAAAATAGATATTAAACTACTTTCATTACAATATTATAATTTATATTCACTTTTTACATTAATATATGTCTCTTGTAGTGCCCAAGCTTCTGGATGCCCTTTTTCCCCCTCTTTCAGACGATTGCCAAGTTGCCTGATAAAGCTACCTCCCAAGGACAACTTGGGGAAATTAAATGAGAAGAAAAAAACAATGTTATCTTCAATTAAAGGAATCTTTGGACAAAAATAATTGTTTTTAAGCAAGTGGTCAGATAGAATAAACAAAAAAGGAAAAAGAAAAGCAAGGGTGATGAGTGCTCTCTATTATCTTACTTCTTAAAATGGAGCTGTTAAGGTTCTACTGAGGGTGTGCTTTTTTGGAAGGTGAACAGCTGCATCTATTAACTGTTGTCAACACCCACACAAAAAAAGGCAGAAAGAAATTTTGATCAGTGTAGAATTAATTAAGATTCCAAACTAAAACTATTCTCAAATTATCTTACTAATTTATAATTGGCGAGAGTAATTTATGTACCTTTGTTTGCTGCATCTTAAGCTTTGCATTTTCCTCGGCTAACTGAGCGAGTTTGAGTTCTAACTGGTGCGTGTAAGCCTGTACACGTCACAAAAGATATAACATGAGGCAACTAGCTTGCTAGAGATTCGAAAGAACAAGTGGAAAAGAGGAGAAAAGGAATATTCTTTCCTGCTTTCTAGCCCTGGACCGAGCAGCAGAATCCCTGTTCTTGATCCTCTTCTCGTGCCTCCGGTCGCCGGATCCCTCCCATCCGCCTTTCTGGTTAGCCCTTTTCTTGCAAGGGAGGACTGAGCTGATGGAGGATCCGAAGGACGGGGACCGGATGCTCGGATGGTTTAGTAGTACTTGCGGTTGGCCTTGGTTAGGCCCTGGAGAGTTGAGGCTAAGCGTGGTCGCCGGAGGACGACAAAGAGGCGTGGACCCGGGCCCACCAAAGGCAACAGGAGACGGATCGAAAGGCCGAGCTAGGAAGTCTTGGAGGATCATTCCGGGAAATGGGTTAGCACTAGTGCCGTGTTTGGTGTGGGTATTAATGGAGATCGGGGAAAGCGAGTCCATGTCCTTCCACACTTCGTCCATTGACTTCTTGAAGCCCGAGTCTCTGTCTAAATGAGGCGTTGGAGAAGCGAGGGGAGAGAACGGCGACTCGGATGAACACGTCGAGGAAATTGGAGAAGATCCCGACGGTGGTGAGCCGGGGAATCCGGCGTCGGTTTGGTTGGTGCCATTAGACGGCGGCCTCATGAGGAAGAGGAAAGAAGAAGATGTGTTTGTGTTTTCTTTTTTAGGTCAGAGGTCTTTTGTCTCTGTTTGGGTTTGTGAAAAGATAATATGACTCGGAACTTTTCTCCCGTTTAGTGTTTCCTTTTTCTTTAAATTTTTTTTTTGTCAGTGACATGACTCATGAAACGGTTCTTAGTGCCATATCTAGTATATTTTTTTCCTCTAAAAAAATAAACTTAATTACAATGTATTTCTATGATCTAGAACTTAGAGGGTTGTGGTTCATACATATATAATTTGGTATAATTTTATGGTGTTATGATATTGAATTTTTTCTTAACTAATATCATATCACACACACATGGAGTTTTGTATTTTTTTTTATCGAACTGCTTGTCTAACAAAATTATGAAATTCTTTTTAGAGTTAACTTTAATAGTAATATTTTTTTACTCACGATGTTCTAACCTCAACATCCTTAAATTAACAATGATTATGATTTTAGAATCACACAAACTTTAAGTTAGTGACAAGTACTACAATGCCCACTTTTTTCTTATATATTTTTACTAAATTCACGTTAATCGCAATGAACAAAATATGTTGTCGAGATTTAAAGGTGTTGTTGATAACTTGGTGGACGAGAAATAATTGATCGACGTGGGATACTAGTCTTGAGACTGTAACTTTTACGTGATACCAATTTTATTAGAATCATAATAAAATTGGACATAACATTTGGAGCTTATATTTACATCATCCAACATCCAATTTCATTGCACATAAGAGCTAGTAACATTAAATTAAAAATTCAGTATGAACAAATGAAAAAACCAGTCTCCTCATCGGATAAACTAGTATTGATATATCCTAAAATTAATGTCGGTAACTCATAAAACCAGTGTAATCACAGAAAAATTAACATCAAAACATCTCAAACTAATGTCATCACATAAAACTATCACCATCAAAATATGCCAATATCAATATTATGTACACCTAGAACTAGTGTCATCACATATAAAAAGTAGCACAAGAATACCTAAAACTAATAACATTTAGACCTGGAACCAACATCACCACAAGCAAAAACTACTACCATCACATGTTTATACCTTTTTTACTTTAACATTCTTCTCCGACTGCCTTTTACTATTGGATTTCTCGTTGTTGCTATATCATTTTTTATTCTAGATTATAGAACCGTATTTGTTCATTGTGGCTTCATGATGTGTATAATTAGAATTAGAGTTCCTTGTGAAAATTTGAAAAACAAGATCAGGAAAAAGAAAGAGTGAACGAGGATAACAGATCATGATTGGGTTATAGTCGGTGCGACGATGGTGTATCAATGACGGGTGGATGGTGGATATTACAACATAGACAATGATAATGGTAGAATGAGAGATAGAGAAAAAATGGGGATCACAAGTAGATGGGTGGGGGATGGTGATGGAAGGTGAAGAGATTTATTGAATTTCAAGGGTTTGAGGAGAAAAAAGAAAAAAAAGAGGGGAAATTTGGAGAGAAAAGCGAAAAAGAGAAAATAGAGAAGAAAAAAAATTAAATATTTTGCTAAAAAGGGATCAGATCATGAATTTGTCTTTTTTGTACACATCTTGTTGAAAAAAATGTCACTAATACCCATGATAGTTTTAAACTATCAAATCTAATTTTTTTTATTATTAAAAAAGTAAAATTTGATAGTTTTAAAGGTTAGTCTCCATATAAAGACATTCTCAATTTAGTGCCTATCTAGTCTAATTTCAAAACTTGGGACCCGTGATTTTTCTTACCAAGTAACTTTATTGCATTGTCCAGAATTTTAAATTTTTTTTCAAAGCTCCATAGATTTTTTATTTGGTTCTAAATCTTTTCTTCGGCCAAGACAGATATTACTTTTTGTCATTATGCATTTTCGCAAGTTTTACTAGACTATCCATAGCAGGGAAAGCGCCACACAATTGTCCTAATGCGTGCAATGCACGCACTAATCAGGAGTGAATGCACGTATGGGTGTTAGCACACATACCATGTCCCATCATGTCAAAAGAGCATTCGACATCTCGCGTGACATGTAATGCTTCACCTACGTGACACACAAAGATTAGTTTTTTTTTCTATTTTTTTAATTTTTCTTATTTTAAAAAAATCTTTATTGTACGTAATTATGCAATTTTAGCAAAAAAAATGTAATTGTTATTTTTATAATTATGTTTTACAATTTTTACAATTATGTCATTGGGCAAAAAATTTGTCACTTTATGTAATATATAATTTGAAAAAAATTGTAAGATAATTTTATGTAATTATGTAATTTGACAAAAATTTTATAATTATGTAATTATTCATAAAAAATTTATTTTGTAGTTAATTACGTAATTTGTATCTTTTGTATTTATAATTTAAATTATTAAAAGTATTTTTATTTTGCAAAAATATTTTTAGTTTATTCTGAATTAATTTTAATTTTTTAAATTAGTTTATTATCATATTCAAATTTAATATAATTAATTGTATTAAAAAAATAAGTTGACTGGACAAATAGACAAGGGCATAGCAAAGATACGGCTACGGCTACGAGAACTCAATTGGATGAGGACGAAACTGATATGAATAAAAGAAAAAGAGAATATCTCGTGCAAATGGTTTTAAAAGTTCGTGCACTATTCGGTTCCATCGGAACAAGGAACCAGGTGATCTTCCATACATTTTTGATTAGTTCCATTTCCTTTCAAGTCGAAGTGTGGTTAGTATGAGCAAACATCACTACCAAATTGATATATTTTCTTCTTGGAATTGGTTTTAATCCGAGCACTTTCCTCCAAGTTCCGACGTCGTGTCTTGTCTTGTTGTGTCAAGTTCACCACCACTCGTTTAAGTTCCCTATCACTGCAAGAGAGGCCGGAAATGCGGCTGTTGTACTAAATTAAATTAATTGCAAATTACTCGGTCCGGACAAGGAATTGCACCCTCGTTGGATGAGAGCTGGACCACAAGAAATCTTATCGTACCAGGGGACAGATTCTTCATAAAACGCCGTTGTAAGTCGGCAGCCAGCCAACCTTTCTCCCAATTGCATTTCTGTAGGCCGGCAATGGACCACTACATACATATTCATACTACCAGCGAGGCGAGAATAGTTAGAAGTGATAAGAGACTCCTACATTGGCATGATCCTCCCCTCCACCTTTCAACCTGCTACGAACAGCGGCCATGTTCGGGGACGAGCTAGGACAATTTTCTCACAGGCTTAAACCTCAAGCGCCGGGAAATTGAGGAAGAACATGGGAAACTGAAAGCACAAATAAAGAGAACAACAAATCATCCAAAAAAAAAAAACTGTACACGATCCAAAACCCTTATCTTTAAACGTTAATCTCCTAAGTAACACTTCAGCCTTTTTGTAGTCCCCTAAGAAAATTATCCACCCCTTTATTTTGTTCTCTACCACTACGTACCTGGTGAAAATTCCGTCAAAACCAGGCACATGACAGACAAAATAAAAAGAGCGGGTACTCTTTATCCTGTGTAAGTAACATCGTTGGCCCCTCTTTCGGTAAAATAAGCGCACAATACTTTGAAAATTGTGCTTAATTTAGACTCTCCATGACTACTCAGCTTCAGCATCTCCCTGCGGGGAGACCGTCTCAGATGAGCGACTCCCTGTGGTGTGGCGTCACTCGAGAGCAAGGAAGCTCAGCTGGTATTTTGGTTAGCATCCGTGTTCTCAAGGGAAATACTCTGGATTGAGGTTGTCAAGGGATCATGACCTGGTGACACTATCGAGGATGGAGGGACAGGATCAGTCTGCGGCCCGCTAGAGCTGGGTATCCAGTTCATCCAATCATTCCGCCTCCTGATTTTATCATCCTGCATCAAGTTCGATTATTTGGGAAAGCCAAAGAGACGTCATCAAACCTTGATAGGCACGGTATTTACAAAACTTGAATGCAAAGATCATACGAAACAAGTAACAAGCACCAAGACTTCTTCACATTAACAAAAAGTAACAAGCTCATTCTTGAGTGAGCTGGAGCACAGCCATCTTATCCACTGAAAACGAGCAAAGCTCTCGCTTCGGGTCGAAGCACTAAAAGAAAAAAATAAGGAAAGTCGGCGGAATAGGAACCACGGGACCCCCGTCACGTAAATGGAAAACGGAAGTGCGCTCCTGTGCACCAGCGGAAAAAGCCACCTACTCACAACTTAAAGTTTTGGGTAAGATATAAAAAAAATTATAATCTATGAGAGGCGATTGCTCTAATGAGACCCATGGTCCATTGTGCTTGCACGATCCACCTTTGAAAGCACGAGAGGCAGAGTTAAGTCTACATAAACTTCAGCCAAACGGGCTTCATTTGAGGGTACGTGTTGGAAAGAATCCCACATCAGAAGTTGCAAGTGCGATTATAAGTGTGGATGATTCATTTACTCAGTGCCTTAAGATTTTTGGTATATATGGAAATTCCTATAATTAGGTTTTAATTGTGATGCTACAAAGAAATTGAGTAGATCAAAAAAGAAAAACACAAACCTGTATCTCCACAACTGTTGATGTCATCATGGATTCCAAAATAATCTGGATGTTATTAGTCAATCTCTTAACCTGAAATGGCAAAAGGAAAAGATTCATTTGCAACGCATATGTAAAAGAATCGAACACAGATATACTGGAGGACATCATCTTATTTTCTAATGGAGGAAAATCCTTGCAAAAATAGCAAATAAAATTAGCAGATCAAGTTGGATAGATAATGGTTAGATTCAAAACACCCTGTACTCTTGCACCTGCAGGTTTCTATAACTAAAGTTTGTGAAATTCACTCTTCCTTCTAGAACGGTGGTTTAACAATATGCACATCGTGAACAACATAACATTCTATAGATCAAACCATATACTGCTAAACAAAATCTTGATACTTTGAAGTTGAGTAAGTTAAAAAAGGGAGATTCTGACCAAAAGAAGATTTTAAAAGGGAGATTTTTAAAACTCTGCAAAAAAAGGCACATCACAAGAGAGCTCTACAATGACATTGTCAACATTTTCCAACATAGTGCTACATAACGTACTTTTGACAAAGATACATGCCATTGAACATATGGACTTCAAGAATTCACGCTTTTGGATGGGGAATAATTCATGATAAATTTATTTTCTTGCTCAAAGCCTTTTTGCCATACAAATGAATGAAGTAATGTAGCTATAGATGCATCATAGATAAAGCACATAAACTACCACTTCAAAAACACCTCACTTTTGTTTTGCATAACCATGGTGGCGAAGAATGATTAATGGCAAAGATCCCAACTCACACCTCTAATGACATTATCCATCATCATAATTAAGGAATAGAACACAACTATGCACCCTACGAGTGACTCCCAGTGCATGTGCTTCACTAGAGCTACATATCTAAACTTAATGAGGAAGAAAAATGATAATCAAATATAACTGAGCACATCATGTGATCTCAGTAATTGTCTGTTACCAAAAAATAACAACGCTGGGAAACCAAAGAAAATATAAAAATATTTATCACTCTTTTTCTGGAGGAGGCATAAATTTTTAATAAATGCATATCAAACATGACAAGAAAAAGATAAGTAGCCTTAGATTAAAAGATAGCAACCAGAGCATGTGATGACAAACAACCCAAATGTTGATCTACAGACAAAACAAGGCCAAACCTGTAGCCAGTAAATCATCAAATCTTCTTACCCTGTTACGACAATGCTGATTTCAAAAAGAGCATGGTTATGATCTCAAAGGCGTAAAGGAGTCCGCATGCATTTTTCAATTTGGAAAGCAACTTTAATTTCTGATGAAAGGCCAAAAAAGAAAACAGTTTTATGTTTGTCTAAAGTTTGCTACCCTGTCAGGGATGCATAAAGTGGAGGCGTTCAACTAGCACTGAAGTTGGTAATACAGATAGACGATAATATAATAAGTACATGGCACAGGTCCACAATCATAATCTTGTTCATGAATATCACATCACTTACTCGATTAAAGCCTGCAATTAAAGTAATCGGAACCCAGCCCTGGTTATCCATTTTTGACTTCAGAAACTCGTCTTTGTCTAAATTCTCATCACTGCAGGACACACCACAAATTGCAATAAAAGAGAGAGAGAGAGAGAGAGAGAGAAGAGAGAGAGAGAGAGAGAGGGTAAAATTCATTATGTATATCTCACAAAAGCTAAGTGTGTAAAGTACCTGAAATAATAATCAATCTGATGGACTAGCGTCGCCGACAGAGATTCTGGAACGGGTATCATAAAAGGAGGAGGGTGCATCGGGGGACCAATAAATGGAACTCCCCTATATGGCTCCATTGGCAGAGCAGGAACATACATAACTTCTACAAATAATGTTCAGCATCAGCTTCTAAGTCGGAAGTTACAGAATGATGAAAGACAGGAAAAAAGGCATAATACCAGAATATGCCATGGGATTAAATGGCCTTATTGGCTGGGGATGGACATAAGTAGCAGCACTTGCAGGAGGAGGAGGAGGCAGAGGCCGAACGTATCCCCTCGGAGAACCTCTTTGC
Source organism: Hypericum perforatum (assembly GCA_012979155.1). NCBI lineage: Eukaryota > Viridiplantae > Streptophyta > Magnoliopsida > Malpighiales > Hypericaceae > Hypericum > Hypericum perforatum. The sequence goes on from SOPF01027805.1 coordinate 31,777, forward strand.
ATACCATTATTATCACGGGCATTGCCATAGTGGGGACTCTCATGCTCTCGCCTGTTGTTGTTCTGGTGAAGACCATCACCACGAAGCCTGAAGTTGCCCCTCCTAGACGAATGCCTGTGATCATTAACAGCTGGCGGTTGTGGTACAAAACCCGCGACAGGTCTAGGACCATTGGTATGCATACGATATCCCGGGGATGTCGGGGCCGGCGGTGGGGAAGGCAGATTTGAAGAATTGTTCTGCAAATGCACCCCTGCAGAACCGTCGAAACTACTACCGGCAGTACCGCCCTTCTTCATCGATCTCTGCCGAGCTGGTCCTGTATTCTTTTGCACCGAATTCGATCTCCCCTGACTGGGTGGATGCGAAGTGACAGATCCCTATTAAACAAAACGAGCTAATTTCATAAATAATCACACATTTCAATTAAACAAAACGAGCTAATGTCATAAATAATCACACATTTCAATTAAACGAAAATAACCGTCAAGTTAAGAGCACCTCTGCGGATTCGGGTAAAGCTAATGGGACAGAATCCGAAGAGGCCGACTTCGAAGAAGCTTTAGTTGACTCGGATAGAGCCGGCCATGATACGGCTCCCATCACCGACTCAGACGAGTCATTCGGTAGCGACGGCCTCTTCCAAGCCGCTGGTTTCGGCTTCTCCTCGGCAGCAACGGGGAGAGGGGGAGGAGAAGGGGCGTCATCGGACTTCTGCTGCTCAGGCAATGATAACGGCGTGGTGGTGACGTCGTTGACGGCGTCAGACTCGCCTTTTACCACCTGGGCCCACGGGACAGTCTTCTTGACGCCGTCAGTAACGACGACGGAGGACGCGGGGTGGGTGTGGTTGTGCGAATCCGCCGTCATCGCCATCCAACGGCGGCAGTAGTAGTTAGGGTTTCGAAGGGGTAGAGAATAAATAATAAAATATTAAATAACCCCCTCCAAAGCCGGACCTCTCCCCTATAATTGTTAATAATAAAAACAGACCAGAGATTTGATTAGTGATAAAGTATTATAAATAATTTGATGAAATTGAACACGGATGGTATTATAGTTAAATTTTTAATCATGCAATTAAGCCACACCTAAATTAAGATTAACTCTTTCTTTGTTTTATTAATATTCTTATTTAGTGTTCCTGAACTACAATGTGCAAGAGAAAGAATGAGGACAAACGCCGATCCTACACGTGGATTCCGCCGCCGCCTCAGCCGCCGCAATGCACACCGTCCCTGCCCCTCCCTAGAAAGAAACACTCCCTCTTTGGGTTTCTTCCTCCTTGGCTTTGTATTTCAGCGGCGAGGAAGACGAAGGTGGAAAGGAATTTTTTTTTTATAGTTGGTGAAATGACTCTATTGCCCTCACACGGAATTCCTTCTCTTTTTTATGGAAACGGAATTCCTCCGTTTGATAATTAGATTTTCCTATCTAATCAAAAACCCTATCTGATAACTTAAGTTGACCCATTGTTCCTCCACTATAACTTTTCGGGAAAATTATACATAAGTAAATATATCTTTGTATTTTTCAAAAAAAAACTAAATTTTTTGTTCTAGTTCAATATTTATGGTTTGTTTTCTCGAATTTTTTGACTTTCAGGCAACTGGATAAATATTCAGCCATATATTTTGTCCACATGTGCACTATGTCAGCAAAAGTGACATCGTTTAAAGACTTATGTAGACATTTCGTTTGTTTGACATAGTGCACACGTGGACGATCATATAATCAGGCATTTGTTTGGGCTGTCTGAAACTCAGAAATGCCTAAGTGGATGTTTGGTTTAGCTGTTAGGGATCAGTGGTTGGCTGTTAGATATCTATCAGCCAACTTTTTAGTGTTTGGTGAATTAAAAAAAATCAGCTGTTGGAACCCAAACGCCAATTTTTCAACAGCTAGAATTTATAGCTGATAGAGATAACTGATGGCTGTTACAATATCAAATTACTAAATAGCCCTTAATTCAGATAATTTCTAATTAAATATTAAATTAAGAGGGACACTTTTTTAATTGACAAAAAAATAGAAATAAATACTAAATATTACTATATTAAATATTAAATTAAGAGTGACACTTTTTTATTGGGGAAAACATAGAAATAAATACTAAATATTACTATATTAAATATTAAATTAAGAGAGATATTTTTTTAATTGGTGGGAGTATAAAGATAAATAATATGTACTATATTAAATATTAAATTAAGAGAGACACTTTTTTAATTGGCAAAAACATAAAGATAAATAATATGTATTATATTAAATATTAAAGAATGATGTTTATTAGTCAATTACCCTTAAAAGTAATTTTACAACTCAACAACAACAGTCAATGCTAATTTACCAAACACTTTTGCAAAAATCGGGTATCAGCTATCAGCTGAGTACTATCAGCCAACAGCTGATCAGCTGACCGCCAACAGCTAACAGCTAAATTTCATCAGCCGTACCAAACAGACCCTTAAGATAATAAACTATGTGGACTAAATTTGGACAAAAAAATATACGCTCTTTTTGGAATGCACTTATGTTTACTTTTCCAAATCTTTTTTTTATAGTCCCGCAGTTATTTAGTTTCTACTAGGACAAATTACTCATAGTCCTTGGCCTATGATCACATACCCTTGTGGGTCTACGGCTTGTAAAAATGATTATTTTTCATCTATACACTTTATATTTTTGGGAGTCCTCATTGATGTTAGCATTTATCTTTTTATTTTTTAGTGAAATGATCAAAATAATCAATAAAAAATTATATTATTTCACATCTGACCAAGAATACAAAAAAAAACTATATTTAAATCAAATAAAATTAACCAAAATCAAGAATACAACCAAAAGTGACAGAGTCATAAATTTTGGAAAGTTGGGGACCATATGAGAAATGTCTAATTTTTTTGTAAGACTTGGTTTCAATTTGTCGATTAGGTAATTTTTTTAATGGTTCATAATTTTAGTAGGGATAAATATTAAAAATTAGCTAGTTATCAGAAAAAAAAAATTAAGTGGGGAAAATTACTCCCGCTATAAACCACATAACTCCGCCCTTATAAACCATTAACAAAATTTTAATCAAACTAATATAAATTCAACAAATACGATAAAAAATTACAAGAACACAATGTAAACCATAAATTTGATTAAAATAATCAAAAACTTATAGTATAGAGATTTTATTTTAAAGCCAGATTTTGATGTAAAAGAATAGCTACTCCATAATTTTTCCACCCACCTACCCTCTTAAAAGCGTTCTTAGAATTTTCACAACGAGGAGGGCGTGCATTCTCTTTATTCCAAGCTAACAAGCATGTCACTATGCCGGTGACCATTTGGTCCAGTGCATTTGGGTGGGGTGGGGTGGGGTTGGGGGAGGTCATGGGTTCAAACCCTGGCTATTACATGTAATAGATTAGGATTCTAAAAAAAACAAGCATGTCACTATCGCGTGTAAGGTGGCATCCTGCGTCATTACTTGCGTACTATGGCATGATTGAACTACGTGGCATTTTTGTACACTCAACTATTAAAAAAGATAATCTTTAGAAAAAAGTTTAAAGGTTTAAAAATTCTTTACAACATTATTTTTTAACAAATTTTTTTTGTGTTGTTCATAATTTTATAAAAAAATATTTATATCCAATTGATATGATTTAGAAATTTGTCATATAGTTTGCGAAAAGTCTTTATATGATGTGCATCGATGCTCGTGTTAAAAGTTTCATAAATTTGAAAAGTCCATCAGAATTGTATCATTATATGTGTTATTTAATTTCACAATTTTTATTAGCAAATATTTTTTCTAAAAAATAGTAACTGAGTGAATTGATTAATTTGTGTGATATTTTGAGTGAAAGCTTACATGAATGCGTTATCATTATCTATAAACTAGCAGCGGAGCACAAAAATTAAACGAAAAAAGTAATTTTTAGTTTTCAGAAAAAATAATTTAATACTAAGTGATAAAAGTTTATTAATCTAGTTGAATCACAACAAATTAACATCAATTAAGTTCACAAACAACTATCCAAATTATACTCAACCTATCCGATCACATGGACAAACCACATCAACAAATTCTATTGGCATGGCTGCCTACTTTCTCCTTTTCCTTCCTCTCTCTCTCTCTTCTCGTTCTCTCTCTTCTCGAACCAATAAAAATCTACCTTGAAACACTCATCGGATTAACAACGTCAACAAAATTTGCTAATGTAACTCGTTTGAACGGACAGAATTTGGGCAGGTCAGCATAATCTCGACAATTATTTATAGACTTAATTAATGTTAATTTATGGTTATTTGACTTGATTAATACATTTTTGTTATCTTAAAATATTCAAGTGATTTTGGAAAAAATCAGGCAGTTCTTAAAGTTACTTTAAAAAACAAATTATGATAAGGTAAGTGACAACCATGTGAAAATTCTAGTTGAATTACTACTTGTCTCCACTTAACATTTCATAATATCTGTAAATAATTGTTTACAATAGAAAAAAGTACATATAGGTACCCTATAGTTTTACCGGTTATCGCTTGAGTACCATGTGATTTTTGAACCTTAAAACCGGTCCAACTTATTCCAATTTTCATCATGGATTGGTTCTATAGTCCGGTTTGCAGATTTTTCCCGAAACGGCATCGTTTCGCATCCGACATGATAGTCCACGTGTTTTAGGTCGATGATGTGTTAGTAGGTAAAATATTCATTTTAATACCAAATATTTCAATAATTTTTTCCTTCCCTTCTTCCTCCTCTCTCTTCACCCTCTACCACATATGACACCTATGTCTCTCCACCCTCTCCCACCTTCGCCCTTCTCGTATTGCTCCTCACATACCTTTTTCTCTCCATTTTTCTGAAAGAAGTGATGTCCGCCTCCACGGTCTGGATAACGGTGAACCCCACCTCCTGAAGGAGAACTGTCGTAGTCTCGGATAAGAAGAAGAATGAGCTCTTCCCGGCCAAAGCTCAGACGGTCGCCGCCTACAGAGATGTCATCAGGGACGTGAGCCACCACTCGATCTGAGGGGAGGTAGTGTCATCTTTGACTCCCTAGCAGGGGATGGGGAGGTTTTGAGCAGGGCCCACATGGGGATGTCAGATTTGGAGGGGCGGATAGTAGAGGTGGAGAAAGTGGCAAAGAATGAAGCAAATATGCTCTAGGTCCAGGTGGAAGTTATGGATAAGAAGCTGGAGAGTGAGGTTGGAGTGCTGAGTAGGGAGAAGAAGAGTGTTTTAATGATGAAGAGGGTGTTCTAAAAAATTAAAAATTAATCATGTACTAATTTGGTAATTAGTCATTGTCACGTCATTTCTACGTAGTGCTTCACGTGAGTGTCAAAACGACATTGTTTGAGCAAAAATCTATGAACCGAAGATCAGGACCAGCCCATGATGAAAATTGAAATAAGTTGGACCGATTTTAGTGTTCAAAAAGCACATAGTACCCAAATAATAATTGATGAAACTACAAAGTACCTATGTGTACTTTTCCCTTTACAAATTACAATAATTATCTCTGTTGTTTAATTCCAGCTACCCCAATAGTTTTACTCACCTGGTTAATCTCTTAGTTCCATCGTGGTAACTTGAAATCTCTTACCATTTTATAAGCGTCATGACTCTCACCCGTCATTAATTGGAATATTTACGAAAAAATAAGTATTTATTAGTTTGAAATATGAGATCAGGGATTCCATTGTTTTTTTTTCTAGAGATAACACATGTAAGATACCAAAAAGATGGGGAAAAGGAAAAAAAGGAATAAAAAGTTTTTGATAAAAATAACTCTTTCTTTTCCTATCAAACTAAAAAATCTCTCCACCAAAGAAAAACTAAAAAAATATCAAAAAAATATCCTCTAATCTAGTTTCAGGAATTGCTGTATGCCGCCGCCGGTAACCTTGTGAAAACACATGCGAGTCAAATGGGCCTAAACCCTGACCCGTAGATTCGCAAGGTTTTAGGTCTTAAATGGGCCAACATATACGAACGGACTGCTACGGGAAAATTAACGTAAAATGGGCCAACTTTGGGTTTTATGTCTATTTCTCTCTTTGTTTTTTTATCACCCACTTAAGAACTCTAATAAAGTAGACAATCACAATCTGGCAAAAAAGATTCTATGCTCTTAAGAATATAAAGTATACTATCGTGCTTTGAAAAATTCTAATTAAAAAATGTATACTGGTCCTAACACCCAAATGTGTACTCGAAGATCGATCAATTAACAAATGAAAAAACATAGATTAATCGACAAATTGCAAACGTTAGGTTTGTTGTCGAGTTAGAAGATTCTCCGCTGGTTTTGTCTTGATGGGCTCGTGTGAGAGAGAAAGTTGATTTCTTTTTTTAAGAGTAAAGATAGCGTTGATTAGTTCTCATCTCTGGTGTTGTGCAATCCGAGGCAACAGGTGATTCACGACATGGAAGAAATATGAAAATATAATAGTGTTAGGTACAATTTGTTTTACATTTGTAATATTTTTACTAACCCACTGAATTCAGCTCTTCTACTAAAAATAAGACTTGATGACAATTTAATCAAATTAGATGGACTAAATTATCTTTTTAGAAACAAAAGAGACAAAAATAATAATTTAAATAAAGGCAGAGGACGTGATGACAATTTGCCCTTTTAAGAGAAAAGATAGCGTTGATTAGTTATCGTTTCTGGCGTTGTGCAATCCCAGACAACAGGTGATTCACGACATGGAAGAAATATGAAAATATAATAGTGTTTACATGTTAGGTACAATTTGTTTTACATTTGTAATATTTTTACTAACCCACTGAATTCAGCTCTTTTACTGAAAATGAAGACTTTTATTTTCAAAGATGTGAGCTAATTTAGTATACTAGATGGAAACCATTTATAGAGGAATCAAAATATGGTTTATATTTTTTTTAATACCTAGTATTTAAGTATTTATAGAGCCAAATAATTTAAATTTGAACTAATTAAAACATTTATAATATGATAAAGCTCACCAAATGTACATGTTCCGGAAAACGAAACAAAAAGTTTTTTTTTAAGAAGCCGAAACAAAGAGATTGGAGAACAGGCAATGGAAATACATATGTTACTTTTAAAGACGATAGTAAATAGACTTGAATCCACAAGGAAATGTTATTACTACTTACGTGGGAAAGTACTCATGTGGTTCTTAGGTGGTGTTAAAATGATATACTTATGGTAAAAAATTTATCTATTTTTTTTAATATTAGTGAATAACTTTAAACTATCGAAGATATAAAAAATATATTTTGAAGGAAAAATAAAATTTAATAATAACATTTTTCTGAAAGAAAATATCTGAAAAAAATTGAAATGGGTTTCAAATCTTCGAGACCCTCTAGACTCCAGTCATTCAAGGCCGTTGATTCCACTCCAGAATTCTTCCGAGCAAATTCGTGGAGTCAAAAATCAGCCAGTCAACATCTTGATTACGAAAAGACTTTCTAAGGAGCCACTGTCCATTGGACCCTATATCGTGTATGGACCATTGACCGATCTCACTTACCTGCTATTTTCGGGTCTCTGACTTTCGCATAAACAAACCTTAACAACCAGTAAGCCTCCTCGTGCTTTCTCCAACATTTCTTGCATATTTACGCGACACAACAACCATATTTTTGGACCCTCTTCAATAAGCAAATTATAATTTTATAATCGAACATCATAAGATCCTATTATTAGAAAAAATTCTCGAGATATTTTTATATTCCTGAAAATTGTACTAAAATTTACTTAATAAATTTAAAATTTATTACTACTTGAATCAACTCCGATTATTTAACAATCATGTTTTAACACCTCCCTCTTAAAAAAAATTAAAAACTTTACTAGCTCCCATGCCTCAACTGCCATACCTTTGTCTTCTTTCTCTCATGCTAACACTATAAAATAATGAGCAGAGGGGCAGCAACTTCAAAACACTTGAGAGAAGCAGAATTGAGTTTCCCTCATCAGATTTATTTTCCATTGTAAAAAAAAATAGTTTCAAGATTTCCCAATTGATTCAACTTGGAACTCGATGGCTCAATCCACTCCAAATCACACTCAGGCTGTTGCTGGATGGGCAGCTCTTGACTCCTCCGGCGAGATCGTGCCTTACATGTTAAAGCGCAGGTATATGTGATATGCACACGGACCACTTTTCACTTATATACGTTGAGATTAAGCAGGAGAAATAGTCTAGTTAGTAATCATTTTATTGGAACAATCTATCATTTCATGAGATATATAAATGCGTTGTTCTAAAATACAACCAATACGCAGAGAAAACGGGAGCCAGGACGTGACCATCAAGGTTCTGTACTGTGGGATATGTCACACCGATCTCCACTTTGCTAAGAACGATTGGGGCATCACCATGTACCCTCTTGTTCCCGGGTAAATAACTAAATTAACTCAATTTACACCTCGTAAGCGTAACATTTTTTCTGTTTCATATTATTACTGAGTTTCACCCAATGAAATAAATTGATGAAACTTATGAAGGTTTAGATTCAATCCTTGATAATGCAAAGATGATATATAAAAAAATTCAATATAACATTATAGATATGTATGACACTTTTATAAATGTAAAAATTTGTTATTTTAATATGTTGGATTGAATAAAATAAATTCTAAATATTAGAATCAATTAGAATTATTCTAATGAGACGTCGTGAACCTGAAAATTCTAACCAGATGTGTTCCTGCAGCCATGAAATTACTGGGATAGTCACGAAGGTAGGGAGCGAAGTGAACAACTTCAAGGTGGGCGACAAGGTTGGAGTGGGTTGCATCAATGCGTCCTGTTTGGATTGCGAGTTTTGCAACTCGTCTCAGGAGAATTACTGCGACCAAGTTCAGCTTACCTATAATGGAGTCTTCTGGGACGGAAGCATCACATATGGTGGCTACTCCAAGATGTTGGTCGCTGATCACAGGTAACAGAGAAAATTTTATAATGGTTTCTCTACACATAAACCCGATATTTTTTTAAAAAATTTTAACGAGCGACAATTTTAATTTTAATTAAGGTACGTGGTGCGTATACCGGAGAACCTGCCAATGGACGGAGCAGCACCTCTTTTGTGCGCGGGGATCACCGTGTTTAGCCCAATGAAGGACAACAATTTGATCGAATCGCCGGGGAAGAGGATCGGAGTTGTCGGTCTCGGAGGTCTCGGACATGTCGCTGTCAAGTTCGGCAAGGCGTTCGGACACCACGTCACCGTCATTAGCACCTCTTCTTGCAAGGAGAAAGAAGCCAAAGAGCGCCTCGGGGCCGATGACTTCATCCTTAGTTCTAGTCCCGAACAAATGCAGGTTCGTTTGTTTTCTTTTTGTTAGAATTTGTGTTTGTCTAAATAATTCGGAGAAATTTTATATTGACCTTTAACGATAATCTTTCTGGTGGCAGGCAAGCAAGAGGAGCTTGGATGTCATCTTCGATACGGTGTCGGCTAAGCACTGTCTTGGACCTATCTTAGAGTTGCTCAAAGTGAATGGGACTTTGGTACTCGTGGGCGCACCCGAGGCTCCCGTTGACCTGCCTTCTTTTCCTCTAATTTTCGGTAAACACCATTTCACTCATAAATTATACGAACCCCATTAACGATCTACGCGGAAATGTAACATAATGAGGGTTTTTAATAATGCAGGCAAAAGATCAGTGAAAGGGAGCATGACAGGAGGAATAAAAGAAACACAAGAGATGATGGATTTGTGTGGAAAGTACAACATAACTTCGGACATTGAACTCGTCCAACCCAACCAGATAAACGAGGCCATGTCTCGACTTTCCAAGAATGATGTTCGCTATCGTTTCGTTATTGATATTGCTGGAGATCAATCTTCTTTATAAATTTAGCTAGTTTAGTTCAATTTTTTCCCCTATTCTCTTGTCCCATTTCAGCTCTTTGTAATATTTTTTTTTCAGAAATAATGCCATGCATTTTGGTTCTTCATGAAAGCGTTGAGCCTTTATTTTACAAATAAAAACATTGAAATCAAGAAAAGTATGGAATAGGCTAATCACAAAAAATAAGCAAAGGCTTACCCAAAAAATAAACAAAGGTAATGGCTTGGAGAAAAATTAGAAAAAATGAAATATCAACGATGTTCTGATGGGTACGAGAACGTTGCGGACAATAGTCTTCCCAAATTTCTTAGAGAAGAGTGGAGAGTACTCTAGATTACTATGTGAAATGTTGCGGAGCATTTTAAAATACTATGTGGTAGATAGTAGCTACGATACATAGTAGTTAGTAAGTAAATATTGTAATTAAATAGGTAGATGACAATTGACATTGACGAGATTTGTTTATTAGATGTGTGTATAAGATAAAGGGCTTGCTCCGTAGTTTGTAATCATACTTCAAAATTTTATTGTTTGAGAAATACAATAGTATTTTCACATTGTCTTAGCATACTTGTGTGTTTTCTCACCTCCTAGTGAGTTGTTCATGGTAGACTGACTTTGGCTAAGGTCGAAATGCTCAGGTAATTTAGGTAGAAGAGTTTGTCTGTCATAAAAATGTCCAGCTCAAAACTAGCAACCCAGGTGAAATCGACGATGGAAAATATTATTAGGAGACACGGTCTCAGAGATAAAAAAAAACAAGGAAATAAGAAATACGTGGATAAGCTATTTTGTCTATGAGATGAAAAAGGTCGATCAATTTTTTTGGAAATTGGGCTATAGTTAGGTGTAAATGTTGCGAATTAGGTGATTTGAAAAAAAGACGCTTTATATACATATATTCCAATATTCTTACAAGTTATAATCATATTAAATATATAAAATTCTACTTACTCAAGACAAATGGCCGTTCAATTTATTTGTTCCATAGTTTGATGATGTTAGGACCACAGTAAAATTTTGACCCGGGCCTTCATCGTGGCGGCCCATCTACTATGGCCAGATTGTCACTGTGGTACAGAACCGGATAATTGGATCCGGGATCAAACTAGCTTATTTGGATCCGGATAATTTAGTCCAGTGTACGTAGATCAAATCGTGTCCATAATTGCAAAGGTGCGAAAGAGTGAAAGTAACAACGTCTTTGGATTTTGCTTAAGCTAATTCTGGCCCCAAAGTAGTCACAATAAAATCCGATTGCATGCAATATGACATTTAAATGCTGGATAGCTTTTTAGGACGTCATTTGACCACAAAAACGTGGTTAATGGATATTTCACCAACTCTACAAGAGATCAGGGTTGCGAGGCGTTTACAATTAAATTCGTCACGAGTACAACGATGCATTAACCAACCAGCTACATGGCACTGCCTCGTAAAAGTTGGTCTAACTATCCAATTCCTAGATTCAATTCATGTATTTATCTAGCTTGTCTTTTATCTTTAAATCATGTCAAGCATGTAATAAATTTTTTTTATAGGTAACTATATTATTAATGGTAAATACTCTCAACATGGCTTTTTACACAGGATACGAGGTTGGAGATGCAGCTTAGTAAAATTTCATAATGCTACAGTCTGTTGAGAAACAAAAATATAAAGAAAGTGTACTTCCCCGAAAACTGGAAAAGATAATCTAAGGGATTCTAAGCAGACTCTTATTTCTTGCCCAAAATATTAGGAATCAAATTGTTGAGTTGTGGCGAGAAATCGTTTGATGGCGGACGTGAGTTACTTAGCGATGGTAAGGGGTGGCAGACACCAGCTTTTTTTGCACACACAAAGGGGTCAGAGCTGCTAGTTCCACATGTAGTTTTTTTGGTTTAGTTTTGACTCTTGTTTTTAACTCTTAATTTGACATAGATATATTTTTTGGACTCTAATTGCTGTAAATTATATCAAAACATGTTACCTAGCATTGTAAATAGCTTTGTGACTTGTATCCATTAATAAAATTTATCTTTTCTCCCCATGGACACAAGTATTAGGTCGTACGATGTTATATCTTATTTTAGTGTTCTTTGCGTAATCTTATTCTCGAGTTGGTAAATTTATAACAAATAATATCTGAGCTTAAATATTGGTAGAGGATGTTGGATGATATGAAGTTTGCTCTTGTGAAATTTGATGATTCGTCAAATTTTGGGTTATGACAAAGACCAGATCTTCTCATGCAATAAAGGATGATCGTCGCATTCTCAAAGAAGAAACATAAGAAGATGAAGGATCAAAAGTGGAAAGATAAGGGGGCCACAACAATAGCAATAATTTGTTTGTGCTTAGCAGACTATGTGATATATCACATGGTGTATGAGGAATCACCAATTGAGATATGAAAAAAATTGGAGACAATGAATATGTCTAAATATTTGTTGAACATTGTTTATATTAAGCAGTAGTTATAAGGGCTCAAGATAAATGAAGACTTGGATTTAAGCCAGCATATTAATAGTTTTAAGTCAACTTGTAAGCGACTTGAGAAAAATTAATGTGAAGTTTAAAGAAGAAGACAAAGCATTGTTGCTCTTGAATTCTTTATCAAGTTCCTACTAGAATTTGATGACAATCTTAACTTGGAGGAATGAGTCCTTGGAATTGGAGGATATCACAAGTGCTCTCATAGGATTTCATCAAAGGAGAAAAATTCGAAATAAATGATGACCGAGAAGCAAAAGATGGAAAAAAAATCCAGGTCAAAATCAAGGAAGTTTAAGAAAAATTGCTTTGAGTGTAGAGAAAAAGAGCATATGAAGAAGGATTATCAAAGAAGAACTCAAGACTACGAGGAAGGATTGACATCCATAAATATAATTTTGGACAGGTTAGATAGAGACTATCTTTCTGTTTTATCAAGTCCAAGGTATTTGAACTCCTATTTTGGATAGCGCTTGCTCTTTTCATATGATGTCCAAAAGAAGATTGTTTGATACCTACAAATTTATTGATTTATGTATGGTGACTATGAGCGATGGTTTCACTAGTAAGATCCTCAATATAGGTGATATTTGAATCAAAATATGGGATGATATTATGATAAAATTATGTGGGGTTAGACATGTTCCAAAGTTGAAGATGAATTTGATGTTATTTGGAGTCTTCAGTTATAGTGAGTATAGTTATAATGTTATAGGCGGTCTAATCAAGGTGAAGAAAAATGTTATGATAGTGATGAAGGATAAAATATATGCTAGAAATACTTGCAAGTTAGTGAAGAAAATTATTGTAGGTGGAGTTGCATCTTTATGTTCTGATAGAGAAGAGAATAGCTCAAGTCATATGTGGTTGGTCGGTATGAGGGAGTAAAGGCTTGACATAAATGATTGGAGTAAAATTGAGATTCATGGAGACAAGAATATCAAACTATGGCTTATTTGTACAATTATTGTTATCTCGAAAAAACTTTATTAGCTAAGTTCCACTATGATTGTCTAAAACAATGTCAATGTCAAACATGTTGGGTATATTTGACATGGGAATACAAAATTACTAGTAGCACTACTCATTAATGGAATATCTCATTCAAGACCAAATGATAAAAATTGGATTATGTTGAGTGTTTTATTTGGTAGAACAAAAAGTTGTCAATTTTATGCTATAGAAAGTAAAAGTGGTTTGAGACAAAATAGTCTAACGGGAAAGTAGTTCAAAGGGGCAGAGCATGGGACTGACCAAATGATAGAGATAGTGTCTATTGGTCGTAAGGTTACTTTTTCAGGTGAATTACCTTGTTGGAGTTTAATAGAGATTATAAGAAATAGGCCAAGCAAACTCAAAATCTTGAGTTTGAGAAGAGACTCTAAGTGATTAAACAAAAGGTGATGAGAAAGTTGAGATGATCTTATTAATGGTAGTATCTATCATTCGTAGAAGAATCAGTATAATTAGTTTAGTTTCGCAAGATTTCATGATTTTCAAGAGACGGTACTTTGTCGAAATAGAGTTTATTGAAATTCGGGTGAAGTTTTATGATTTTTTGCAAGTGACGATTTTACGCCCATGTAAAGATTGTGGAATTATTGAAAAATTTTGCTTATTGGCGGATGTTAGTCACATTGCAGTTACAAAGGATGGCAGATGCCAACTTTCTTTACTCTTGTAAGGGGGTCAGAATCAGGGCTACCAAACGTCAGGCTCTCAGCGAACAACTTCTCTGGTTTAGCTTTGACTCTTGTTTTGAATTTTTAATGAGATCTAGATAAATTTTCTTGGACACCAAGTATTATCTACTATATAAGAAATATTACTTAGATTTGTGTATAATTTTGTGACTCATATTTATTAATAAAAGTTCTCATTTTTTCTTGTATACATAGACATTAGATCGAACCATATAATATCTTATATTCGTGTTCTTTATTCAATCTTATTTTCGAATTTGATTCTTAGATGAACTCAACCACTTTTTGTAATAAATATTCTTTCGGGAAATTAAATCAGAATCGCCACACAAAATTCCAAGGCAGTCGTGGGTGGAACCGTAATTTCAGACAGTTCAATTCGGAAATATAGCATGTTATGTTTCATCCCGTTCAAATCAAATTATTCTCTTACTAATTGCACCGTTCATAATTCGCATATCCTCTAAAACTGTAAAACACATGAACTAGAGCCTCCGAGAGTAACGTGAACCCTATCCATGCTTTAGCTACCCGTCACCATAACCACCGATTCCCAAATTATTAGTTGATCGAACCGTGGCCTGGTCTGTCCAGAGCCAAGATTAATTAGCGTTTACTATTATCCAAAGTTCACAATATCTTTATGGTACGGATTTTACTTTTCAAAGTTCACAACGTGGGTTTTACTCTTTTTATGGGTAATGATGAGAGCATTACTTTTCCACTTCGTCGAAACGAGCTAACTATCTTCGTAACATTATTAAGTTTTTTGGGTAAGGAACAGACTAATTCTACTTATCCCGAAAAAGGCAAGCCAAAGCTTCCGTATTGACTTGTTTAGGGACAAAACCTACTCCACTTAATGATCATAATTGTATGTTGGATTTCGTACGTGGTCACGCAGATGCCCACTATTTTCCACGTGGCTACTCCTATTTCATTTCTAGTACATCAACGTTGCCCATAGGTTAGCATATTGATCCTAAAGTAGAAAAAAAAAGAAATGATTACATGCACATCCTTGGATTTAAGATTAACATCAATTAGAAAGTCAAAATTCAATTGATGACTAGGAGTTTACGCTATAAAATAGCACCATGTAAAATTTACTTAGATAAATTTAGATCGTGGTTGAATTATTTTAGTTTAATCAAGAGATTGTGTTCAAATAATTAAAATTTGAATAATGTTAAATTTGTTTCTCTATGTGACTCAAATTTTTAATAATAATCATTAATAGATGTATAAAAACGTTGAGTTTTTCTATTTTAACTAGAATCTGTAGACTCTTAATTATGAGATCCAAATTTAGGTAATGGTTTTTTAGTTGAACTTTAGGTAAGTGCTTAATTATGAATACTATAATCGTTTCAACTAATCTAATCCAGCAATATACATAATATATTACAGTCAACAAGGTGATAAAGTTAGTACTAATTTAATCAAATATCGATAAGTCATTAAAAGTATAATAATGTTAAATACGTTTTACAAAAATTTTGCCAACTTTTAAAATGTTAAACAAGTAATGTATTAAAATTCCAAATGGATAGACATGTATCAGGTCCCGGACTAATGGTCGACTGCAAGAAAGAAAATGATTTCCATATTTCCTCCTCCTCATACGCTCCATAAAAGCTGGAACAGATTATAGCATTTTGGTTTTGGATTTGGCCTATATGAGAACGTGTATAATATGGTGAAATTGCATTAGCGTATGAGCAACTCAGAAAAAACCATATCATCTCCGCGTGGTGAATTTCTACCGGAGAAGCATTCTCTCAAGGTATTACACGTCAGATAAGGTCTACGTGTGAGGGACGTTATCGTGTAATAAAAGCTAATTAACCGAATTCTTAACAACGAGCGTTTAGATCAATTTTTGAATATATTATATTAGCTTACCAAAAAATATTCGTTCAAATTATTGATAACACGTTATTGGTAAATACAAATTGATAAAATTTTATCACTTTTTTAAATATCCAACTCACACTTCGATTACCATTAATATCTGTATACAAGGTATTCTAGAAAGAAAGAAAAAAAATTCCAAATCCTGAGAGGAGCCAGTGGTTGTCATATATATTTAACAGCCAACTCCCTCGGTTTCTTTCACTAGTAATATTTCTGTTTGACCTTCTCTTCCAAGCCATACAAGTGCCTATAAATATACATTCTCTATCTGTTTAACCATTTGCTTAGTTTAATATAGAGAAATTGACAAGAGTATCCATGCATTTGTTTATGCAATAGAAAGGGACTAGCTCACAACGACATGACGCAGTTAAGAAAGCTGGTGAAGGCCAAGCTCAAATCTGCCTTTTCAATATCACGTGAGTCCTCAATATCAACTTTAAGCTTCTTAATTCCTGGCTGATCTGTTTTTTTGGGTTTCTGGTCTACTTAATTTCATGTCAATTAATTCATACTTGGGTCGGGTTCGTGGTTTTGGTAGGTTGATTTATTCGCACTTCTATGCATTTAGATTTCATCCAATTTGGGCGATTTGGTAAGACAGGATCTTCCGAATTCAGTTAATGGCGACATAAATAGGAAAAATTTTATTATTAATCCTTCCAATATAATGCTGGAGATATTACTTTTTTTTTGGGCAAAGGTGGCGGTTCTAAATTAATGTAAGCTAGTGCAAGAAGGAACAATATCAATTTTTAAGTTTCTTAATTCCTTTCTGAACTGTTTTTATAGGGTTTGTGGTAGGTTGATTAATTTCCTCTCTTTCCGGCCAAAAAAAAATTTAATTTATTTTCATCCAATTTGGACTATTTGGTAAGCCAGGATGTTCGGAAATCAGTTAGTGGTGGTTCTAAATTAATGTAAGCTAGTGCAAGAAGGAACAATTATTTGGTCCTAACATGAAGTTGATTTGTATCCTTATCTTTTTCCCTAACTAACTTGTTTCAGGCAAATCTCCAAAGGGAAGTCCAAATGACTTGGGCAGCAAGTTAGATGTTGGCGAGGAATACAAGGAAGCTTTCAGGACAAAGTCCTATGAAGATATCCTGAGCAAGGTTCATCAGGAGAAAGCTCGCATGGTTGATCATCGAAATGATAGGCTCTCCTCGATGGCTTCGTCGTCCTCGCTTACGCTCTATCACGATATCCATCTCGCCGATCATCTGTCCGAGCCCCAAGGCGACAACGATGCGCTAAGAGAAGCGGCGCAGAGCCACCACCTTATAGGAGACTACATCGACACCACGTTGGAGGCTTGTGATCTATGCGACCTGCTGCTCCGGTGCATCCAGCAGATGCGCTCCGATCACTGTAAGTTTGAAAGGGTGTTTAGGCTAGCTAAAAGGGTGTTTGAGTCCGGAGACAACTCGGCCAACGTGTGGGAAGCCATCTATAGTGAGTTGGCCAAGTGTGCGACGCGAAGGACTCCGTTATCTTCCCTTGAAGGAATGCAGTTTCGGGATCTTCATTCTAGTAACCTGGATTTGCTCGACAAGTTGACCTTGGAGACGGAGAAAATTCGCAAGAGACTGAAGCTAAAGAAGACCTGCAAAAGGGTAGGACTAGGCGCGTATTGTATCGTTGTTTCGCATGCCGCGTTAGTAAGTACCGCATTGCTAGTAATCGCGCTGCACGGTGTGGTTGGTGTCCTGGCAGCGCCAGGGCTCGTGGCTTGTTGTGTTTACTTGATTCGGAAGAGGCGTAAGTCGATCAGGGGAAGCCAGCTTCCGATCAATTCGGACTCACTTGACCGTGTTCACAGGCAGTTGGAAGTCGCCTCGAAGGGGACCTACATCTTGATCAACGATTTTGATACAATGGGGGTGATAGTGAGGAGGTTATATGACGAGGTAGAGCATTGGAAAGCTTTAGCCAACATGTGCGTGAAGAGCAGAAGTGTAGATCTGTTGAAGGAAGTGGTAAAGGAGTTTTATCTTCATAATTCTTGTTACCTGGAGCAGCTTGAGGAGCTCGAAAGGCACGCTTACTTGTGCTTCAACACAATTGATAGGAGCAGGAAGCTTATGATGGAGGAGATGATCATTAAGAGCACCGGGTGATCGACCGACCACCGAGGCTTCGACCCACTGATGGACCTCTTTCTCGCCTTTGGGAAATTCGTTGCGACTTTTGGAACAGTTGGTCGAAGCCGCCGGCCAAGTTTATGTCGGGGAGACAGATGAACTTCGGAACTTTCCAATTTTTTTCACCATTTCTCAGTGTACAGGAACATACTTGGCCTAACAGGCCTTTCTTGCGGTTAGCTTGGTGTTATTTATTTATTTTTTGCTTCAGCTAGAGTCAACTTCATTGGACTCTTAGCTTTTGCATGTCTAAACCTTTTCTTTAATATATACACGCCATGCAATATCGGCAACTAAAGTGGCGATTACGAATTACATTATATTTAAAAATTATTTATATGTTTAGGATTATTATAAGGAGTTTTATTTAGTTTCAAAATATTATTAATAAATTTATTTATATTAGAATTCTATTTCACAAGTTTTTTTTTTATTCTCTATAAATAGGACATACTATATTGTTTTAGTTAGTTGATTGATTAATCAACATTAAGGTTATTATTCCTTATTTCTGTTGTTTTTAGATATTTTGTTAAATCAAACATTGAGACTTTATCGTATTTTTTAAGTATTATTAGAATCAACGGATTGATGATTGTCTATCACATATTTCCAATGCATCATAAACCAAGCAAAAAAATCGAAAGTCGGGTATTGTTCAACTCTAACCGGAGAAAGACACCTCTACGAATAGGGCATACTCTTATATGTGGCCCGCTCGAACTAACTGGAGATAGAACTGTCTCAATGCGAATCTGAAAGCTGGAACTAAAGTGGAAAAAAAGTGCATAATTTGCCAAAAAGTAAGCATTTATGCTATCCATTGCGGTCCTAAAAATCTGAATTTCTGGTTGTCGATGACTTGAGTGCTCCGTTACGGGTTGTCTAGAACATAATGGACGAATTCGATCTGTTAATAGAATTATGATTTTTCACTCGAGTACAAAAGCAATGTGTAATAATATCGTGAACCTACAAGTAACCATGCCTCTGCTTTTATATAATCAACATTATATATCGTCTCCATTTCTGTTATTATTCTAATCACATATAAATCAAATGTCGAATGATAAACAAGTTAAAACAGGAGTCAGAGAAGACTGTAAAGCTAACAATGGATCTGCAGAAAGTGAGCAATGCTTTGCGTCAAGCCCGTTATGCATAATCTTCCGTGTGAAGGGCCCTAACGAGGAGCAGCTGCTTCTCCAGGTCAAGATACCATTTATCCGATCCTGCTTCGGTGCTTCCTCGTCAACCTTCTCTAAGCATCTTTAAATCTTCACTGGACAACAGTGACGACTTTGTCTTCGACCAATCCGCTGGCTTGGGCATCATTATCGCTATATATCCTTCTCTATCTGCCTGCGATTCAGCCACGAAAAAGTAGAGACGATTAAGTGACTGGCACGAGATAGGGAAACAATATGTAAATTGGGGTCATAAAGCAGTGTCATGCAGTTGGACAGGAATATGTATGAACTACATTACATAATGATCATCATTTTAGATGCATATAAAACTTCATCATTCCGGTGAATCAGAACCACCAGAATTGCCCTTCTCATTTGTATGCTTTGCTCTAAGATTATCTTTCCGAATAGAATCAAACTTAAGATTTGACAACAAGAATTTAGAGCCATTCCTCGATCTCCAAGAAGTTATATGACCTAACACCAAGGAAGTGAAATTGAATTCCCAGTCAAATTTATCAATAACAACTGCTCAGAGGGAGTTGAAACAGTGACCAGCGCAGAATGGCCGATGACAATGATTCGTGGAAGTTATAACCTAAGATGCAAAGAATATCCCCCACGTATAAATTGAATCATCTGCGTCTGCACACTTGAACATCATTCGGATAGAAACTTTTAAAAAATCAGAATGTGAATGCCACTCGGAGATGTGAGTGCTAGCCCATATCCTCAATTAAAAGAAAATGACAATGAAGAGAATACGCAACGTGAGATGCTTCTCTTTAATTCACAGAACTCATTCAGATTTGCAAGTAAAGCAAATTGGCAGAGAATAAGTTGATAGAATATATCCAGTTCCGTTTGGATGAATACAAGAGAAAAAATAGATATGTTGAACAAGAAGTTTCTCACAGATAAATTGAGCAATTCTGGTTGTTTGATTAGTCTATCATTCACGTCCAAAAGAGAACCTTTGACACAGCATCTAACAATAAATCAAAAGTCAGCTCCAAGCAACAACACAAGGACATATAATATGGGCCAAAAATTCTAGAGTAAAGCTCTACCTGACAATATAAGAACCATTAGCGGTGGAAACTTTACACAGAGCTGTATTGGACTCGAAGTGCTGTGCATTCTGTAAAGGATAATTGATGACCTATTAATCAAGCTTCATTCTGTAACACAATGCATCAAACATAGTTGGTGACCGAGAACGTGCAATGCCACATTTCATTCAACAAATTCTTCAGAGTTTTCATCACAATCATTTCGCTCCTTCAAGAAAGGCAACGAAAGCTCACCTTTCTACGCTTTCCGGAGACCTTAAACGTACTCCGGTCCGACTTGCCGACATTGAAATCAACAGCAGCAATCCCTCCTCCATCCTTGAAGGCCACATGAGTAGGAGCCAATCCGATCACAGACAACCTAACCAATTGCCCGTTCATCACAAACAACAATAAGCAAAGTAAAGACCAAACCTTAAAAAGATTGAGAAAAATTACTACCCATTGGCGTGTCTATAAACGTACTGGTCGTGTCCAGGCTTGGTAAAATCTGATCCCTCAGTTGAAAAAAAAAAAGTTTACAAAAAAAATTAAAAAAAAAAATAAAAAGAGGGTAATGGAGGGTTAGATTGGAGGAGGACCTGGAGCGAAGTAGGAGACGAAGTTGGTTTCGACAGCGGAGGGAGGCGTTGCCTGGAGATCGGCCAAGTCGGGCACCAGCTTTCGGAGATCATCTTCCTTTACACTTTCTTGCCTCGTTTGGTCCCTAACGGGATCGTTTGGCTCGCTGACGATGTCATTGTTCATGGAATTCTAAGTTCTTGAGAAAGTCGAACAAGTTTTTACAAGTTCCCTGGTGTTGGTTTGCTTTACTTACCATATGCAATTTTATCTAGATCTTCTTCATCATCTTCCTTATTACTAGGAAGAATTGATCCTCGAATCCAAGCTTGACAGCATAATAAAGCTTCAACCGTTACAGGAGCCAATGAACTCCTAAAATCATCTAGCATCCGTCCACCTGTGCTAAAAGTAGATTCAGAAGCCACTGTAGAGATCGGCATAGCTAAGATGTCACAGGCCATGTGAGAAAGAATAGGAAATCTAATAGCATTTGCTTTCCACCATTGAATAATATCAAATGATTGTCCAATATTCACATTTGCCTCTTCAAGATAAAGATCCAA
Organism: Hypericum perforatum; assembly: GCA_012979155.1. NCBI lineage: Eukaryota > Viridiplantae > Streptophyta > Magnoliopsida > Malpighiales > Hypericaceae > Hypericum > Hypericum perforatum. The sequence continues at coordinate 53,267 of SOPF01027805.1, forward strand.
ATCTGTCTTAACACCTTGACCATTCTCTTCATCAAACTGTTGATATATCTCCATCATAACAAAACTAGATAAACTACTAAACTCAAATCTAGATGACGACGTGGTATTGAAAGAACAGTTGTTACTCTCATCATCAACAACCGATGGCATCACCTCATCCTTGTAATGGTTGAAAAGCTTGTAGAGAGATTCTTTAACCTTCCTCTTCATCAAATCAGCCATTTCAACATCATTATGTAGCAAATGCATCGTAAAATTCACAAACTTCAACTTATATCGAGGATCCATAACTGCTGCTATAAAAATTAGCACGTTCATCTTATCGGGACTTCCCCAATATTTTGCAAATTTTTCTTGCATCTTTGTGGCAGTCAAACGTAAGTCTTCATCGCCACTCTCAATCCATTTCTTCAAATTGATGAGGAGCCCAATAATCTCATGATAAAAAAGATTAGATGTCACATATTTAGCGCCAGAGATATTCAAAGTAACTCCATAGAAATATTCCAGGAAACAATGTAATTTTCGAATGTAATCCCAATCACTTGCTTCAAGAACTCCAATCTTATTATGATTCTCTGACTTCATCTCATAGGAAAAGCATCTATCCTCCTTTTCAAACCTTTTCCAAACTTTCTCATGTTTCAAAGCTGCATGTAACATAAAGTATGTAGAATTCCATCTAGTTTTCACATCCAAAACTAATTCTACCTTACTCTTATCACCTTCCATGCGCATGCATTCTTTGAATAGACTTAATCTGACAGGAGAATGTCTCACATATCTTACAGCTTCACGAATTCGACGAACAGAAGTTGGTGCACATTGTAGTTTCAACCCATCACCACAAGCAAGATTTATGATATGTGCAATGCACCTCATATGCATATATTCACCACCAAGAACACTTCCTTTCTTTAAACTGTACTCTTCCTTCAAATGTCTAATAGCTACATCATTTGAACTTGCATTGTCAACCGTGATGGTAAAAATCTTATTAATTCCCCAAGCACGAAAAATTTTCTCAATGGCATTAGCAAGATCCAATCCCCTATGAGACTCAATAGTAGCAAAACTCAGCAACTTCTTGCAAAGATTCCAATTCTCATCTATGTAATGAACAGTGATGCACATATATTTCATTTGTTGCACAGAAGTCCAAGTATCCATTGTTATACAAACTCGTTGTTTGGAACTTCTAAGAGACTTGAGCAACTTATCCTTTTCAGCGAGATAAATTTTGTAACAATCACGTTTAACTGTCGATCGTGATGGAATATTGAATCTAGGATTTAGAGAGGTCATAAATCTCTGAAATCCCAATCCCTCAACATGCTTAAATGGCAATTCATCACAAATAAACATTTCAGCCAATCTTTTCCCAGAAACTTCAGGATCATACCTCCAAGATGTGATAGATTCGACTCCAGCTTCAGATCTTGTCGAGCTCAATTGAGTTTGTTTGGAGTCATCATGAGGCTTCTTTTTACAAGTTGTATTAATGTGCTTCCGCAACGATGAAGTCCCATTAGTGGGATCGGCTGAAACTACATTAAGACAGTGGTTGCATCTTGCTCTCAAAGCCTCCTTCTCATCTTTTAACCTTATGAACTCGTTCCAAATATCTGCTCTTAAATTACTCTCTTTTATCTTTGAAGTTTTTTCCTTGTCCAATTCTTCATCCTTCAAAAGATTAAAATTAAAAATTACGTTAATTAATCTGAAATTCAACGAGGAAAATTATAAACAGTGAACCAAAATATGATACTAAATAATTCAACATTTACATTTTTGTCATTCTCGCCGAGCCCGTTTTCATCTACAATCGTGGCAGTGGTTGTGCTAGGAGCTTTAGGAAGCTTGAACTTCCCCATTATGAACTGTCAAAATTAAGCAGAATCTCAAGTTAAAACCGCTGTTGTGAGAGTGAGCCGTGCAGCGGAGGGAGACAGAGCTTGTTCCCGCCCCGACCGGCAGCTGTTGTGAGCCGTGCAGAGAGAGAGAGAGAGAGAGAGAGAGAGTTAAAGGGAATACCTGGCTTGCGGAGGCCCGGAGAGGTGAGGCCGTGCTGCCGTGGTCCCGTCCGTTGATGTCCGCCACCGGCCACTCTGCTTGGGCAAGAATTAGAAATTAAGTGGTTTTTTTTTTTTGGTCGAGGAAATTAAGTGGTTTAGGGTTCATTTTGTCCGCCAAATCCCCTTTTGTATGTTTTGTATGTTTTTTTTATAAATTAACAGATTTCTGCAAATTGGCCGCTCGAATGTTGTTACTTCTTAGACACTACTGTAAATTGACGCTCTGTAAATTGAAGTCCGTTACTAATTTGGGCCTTGGTATAATTGGGCCTTCTAACGGAAGTTACTACAGTTCTTAATTCGAGATTTAGTGGTTAAAGTTTGCAATGTTTTAAAAATCATTCACGCATGTTGGTATTGGTATACAATGTATGGGTCTCTTTGTAGTTGAGGAGCCTCCAACAAAGGACTATTTAGACAATGTAGCAAGTTTAGCGTTACATTAAACTTCAACGGAGGACTTTCTTTTTCTTTCCTACTTATATTACTTACCCAAAAAACTGTGCATAGGAAAATATTGAATACAACTATGATAAAATTATATTTATTCAATTTTGTGTCCTCCAAATTGAAAACAAAGAATTTGACCAACGCAAACAATCTCGCAACAACCAAATTTAATTAAATAAGAGAAACAACGGACACAGACTTGATTGAATAAACAATTTACTTAAAATTCATCAGTTAACCACCCTGCAATTCCTCCTGACCTCTTGTCCACCAGATATGCTGCTCATCTTGATCATGGAGGCAACGAACGCGCTCTCGAACTCTTCCTGGGACGCAGCGAACTTGGAGACAAGGGCCCTGGTGGTTGGGTTGTTAAGGAGGGCTTGGTCCGAAGAGAAGATGCTGTTTCCCTGGAGCAAAAGCTTGTAATAGACGTTGTCGAAGGCAAAGGTGGTGGAGTCGAGGGTGGCCCCCGCGTTTTTCACCTTGTTGTGGAGCGGGCACACTTTCCTTAGACTCGACGCGAACGATGGAGTCAGCGTCGAGTCAACGTCCAATGTTGCGTTGAAGTTGTGGATTCTGTTCTGGAAGGAGGAGCAGTGCGCGAACCCTAGAGTATGCCCACCTGCCAATTTATATACGTCTTATATAAGCCGAACAAATGTCGGTTGACATGTGTCAAGTGTTGTGATTGAGTTGAATATTTACCGGAGAGGGCAACGAGGTCTGCAAGAGAAAGGCCCCTTTGGGAGAAGCTTTGTTGGAGCTGGGAGAAGTTGAAGGTGGGAGCAGGTAGTTGGGCTGTGTCGTTTGCTTTTGAGATTCTACCGTCTTTTCTTCCTTTCGGGACATTCCAAGTGGGTCCTCCGGACTACATAAACAAAGCCATTGATTGGTTTATAACTTTCTAGATACTCGAAACTTACTGGACTGATTAGTCGAGATTCGAGTCTTTACCAATGCAACAGCGTCCCTGGCCGCGAGAGCTAGAGTATCGGCACACGAGACGACGCCTGGACAAGCCGCTTCAAGTGCTTTCTTTGCAACGTCAATGACATAAAACGCATGCAAGGAGATGTTCGGAGGCCCGTCTTTTTCCGCTTGGTTCTTTCCCTTGGTGTCTAATAGCACTGAACCATCACATCCCTTCAAAATCCACGTACAAATAACGAAATAATTTTTTTTTTTGGAAGGAATAACGAAATAATTATTGTCCAACGTACTAATGAATAATATGCACCATGTGCAAAATTTTAGATAATTTAGTTACTCGAATAAAGCAGTCATGGAAGTGCATCCGGAGAAGGCCGGCCGGGACGGTTTTATCGTTGGCCATTGCTTTCTTGACTGCGGCGGCAACGATGGAGTCTGCCTTAGGGCAGGTATGGTCATAGTAGTTGGAGCTCAATGCGCTGGCCGGAGTCGAAACGGCGAATACGAGAAGGGCAAGAGCCAGCGCAACTACTGCATCCATACTTGCTCTGTAGCTTTTGAAGTGATGAGGTTTATATGTTCTTCTACTGTATTCTTACGAAGCTAATTGCATGGAATAGAGTCATAGGTTACTGGTTCTTATATAGAGAAGGCAGATGAATTAAGAACTATTTGGTGGTTATTTGCATTTAGTTGTTAGCTAAATTTGGTGATCAGCAATCAATCGTTTGGTTTTTTTTTTGGGTCAATATCAATCGTTTGGTTTAGTGGAGTAGCATTGAAGTATACTCCAGACAAGATTAACCATTGTCTCATTCATTTGTTTTAGTACTTGCCGTTTACTTCTTTAGTTAAAGAATTACACGTCAAAACAGAATAGTACCAAATTAAAGTTTGGTTGAGGACTAACTGAACGTATACGAGCCAAAGCAAACTCGGAGAAGCGTACGAACATACTATCCAAATGTACAGGTAGGGTGGGAGTACCTGCTAACAGCGATAATCTTTAAAAATTGAAGTCCGCTTATTGATAAAGCAAATCGTTGAGTTGACCAAGATAGCACAAGTCAATGTGTTTGGTATATAGGTTGTACCAGTTAAAGCCACTATTTTTCTAGGGCAACCATTTTCTGTTAGATCCAAACATTCCCGTACATGGAAGTTAATGTATCGACATCGATGACTTGGGTTCGTTTAGTTTTGTTTGCTCCTCTTGATCATCCTGGGTAAAAGGTGCAGTTGTAATTTTTTTAATTATTAATAAAATCTTCACTTAAAAAAGTAACGAATTGGAAAATACATATTGAAATAGGTACTGCAGTAACGGGGGTGTATTAAGTCAAAAATAGTTATTTTTATGATAAGACTAAAATTCATGTGACTTTTTTGCAAAATTCAAAAATCATGGATCAAAATGAAAAAATTCACACCGGTCGAAAGAAACGTCACTCGCTTTGTAGTCTTGTTATCGAAGGAATTGTCATTGTCGAAAAAAAATACACATGTTAAAATTTTTTGCAAAAATCCAAAAATCATGGAAGAAAAATGAAAAAATTTACACTGAGATTATCATATGAAAAAATGTCATTCTCGAAAAAAATTAAAAAAAAAAACACGAAAAAACAATGTTATTATCGCACAAAAAAATTGTTTGCACTGTCTGATCAGATTTCATATCGTACAAACTAATTTGTACAATTCATACCAATTTGATATCAAGCTTCAATTGTGTGAAAAGTTCTTATCCAAGTTCGAAACAGAACTGGTTGAGCCAAGTCGTGTGGTTGACCGTTGTCCATCGTATTTTTTCTAGTGAGTAACCAGGCCCAATGGTTCAAAACCTGGTTTTGAAATTACCCCCGTCAAGAAGCACAGATGGGCTTGGCATGGAGTAAATACACGGATCACTTTGAGCGGGCTTATCTCGTAGGGAAAATGGGTAATGTTTTAAAAATCGCGATCCGAATAATAGTTTAATCGGTCAAATTGACACCGAAGACCAATCTGGATCCAATTTAGCCTAAAATATGAAGTGCATTCCGACCGATCAAAATTAGGTTGGATTGCTTGATCATGTCCTTTTGATCGACATGGTTCACACAGATTAGCAAATTAATATTTATTATTCTTATTTAACAGATCTAATCTAGAATAAAAAAATTTACTTTCATGCTTAAAATCTGTATATAATTTTTATTATAATAATATTTTTTTATAATTTATTGATATGTCCATAAGTTAAACAAATTTGGTATCTTTTTTTACTTCTAAATTTTTAAAACTAATATTTATAAATATTGTTTAAGAAAATTATACATCAAAGCAGATAAAAGTTATATCTATTTGATCTTATTATTTTTATGCTAAATTAAGTTTATGAAAATTATTTAATATTTATAATAAAAAAGTAACAATTTTTGTCTAACTAGTTATGCAACTTGTTAGATTGGATGACCCAAAAATTTTAAGAATTTTAGGCCATCCTTCTTTTCGGTTTTAAAAATATTGCAAACAGGTGATACAAATCATTAACTTATTTTTTTAAGCTATTCGTTTGTTTCAAATTTGCGACTTGAAAGATAAAAGTTGTTCCAACGTCCAACTGATATTACGTTGTTTGAATATATTTATATTTTAAGCTATAAACACACCAAATTCCATTAAATAAAAAATTTAAAACAAATCTGAAAAATATAACGGGGGCAAGAGAGAGAATTTTTAATAAGTAAAATTTATTAATAGTAATATTTGCAAACTACTAAGTGTAGAATTTTCTCTCGCGGAGAGAGAGTATTTGCATATTTTTTTCTCAAATTTATATCTAATTTTTTTTCTCTCTATTGAAATAGTGGGGGTGTCAATAATGTTTTGTCACTCAATCTAACATTTAAAAATAATAATGCAGTGGTCTGCTTGTGGAAATATTTTAGACTATTAACACTTACTTATACCCTGCAGCTAATCGGAAAAACCATGTTGCAATCGTCGTCTCGTTAAAATGTAGTGAAAAAAAATTGCAGTAGAAAAGAATATCTAATTAATCTACTTGAAGATTTCTTATTATTTAAGCCGCAATCATATATAAAACAAAAACAGTACAACAAGCAGGGAGTTCATATCCTCCAGAATCTGACATGAATAAATCATGTCTCTATGCCCATCTGATTAATCTCGGCCCCATGTAATAAAGCGTCGAGCTTATGGGTCCTTTCCCCTCCACGGTAAATTCTTTTTTATCTTTTCTCTCTTGGAATGGCAAAAAAAGAATAATCGGCGGGCTGCTATACAGAATCTTAAGCTACGCCTCAGCCTTGGACAAAAGCTGGACTCCAAATTCCAACACCAAATAAATAGTTTTTGGGTTTTTCTTTTTCTCAGAATTGCATTGAACTTGAGAAAGTCTGGCCAAAGCTCCACCCAGATGGAACCACGTCATTGAACACACGAGTTATCCCATCCGTTGTGGTGACCTGAAACGACAAGGATTGACCGTTGAGGTAGGAGTTGGACTGCCAATTGGCTCCCCAGTTCCTAGACATCGGCAACCACCCGGTTTTCGAACCCTTGATGGATACGGATCTAATGGATCCTGCGTTTCCCACGTTGCTGATCATCACCAGCTCGAAGTAGTCTCTCCCGTTTATAGCGAACCTAATGCCTCCGTGCTTCTTGCAAGGAACCCTACACAAGTAAATCAAATTAAAACTTCGTGTCCTAAAAAATAATGATATTTGGTTTCGACCCAAAAAATAATTCATCAAGTTACCTTCGGAACATAACGGGGACGATCCCTCCTCTATAGATGCCAATCTTCTGCCAAGCAGGCTGAGCCATGTCGAAGTGCTTTAGGGGAGGATTGCACCAACCGCCATTGTCGTTGGCCTGAGCGAAATTCGGAGGGCAGAAGTTGGTGGCCGTGACGGTGACGGACGTGCCTCTAATGCACCATCTGGGATCCACAGTGTAATCACAAATAATCTTGTAACATTCGCCACATGAGGCTCCGTCGTTAAACAATGCAGTGCTTAGAGCCGCCGTTCTCGTCCCATACCCCGTCGAATACAAATTCCCGTATCCACAAGCTCCACCTGCAATTTTTCCCAATAAATACACGGAAACCTTAGATCTATTAACTACATATGCAGACATTTGATGTAATTGTTGGTCAGCAAGTGTGTTAGATCTATTTATTAGCATTAATTATCTTAATATTTTGGATAGAACATGAAAAAATTTATACGATATTTGAGTCAATTATTCTCATTGTACTTTATACTATGTATGAAAGTCTACGTCAAGTCATTTTATAGGTGATATGAAAATTTATATATAGAAATAGTTACGTACCCATAGTTCCCGATGCGTCGCTACCTCCGTAAAATGTCGCGTGACCCTTGGTCCACGCTCCGGCTCGGAAGGCGTCAACGTTAGCACCGAAGTAATAGCAGAACTGCAACAGCATTGGAAGTGCAACCAAAACCATTTTAGCCATCTCTTTGTTTCTCCAAAAATTTGATGGTAAAGACAGAGAAGGACGTGGGTACCTATAAATAAAGAACTGGATCGACCTTAGTAATGGAAACAACCTCGCATGTGAGATCTGCAAGTAGGCGGGAGGTTGGGAGATTATTTTAATTTCAATTTTATAATAGTTGAAATTTGATCCCTGCAACGGAGTACTGAGGAACTCTCAGCCTCATTCAATTATTCCCACGTTCTCCTACTCGCTTAGGTTAGTTGCCCACATGGCCACACCCAAAAGAAGAGCCGGGAAAAATTCGGGAATCCATAGGCCCAATTGCTATTAACTATTTCCTCAAAAAAATTTGCTATTTAACTATTTTTTTTTCTCGAATCTTAATCCAATGTTCTCGGTTCTATCTAGAGGACTTGGCTATCGGAAGATTTACATGAAATTCTTCGACCGAGAGATTAACCATATAGTAGGATTTGTCTCTACACTAGTTAAGTGTGTGTAGACCACCACTATTTAAAAATATGAGAGATAATATCACGTCTGTGTAAATTTTATTTCAATAAACTTTATTTAAGAGGACGTGTTGGAGAATTTTTTACATCGAAAATTACAAGTAAATAGGTTGATTATAAATAGGAAAGATCTATTCACTATCTTAAATTTTTCGTTAGTTATATGGATATATATATATATATATTATATAAAAAAATCTTTATTTTCTTTCATTGTCAAGTTGCAACATTATGAATACTATCATTTTTTTTTTGAGATCCTATTCTAAATCCTATTCTATTACATCAGAAATGCTCATGCCAGGAGTCGAACCCTGGACTTCACCCCACATGAGTAGGAACAATGCCACTGGACCAAATGGTCACTCGACATGAATACTATCATATTGATAGTTTCATGATAATTGAATATTTAACGAATTCTAATATATAGATTTGTATGAGAGAGTTCGAATTTAAATTAAATTTAAGACCAAATCGGATTAATTTTTCATCTTATTCATCCCTAGTTTCATGGCTGTTGCCATTTGAGGATGAATACAACCGGTAGTTTCTCGTTAGCGATGGAATATTTTGCATTAGCCTTTGATTTTTTATAACAGCATACGACTTATTTTTGTACGGGGTGGAGGAAGAGTCTTCATTACGTTATCTCCTATACGATGAGTTATTAATTATTAAGGTTTAGGTGACTTGTGAATCTAATTTGACTATGACCTTTGATGCTTGCCAAGTACATTACTAGATCCACAAATGGACCCCGAAATCGATAAGTCATTATGTAATCAAACACATAATCTTGATATAATTTATTGTTATCTGATGACAATTTGGCTCAAGTCCAATCAGGCATTGATGGATTTTAGCACATGGAAAGCCTAACATGTGTCACGCACTCACGCCTTCGAAATAAGAAAATAACACTTTTTTGTCATTTTTCCTATTTGATTTTTTGATTTGGCACCACATTTTGGCGGGGTGCTCAGGACAGTGAAATAAATCATCTCTCTTCTGGTACAACGAATTTAGATTTAACGTCATCTTCCCACTAAATTGTTCAATTTCTTTTTTATTTGAGATGATTAACCAAAATCTTAGGGACGCAATGGATGAAGAAAATTTTGTGTTCAAATTTTAAGAAAAAATCACTCTCAAACAAAATCCAAAAATATTTGATTTTTTTTTTTAAAAAACGAGCTTAAAAAACAAGTATTCCGATAGCCCTCTCATGTGTCCATCTGTTAATGCCACCACCGTCAAGCACATTCTTGGGGACAATTTCTGATAATCGTACAGGCAGTCTGTATTTACTCATTAATTTTCCATGTGTTGGTGCCACCGTCGAGTAAAACCATGAATCTATCATGTGAAGGAGAGAGAATCGTATATCGTACCACGTAGCTTCAACCGTACAAATCGAACATGGGTTCCCCAGAAACCTAATTTCCATGATTGGGTTGGTGTGATTACAAGAAAAATATGCTTGGTCAACGAAAAAGAAAATCAATTAACATCTTGGGCAGAACGACTCTTAAACAAAAAAAGCTTGCAAATTATTCACGCATTATAGACTCGGTACTTGTGTCTGATCAGACTAATGGCAATTGGCCAAAATCAATTGTTATTCAACTGGACATGGCATTTACTATGCCATTATGTGTTTATTAAGGAGGCGGATTATTAGTTTTGGATAACTAAAATGATGGGTTGTTGACTTCTTGGTACGCACTGGGCTGCCCTTGGTCTCTCCTTGGACTGGGCCTAAGGTGCTCTGTACATATTTTCAGAATGTGAATAAAATTAGAGCCTCTGCAAGGACCAGAAAACTAAAAAATCCACAACTACTGGCACAAGTGTCACAAGTCGACTTTCTAAAAGGCTCATTTTGGCCACAAAGGATTCCCTAAAAAAGATGTAACCGCATGCGCCTCTTTCGTGAATTAACATTTGTGACATCATCTATCAAACAAAATTAACTACGGAAAGCCAGTTTCCTAGCACAGACTAACCAGATATAACACGAGTTACGTGGCCGAAATATACCGAACAGACAAATAAAAGAATGCACTGCTCAGTAGAGAAAAAATAAAATAAAACAAATGTTCGAGCACACCTTAGACCTACAATTAAGGAGTGCTGCAATAAGGAAGTGTGTTCAAAACTACTAAATACTAGTCTATGATGGTTACATTAATTATGTCCTAGAGTTAACATAACTAGTTTGAACTTGAACTAAGCAACCAAAGGCAAAATTTGGGAAACCAATGGAAACACAGCGAAAGCTGAGTATTGAGAAAACCATCAAAGACAACGATTGGCAGTGCACCCCTCGGGGAAAACCAAACAAGAAGCATATCATGCAGCTGCTTCAACCGGCAGCCCACTAGGTCGGAATCCTCCACGCCCACTTCCACGAGTCCCTCTACCACGGCCACGACCTGAACAGTAGAGCATAGTCAGCAAGACAAATAATCAGATTCCCCCTCAATAAAAAAAAAAGAATAAACAGCCAGGTCCAGATAGAACCATCATTATATTGACTCAAAACCCATGTACAACTGACGGAATGTGTAGTGGGAACAATTAATCATGTCCTAGAGTTACCATAATTCGTTTCCAGAGCTCGAATCTTCAAATTGCCCATAGGTGTACATGGTTGCATGTTTTCAAGCCAAAGCAGACCAGATTTAAATCCATACCCGATGCTTGTTCTCATACATATCAGGAATTGTAAAGTAAAGGGTAACTACATGTGCAAGGTGCTTTAGCAAAGAACTCCGAAAACCAATAAGCAACAGCGAAAAACATGCAGGAAAAACATTTTAAAAGCCATGACAAAAAAAAATGTACCACGGCCTCGAGGAGGTGCTTCATAATTGTAGCCTCCATCCTGCTGATCAGCATGAGGCCCATTGTATCCTCCCCTACCACGACCACGGCCTTGAGGAGGTGCTTCATAATTGTAGCCTCCATCCTGTTGATCAGCATGAGGTCCATTATATCCTCCCCTACCACGACCGCGGAAGCTACGGCCTCTTCCACGACCCCTTCCCCTGGAGTAGCCCCTGTTCTGATCATAACCACCATCTTCGTATTCATTTGGCACAAATCCATTCCCTGTGTAATAACCCAAGTGACGTAAGATCAGCCAGTATCAACAGCTAAAAGGAAAGTTGTTCTTGAACTGAAACACAACCAGTCCCAAACCATCAATTGTTACCAAGCAGGCAGAAGGATGTAGGGTAGAGTAGCACTAGTTATTTGATGGAATAGGTAAACCTGTCACTATCACCCCAATTTAAAGGGGGCAAACTAGAGAGGAAGAAAGGGAAGTCAAGGAAATTGTACCCTCAACTCCCCTCTGTTATTCTCTAACTTAAGATTTCATTTACTTGATAGAGTTCTGAGTAAAGGAAGAGTATTTAAGCAGGAAGTAAAGTGAAAATAAAGAGAGCTAACAAGAAAATCCAAGGCTATTACAGATTTACCATTAACCCAAATCCATCCACCATCATTTGACTAAGGACAGTGCATACAACATTGTGCAATGTACAACAAACTAACTCCTGGAAGAGAACGGAAAATAACCTTAACTGAATAACATCAACCAAAACTTAACAAGAATTACCTCTACCCATTCCCCTCCCTCTGCCCCTCCGGCCACGGCCACGTCCATTTGGTGAGCCCTCTGCAACCCAAAGATAATTCAAAAAATGCAAGCACAAAAAATGAGAAGATTGACACATGAATTACCAGTGAGGATTACCTCCATCATACTCAAATTCTCCAGCTGGCGTCACCTGATCAGCAGGCAACGGAGGCTGATACCTGACAGTGACAGCAATACATCTATGTGAAAATATGCATAAACAAATATCCAGGAAAAAAGACATCTAGCTGAACTCTGAACAAATTAACATGACAGACAGGGGTGCTCGTCAGTGCACAGCAATACATCTATGATGAAAATATGCATAAACAAATATCCAGGAAAAAAGACATCTAGCTGAACTCTGAACAAATTAACATGACAGACAGGGGTGCTCGTCAGTGCACCAGGGAGTGCTCGTCTCCCCGGGGATTTGTCAATACCATTACTTCAAAATAATCAGCATACCAAGGAGATTAAAATCAATGAGCTTCAAAAACGTAAAAGAGATAAATGCACAGTTCAAACAATGCTCAAGTCAAATTGCAGTCGACAACATCTACAAGACATAGACACTGACTGAACGGAACCCATCAGGTACTGGCAGAAACAAATGAGTAAAATCAAGATAAAATAGACCGAAAAAAAAGTTTTGCTGCTATGCAGGCCTTTGTGATGATAATAACTATAATGGATAAGAATAAGCTTTGAAACATACCCAACCGAAGATGTGTCCAGCTCGTTTTTGGAAAGAGTTATAGTGATCAAAGACACATGCCTCGTGGTTTCCAAACTGCAAGAAAATTATAGAAAAAGAATTCTCTATGTCAGCCTCAAAGCAAATTTAACCGCATTTCAAGACGAACAAATACTCGAACGAATATAGATGTAACTGGTTCTACTCAAAAACTGTGTCTTACGGGAGAAGGCCCTCCTCAAGGGGTTCCCATGTATCTGTTATGTCTGTGGAACCAATTGTGGTGATCTGATGAAGACCAACAATTCTTCTCTGAATCACAAGTAAAACATGAGCAAAATAAAATAATTAGCAAATGCGAGCACACAGTAAGAACCACAGAGAACTGAAAAAAAAGAAAGAAAATAAGCACACGAAGAGCAGAACAAACCTTGATCAATTCCACAATGGTCACCGTCTTGTTGATGGCCCTTCCCATTGCCTTGAAAACAACCTGATCGGAACTCTTCTCCTACAATAGACAGCAGCACAAAGAAATCCATAAAAAGGAAAAACAAAAACAACCTAAAAGAAACCACAAATCAATCGGCTGCTCGAAATTCATTCCAAAAACAACGGATAAAATTAGCGCACACAAGTGAAAACCTAGAAATCAAAGTGGTCGATAGGAAACCGAAATGCAAACACAACTGACAACGCAATACAAACTGAACCATTCGATACGAATTCACCAAAGCAGAGAAAAGACATCAACAGTGAAAGAGTAGAAATAACTCGGAGAACGGTTACACCTAATAGACGCAAAAACTCCGCGTTTGCGATGACCTAGAACCTAAAACTACTCGAGACGGAAAAAGGAAAAAAGAAAAACACACAACACAACACAACAAAACGAACGACTCAAAACAAAATCAATAAAACGACAATTAGTTAATTTTCGAAAAAGGCATCGATAGTGAAATAAGAGGGAGGAAATTACTTGGAGAAGGGTCATAGCATAGGAGATGTAGCTTCGCATCCTTCCATGGCTGGTAATCCTAATCTCGTTCTCATCTATCGGCGTCTCCGCTCGTGGCTTCTCAACTCTCTGGTACCGATCCATCTTCTTCTTCACGCATCGAAAAAGATAATTAGATAATTCGATTTAAAAAAAACGAATATAAATAAAACAACAGAAAACCGAATTGGATCTGACAGTTACCTTGGAGATAAGATTTGCCTTTGGGGATAAATTACGGTTTCTCCTCTTCGCTTTCGTAGATAGCCCTCGTCTATGGCTTTGTTTCTTCTTTTACGCCCTAAAACGGCTTGCTCTTGTGTCTTCGCGTTTT
>SOPF01027805.1:67400-85024 GCA_012979155.1 Hypericum perforatum
AGAATACTCTATTAGTACTATTAAAACGAGATTTCCGCACTCCACGCCAATAGAAGTGCAGATAATCTATATATGATACATGTTACAATGTGAACTCTAGATCTTCGGGTATAGATAATTACATGTATTCGTCCCATGTCATGTGATGTTTCTATTGTAATTAGCCCCACAAGGCACTTGCACTACAAAACTATGTCTTTACTACTAGAGCTTTTCTCGGCACCATTTGACATAACACACTAGGTTTTTTTTGCCTGCTTTTTAAATTGAATTTTTATTTTATCTCACACAAAGTTAATTCTCTCGTGCAGTTGCCCGTGGCCTCGTTGGAGGGTAAAACCGTTGGGCTATATTTCTCGGCCCAGTGGTGCCTCCCATGCGAGAAATTCACTCCCAAGCTAATCTCCGCCTATCATGAGATCAACCAGCTCATATCCGACAGGCCAAACGAGGGCTTCGAGGTCGTTTTCGTCTCCAGCGACGAGAACCAATCGGATTTCGACGCCTACTTCAGCACCATGCCATGGTTAGCCATACCATTTGGGGACCCCACGATCAAGAACCTCGCTAGGCACTTCGACGTCAGAGGGATCCCTTGTCTCGTAATTCTAGGACCCAGCGGGAAGACGGTGACCAAGCACGGGAGGAACTTGGTGAGCTTGTACCAGGAGAATGCGTATCCGTTTACCGGGGCCCGAGTGGAGTTGCTGGAGAGGGAAATCGACGAGGAGGCTAAAAGCTTGCCGAGGTCGAAGTTCCACGTGGGCCACAGACACGAGCTGAACTTGGTGTCCGAAGGGAACGGGGGTGGGCCTTTTATTTGTTGCGATTGTGACGAGCAAGGGTCGGGTTGGGCCTACCAGTGTCTGGAGTGTGGGTACGAGGTCCACCCCAAGTGTGTTCGGGCTGTGGCCCAGGCCTGATTTTACTTTAATTGCTGCAAAAATAATTATTTCTGAAATTCTGATGGGTCCGTATTAACCGGTACAAGTCACCTTCGGTGCTTGAGCTGTCTCCCAATGAAGCTGTTAATTATTATTGTAACTTAACGATCACCAATAATGGGTGATAATGGTGATCTAACTTAATCAAATTTGAAGTTTGAATCTTGGAAGCACAATCTAATTATTTAATGGTTGTCAGGAGAATTTTAAAGTATGCATGTGCATCACAGACACTATAATACAAATAAACAAATAAATGAATATCTGGTCTCCTAAAACAAATACTTTCTCCCATTTCTAAGCCAACTGTATATGCTCCCTGCAGAACCTAACCTAAGACAGCTACAAGTTTGTTCTGCACAAAGGACAAGATCTGTCTCCAGCGAGCCAACGACGAATGCAAGAGGAATGGAACACATGGCGGCATCCGGGCAGGCGCCAAACGACTTCTTCCAGTTCGTATTCCTGATAATCACATTAATTTAAAAAAGTTCGTTAGTCACAAACCAGACCAGCTGCAATTTGCTAAGAGCTTTCCAACTTAATTAAAGAAAGAATACCTGCAGGCAAACGGAACAGGCACCTCCATTCCATAATGTGTCCACTATGTTGCTTGGCGTGAGCAGGATCCTCGGAATTCTGTCCGTTATACATCCTTTTGGTGACTTGTTCCCACAAACCCAATTCGGACGAATTTGTCCAATCCGGACATCTTGCACCTGATAAATTTTCAGGTTGTCCCATTACAATGTGAATCACGTTTTCCCCTTGCATCGAGAAACAGACGACGGTACTAAGTTAACTAATTACGTGGGCAGGTTCTTCAAGAACTGGAACAGTGGCATCCACCCGGTGTCGGACGAGCCTTTCCTTCAGGATGTTAGAGGTGGTCTCAACCTGAAGCCAATATTGCAAAAAAAAAAAAAATGTCAGAACATAAGCAGAATTGTTCAGAACGATACTAGGGAATTTTACATTTATGTAATATGTAAATGCTATTATGACTGATAACATTTTAATTATAGAAAAATAACCCGAAAGAGTAACAGCGGAAACTTACCAAAGGGACGAAGAACCCTATTGCAAATTCTTCAGAATCCCATAAAAAGAGTGCTAAGGCAGTGATTTGGGTGGAGAGAGTTAATCCCAATAAAGCCCCCACAATGGAACCTCGGAGGAAGCCGCTCCCAGTCCGTAAACCGCCGGCGGCTCCAGCTATAGCTCCCAATGTGGAGCACACTGCAATCGGGTCGAGGCACAATTAAATTTGTTGATCATTGCATGCGTCGTATACTTTTCTTTAATTCGAAACCGGTAGTTAATTATGTTCTGATTTTTTTCGATATGTAATTGAATTATTATGCACGCCAAGTGATTACAATATTATGGCACGTGATTGAATTAACTTGTCATGGTTGTTGTGGAATAGTAAACAATTTACCCAAGTAATCATTACCAAAAAAATAATTGCCCAAGTAGTCGCTACCAAAAAATAAGCCCAAGTATTCGGTACGCAAAAAAGAAAGAATTGCCCAAGTATAAATTACCGAAAAAGCAAAGAATTTTCCAAGTATTTAGTATTTGTTTGATCTGATTAATGCTAACATCTGTGGTTAAGTGGTATATCATATGCCATGCCATTCGTACTATTTTTTCAAAAAAAATAATCAAATTATCTTGTCACTTAACAAAATTTAAAAATCTCGTATTCAAATATTTACATAAATTCAAAAACGATTAATTTCTAAAATATTTACAAAAAATTTAAAACAACTATTGAGTAGGATAGAGACTAACCTAGAGCAAATAAGAAAGCAGTGAACGTACAGAAGAGCTCCAAAACAAAGGCAAAAACCACGAAAAAGAACATTTTCGCAGAAGAACAAGCTGTATGGGAAAAATTGCACGTGTTCGTTTCCATTCGCCGACCTCCCATCGTCGTGTCCAATCGGGCCTCCATTATTTTAACTACCCAAAGCTTTGTTTAGTTGGGGAGACACAGGGACGAAGTTGAACCAGAAAATTATTTGATCAACTTTAGGTATAGCGTGGGGAAGAAGGGTGATTGGGAAGCTATAAAGGGCCGATGCTCTCGTTTTTTACTATTGTTGACTTGACCCACTTAGTTGACCAATTGATGTGTGTAAACACGGGTTAGGTTAGTAGTACTTAGGTAGGTATTTGGTTGTGTTTTCTGTTTTTTTTATGCTTGTTTTGTGAGTTTTTGGTTTGTTTTACTGTGTCGTGTCAAAAAGTAGGATAACTGTCGATTTCTTCTGTTTTCTAGGTATTTTGAGAGAAAGGCTAGCAGGACGGGAATCGGCGAGATCGTGAGGAGATTTAACAAAAAATGGAGGAGTATTGTCGCAAGCCCATGTCAGTGGCTTTACATCGAACAGCTGGTATGCGAAGGTTGAGAAGACCAGTCGTCTGGGAGAATTAATCTCAGCCAACGCCTAGTGACGTGGCAACTTTCCATTGGCCAGCAAGAAAAGGAAAGCGCGCGTGTATTTTAGAAGTTAGTTGAGTCGGTTACGAATGTTGGTAGAGGCGGGATAGGAAGGAAAATTACTTATAGATACTAGAATTTCCATTGTAATCATCATTCATTACATTCTTGATAATTCTCAATAATACACTTCCCTTTTCTCTCTCTTTCTCTCTCTTCCTATTCTCTCTTTCCTTCCCCATTCTAGTACCTTCAGGAGCGATTTCTGACAAAGTGGTATCAGAGCGATGGACACACGCTCGAAGTCCATGGAAGATCAATTTCGAAGGATCGAAGAAAGATTTTTGTTGATTGAATCGCGATTGGAAAGGAATGAACTAACAACTAAGGAATGCTTCGATTCAATGGCAAGTTCGCACAATGAGATATTTGATTGGCTTAAGAGACAGATTGGAGAGCGCGGAATATTGAGTCCGAGCCCAACCACTACGGTTCCTCCTTCGGTGAGAATAGGAGAATCTATAGAGATTGTCAACTCGCCGGCGGTAGAAAAAACTCCAACAATGGCGAATGTCCGACGAGAAGGTTTTCCAAAACCCAGGTTAGATTTCCCAATTTTTTCGGTTGAGAATCCTAGGGCCTGGTTGCGAAGGTGTGAAAAGTATTTCTCTGTGTATAAGATTGAACCGGAGAAATGGGTTGAATTAGCGGGTTTACAATTGGATGATGTTGCTGAAGTTTGGTTCGATGGGTGGACATTGCAAACGAAGGATGTTAATTGGAAGAAGTTCTCGGAAGGGTTATGTCAAAGGTTTCGTTCGAGGAATACGGATGGTGTAGTAGAGGAATTTAACCACTTGAAATAAGAGGGAAATGTTGAAGAGTACGTGAGGAGGTTTAAAGAGCTTAAAAGATTCATGTTTAGGGAGAATACTGTGTTAACGGAGTCGTATTACATGTATTCTTTTGTTAGGGGTTTAGCAGATCATATCAAACCTTGGGTTCGTGCAAATGCACCTTCTTCCCTAGGGGATGCTATGGTGAAAGCCCAACTTTATGAGACGGCGGTGAAGGCAGGGCAAAAGGTTATGTTTGGTGGTAAGTCATGGACTAGAGGTGGACCACGAACTGGGAGCGACAATTCGTCGAATGCCTGGAGTGCAGGTAATTCGTCAAACACCTGGAGGATACCATCAAGTTTTAAAACTGGGTTGGATCAAGGGGCCAATAAGAAGAAGGAGCCATTCTGTTTTACGTGCGGAGAAACACCTTGAGTCAGGGGTTATGTGTGCAAACTGAAAAAATAGGGGTTGCATAATATAGAAAGTGAGGAAGCTTGTGAAGAGGAGGAGCAACCTCCTGTCCAGGACAGAGATCAGAGTTTGCTTGCTGAGGTTTCGATGCATGCAATTAATGGAAGTCTAGGTTGTGGAACATTGAAATTGAAGGGCAAGATACAGAATCGACCCATCCTAATTTTGCTAGACACGGGCAGTACAACCACGTTTATCAGCAAAAGATTAGTGCAACTTCTCAGGATGGAGGAAGTATTAATACCAAGACTGACCGTCTCATTAGCTAATGGAGCGAAAGTAGTTTGTGACCAAATGTGCAAATGAGTACAATAATGGAAGTGATAGCTGCAATCTCATGAGTCACCCTCGATAGTGCATCAAGCGCTCTATTCTCCACTCCTCACTTATATTCGATAGTGAAGTCTAACCACATCAATCTAGAAACCCCTTTATTTTGCAAATTAGTGTGCACTTGCTGCTCCAAGAGAAACTTGAGGCTTTGATGATCTGTGCGAATGATAAATACACCTCCTTCCAAATAATGACGCTACTTGGATACTGCCATCAACAACGTGAGTACCTCCTTCTCATAGACTGGAATCCCTATGTTACGAGGTCCTAAGGCTTGACTCAAGAAGGCAATTAGTCTATTTCCCTGAGATAACACTGCCCCTATACCAGAATCTGAAGCATCAGTTTCCAAGATGAACTATTGCTTGAAATCCGGTATGCCAGGACTAGAGCAGCCATCATCTTCTCTTTAAATCTCACAAAAGCTTGATCTACAGCTGCATTCCACAAAAATCCATCCTTCTTTAATAACAGAAATAGGGGTTTAGCAACCTCTGCATATCCTCGGATGAATTTTCGATAATATCTAGTCAAACCCAAGAACCCCCTCAAATCTTTGACTATTTTTAGAACTAGCCATTCTTGTATAGCTGAGACTTTCCCTAGGTCAGTGCTGACCCCGAGGCTAGAGATGACATGAGTCAGGTAGTCTACAGAACCCATGTCGAATGAACATTTTGACAGTTTCAAGAAAAATTGATCGTGCAATAATGTCTCAAATACTTGTCGAAGATGAGATAAATGGGTCTCTTCATTCTCACTATATATCAGGATATAGTCAAAGAAAATGAGCACAAACCTTCGTAGATAAGCTGCCAATGTCTTGTTCATACAAGCTTGGAATATCGCGGGCGTGTTGGTCAAGCCGAAGGGCATCACTTTGAATTCAAAGTGACCATGGTGGGTGCGAAAGGCTGTTTTATACACATCAGATTCCTTCATCTTTATCAGATGGTAACCCACAAACAAGTCCAATTTCGAGAAGATTTGTGCACCATGAAGCTATTTAAAAGGTCATCGATAATTGGAAGCGGGTACTTGTTTTTAACAGTCTGATTATTGAGCTGCCTATAGTCAATACACATGCGCCATGTCTCGTTTTTTTTTCTTACTAGCAGTACGGGGGAAGCAAATGGGCTTTCACTCTCGTGGATGAATCCTACCTTAAGGAGTGCTTCCACATATTTCTTGATTTCTGCCTTTTGGAAATGAGGGTAGTGATAAGGCTATATCGAGATTGGTGCTGTGTTTGGAAGTAGTGGTATGCCATGCTCTTGTTGTCTTGTTGGAGGCAATGAAGTTGGCTACTGAAATAGAGCACCATAAGAGTTAAGCAACTCTTTCAAGTTACTTTGAAACACATGTCCAAAAGAGGCACCAAATTCTTCCTTCCACTCCAACTAAGGAACTCTTGCTGCTGCCAACTCTTTTGAAATTGGTTGAACCCAGTTGATGATCAGTAGTTCCTCAATCTGTTACTTTGACAGTTGTTGGTTCAGTGTTACAACCGATATGCAACTCAACTCAACCCCAGGATTGCAATCTCTATACCCTCTCTAAACAATGGCCTTCCCTTTGTTCCAAATTGTGGCCTCAGCCCTCACAAAGTCAAACAACACCGGATTACACTCTTGCATCCAATCGATTCCCAATACCATGTTATAAGTGCCTAACTGAAGAACTCTGAAATCAAATGAAAATGTACTTCCACTCATATCCCTTAGTTATCTTCAGTGAAGGACAGCTACGACAATGATGTAGAACTACAAGAAATGATTCAGAAGTTGACTGTAGCTCTGGATTCACTTCCATATCATCAATTGCAGTAGGGTATTGTGAGATTCAAGGGTCGTATCTACAGTGGTTCCACTAGTCAATTACAAACTGAGATATTCAATCAACTACATGTATTTACGATAGGAGGTCATTCTGGTTACTTGGTCACATACAAGAGGATCAAACGCCATTTCTTTTGGAAAGGTTTGAAAACTGATGTGAAAACATGGGTCAAATCTTGTGATGTTTGCCAACGCTATAAATCGGAGAAGGTTGCTTACCCGGACTGCTGCAACCACTTGCTATACCTGATGGAGCTTGGAAGAATATCTCTTTGGATTTCATGGAAAGGTTGCCCAAGTTAGGTGGAAAGGACACTATCCTTGTTTTGGTTGACCGATTCACGAAGTATGCCCATTTCTTAGCCTTGTCCCATCCCTATATAGCATTACAGGTTGGTAGGATGTTACTCGATCATGTCTGCAAATTACATGGTATGCTTGAGGTTATTGTATCTGATAGGGATAAGATTTTTACAAGTGCTATTTGGAAGTCTCTTTTTCAGTCGTGGGGGGTTACTTTGTACTTTAGTACAGTGTACCATCCTCAGTCCGATGGGCAAATAGAGCAAGTCAATCAATGCCTCAAGAACTACCTTCGAGAGATGTGTTTCAATAGACCTACCAGCTGGTCTCAGTGGTTGTCCTTAGTAGAGTACTGGTACAATTCATGCTTCTATACGTCTCTTCGTTGTTCACCTTTTAAAGTCCTGTATGGATATGCACCATCTATGATCCCAGGTCTTCGTGATGAGCAGCCTTCAGTAGCTATTGTATCTGACTAGATGACTCGACAAGCACAGGTGCTGCAAGGCTTAAAGGTCAACTTATTGTAGGCTCAAAAGAGAATGAAGATGTTTGTAGACAAGAAACATTCAGAACGAAGGTTGGAGATTAGAGATTGGGTTTACTTAAGGCTACAACCTTATCATCAGACATATGTTGCAGTAAGGAAGAATTTAAAACTGTCTGCTAAATTCTATGGGTCGTACCAAGTTTTGGAAAGGATTGTTTCCATGGTATATTGACTACAACTGCCTCCTCAATATACTATACATCCCATTTTTCATGTGTCCTTATTGAAAAAGAAAATTGGTCAAGGGCAGGTAGCTATAAGTACGCCTCCATAAGCTGATACAACAAGGTGCTTAAGATCATAACCCAAAGCAATAATAGGTCGACGCATTGTGAAGCGCAATAACGTAGCAATGGTACATGTTCTGATTAAATGGGTGAACATGGGGGATGAGGATGCGACCTGGAAAAACTACGGGGCAATTTGTGCTCAATTCCCAAGAGTACGAGCTCTCAACCAAGCATTCTAAAACACTTGAGGTCAAGTGTTGTCCGAAGGAGAGGAGTTTGTCAGTGGCTTTACATCGAACAGCTGGTATGCGAAGGTTGAGATGACCAGTCATCTGGGAGAATTAATCTCAGCCAATACCTAGTGACGTGGCATATTTCCATTGGCCAGTAAGGAAAGGAAAGTGCGCGTGTATTTTAGAAGTTACTTGAGTTGGTTACGAATATTGGTAGAGGCGGGATAGGAAGGAAAATTACCTATAGATACTAGAATTTCTATTGTAATCATCATTCAGTACATTCTTGATAATTCTCAGTACACTTCCCTTTTCTCTCTCTTTCTCTCTCTTCCCCATTCTAGCACCTTCAGGAGCGGTTTCTGACAGCCCAACGACTGCTGCTACCCTCAGCGTCTGCTAGAGAATATAGTAGTCGAAGCCACTTGAGGACCCCACGGGCACAAGCTACCCAAAGGGCACTGGCTGGCCCAACAGAATTGCACCTGTTTCAGACAAAATTTCACATGTTTAGGAACAATTTTTAGTATAAATAGGGTAGCTAGGTATTGTAGAAGACATTCAATCATTCTTATTTTCAAACCTAGATTATAGTCTTTTAGTTTCGTTCTTACCGTCTTTCGCAAGGATTGTAATCAATAATTCGAATCACTCAACTAATAAGGTATTTTCACACTTTGTAATAACGAGTTGTTTTTACATTCATCTTCTTAGTTATTCATTGTTTGAGTTATTTGTGTAGTGTGTTTGGGAATTGAGATTGACAAACTTGATGTGTAGCACATATTGTATCTGCTCTGTTTCATTATCTTTGGATCAATATTGTTGTTAGGGTTTAGGATTGATAACCCTATATTAACATAATAATATTATAATTCGTAGTTAGAATCACCAACAATCACGTTAATTAATTTGCTTATATTAAAGACAGAAACTCATAATCTGATACTTATCAAAATTGATTATTCTATCCCTGTGGATACGATCTGATTTATCAATATATTACTTGTGCGACCGTATCTCTTGCGTGTGTTTTTAACCTAAGATTTATCGCATCAAGTTTTAGGCACTATTTCCAGGGATTGATTTTTAATATTGGATATAGTGTTCTTGATTTTGAGACATTCTTTGTTCATCATTACACTTGATCTCCCGTGTTGAGTTTTGTAGTGCAGTGAGGATTGTAGAAGGTATATGCCAACTATCAAGATAACAAACTCCTTATTGAGTACGATTCAGAGATTGAACAAACTTTTCATTTGAGAAGAAGGAATCAACACAAGGATGAGATGGCAGATCGACAACTGAACAACATTCCAGTTAACAATATTACGAGGCAAACTCATCCTAGATTGGCCGACCCATGTCTAGTATCAAGTATCCCACAGTCGAGGCCAACAACTTTAAGATTAAGATTTGTCTTATTCAGATGATTTACCAAGGTAAGTTTAGGGCCTCGCATGCTAAAAACCCCGTAAAGCACATCACGGTATTTGAAGACCACTATTCAACAATCAAGTAAAATGATGTCTCACCGGATGCCATTAAATTATGACTGGACAGGTACAGTTTGAAGAATGATACTCAAGCGCTCTATTATCAATAACGGATAGCGTTGTATAGCGATGACCCCTTTGAAAATGTTTTAGCGGGATAATCATTGTATAAAATAAACCTAAATACAAAAAAATAAAATGATATTTTCATAGTTAATAATTAAAATCTAAAATCAATCCAAGATTCAAAATGACAACCTTGACTTAATGAAACTAACAACAAAATGATAATCATGCTTCTGCTTCATCTTCACTATGTAGATTAATCACATTAAGATTATCTTGATCATCATTTTGTTCAAACTCTTGTTCTTCCACTTCTAAGTCGTCATTGACATTAAGTTGAACTCTAGTACATGTAGATTGGTGTCTAGTAAATCTTTATATTTTCTTAGCCCCAACTACATCACCAATAACATCCCATGTTAAGCCATCTTCTCCCAAGCAATAGCACCATACATATATCCTAAATACACCCTGAGACACCTTAATATACCCTGAACATATCCTGAAACACCCTAAAACATTAAAAAATCTACTGCTAGAACATATATCATTTAAAAAGAAAAAAAAGCTACGACTGTTCATATATTATTTAAATAACAGTGACTCTCATAGAATAAATAACAAGAGAAATACTGTCCTAATCACCAACTATCATTTAAGGTAACATATATCATTTAAATAACATATTATTTACTAATATCACCAACTATCTCCTCTCCCGATTAAAAAATTCCAACTGTAGAATCCCTTGTTTAAATGAAAGACTTCTTCCTGTAGAATCCCTTCTTCAACAACCAACCATAGCTTCCTCAACTCCATAAAATACTAACCGAATAATTACCCAGAGCTAAAAAGGAGGGGACATGCCGAAGGAGGGAGGGACATGTCGGAGGAGATCTTACTGGTACGCGACAATGACGTTAGAGGAGATCTTCTGGCAAAGAGAAGAAGGAAGATTGAGGGAGAGAGAGTGGCGTGAGAGTAAGAGGATTAAGAATTAGGAGACAGAGAGGAGAATAGAATAGATATTAGGTTTTAAAGAGATAATTGCAAATTTATCTTTATACTCTCAATAAATAAATAAAAATATTTAAAAAGTAAGGGCAATTCCATAATTTTGCTCTCTATTAGAAATAGTGCCCATTATCCCGTTATCCCGCCGCTATGGCCGCCACCACAAGTAGCATTTCTTGGGTGCATGGCATAGCAAGCAGCTTACTTTTCTACTATAGCGGCGATATAGTGTGCTGTAACTGTGCTATTGACTACAGAGCTCAAGAGTGGGTGGACTCGTTCCTTAGAGCTATCTTAACTACATGAGACAAGCCAAGTGACCTTTAGTCTAGCGGCACAAGGGTGGGGAGGAGTTTGGAAATTTCTGGCATGTTGTAATAGAATAGGTATTAGAATATGATCTCAAAAAAAAACTACATGAGACAAGCTAGCATACAAGTTCTTAGAGAAGTACTATCCACCGTGTAAGACCACTCAACTATACTATAAAATCTCTTAATTCAAGTAGTAGGGTGGCGAATCATTGCACGAGTTCTGGTATCGCAACAAAGCTCTACTCTATCTGCCCACATCATCAGATTCTCAAATGCATGCTCATTCAAACATTCTATAATAGATGCTAGCCACCAATTCGAGTCTACCTAGATACAACAACCGGAGGTACATTGACTGAGAAGTCAGAAGTTGACGGCCTACGAATCATCAAAGCCATGATGACAAACAACTACTAATAAGGATAACAAACTGAAAGGAAGAAGATAATATACTACGTTAGTACTATTAGAACGAGATTTACCAAAAAATTGATGATATATAGGGTAGTGTGGAATGTTCTAACGACGAAAGTATTGAGGTTGTAATTCAGATTAATCCTGCTATGATAAAATTTATAAGAAAAAATCGTGACAAGATCAGAATACTCTGACTACTATTAAAACAAGATTTCCGCACTCCGCCAACACAAGTGCAGATAATCTATACATGACACATGTTACAATTTGAACCATAAATCTTCGGGTATAGATAATTAGATGTATTCGTCTCATGTCATGTGATGTTTCTATTGTAATTAGACCCACAAGGCACTTGCACCACAAAACTAGCTAAACGTTTTCTATACTACTAGAGCTTTTCTCGGCACCATTTGAAATAACACACCAGGTTCTTTTTTGCCTGCTTTTTACATTGAATTTTGATTTTATCCCACACAAAGTTAATTCTCTCGTGCAGGAGCCCTTGTTGGAGGGTAAAATCGTTGGGATACATTTCTCGGTCCATTGGTGCCTCCCATGCGAGAAGTTCACTCCCAAGCTAATCTCCGCGTACCATGAGATCAACCACATCATATCCGACAGGCCAAACGAGGGCTTCGAGGTCGTTCTCGTCTCCAGCTACGAGAACCAATCGGATTTCGTCGCCTACTTCAGCACCATGCCATGGTTAGCCATACCATTTGGGGACCCGACGATCAAGAACCTCGCGAGGCACTTCGACGTGAGAGGGATCCCTTGTCTCATAATTCTAGGACCCGACGGAAAGACGGTGACCAAGCACGGGAGGAACTTGGTGAGCATGTACCAGGAGAATGCGTATCCGTTTACCGTGGCCCGAGTGGAGTTGCTGGAGAGGGAAATCGACGAGGAGGCTAAAAGCTTGCCGAGGTCGAAGTTCCACGTGGGCCACAGACACGAGCTGAACTTGGTGTCTGAAGGGAACGGGGGTGGGCCTTTTATTTGTTGCGATTGTGACGAGCAAGGTCGGATTGGGCCTACCAGTGTCTGGAGTGTGGGTACGAGGTCCACCCCAAGTGTGTTCGGGCTGTGGCCCAGGCCTGATTTTACTTTAATTGCTGCAAAAATAATTATTTCTGAAATTCTGATGGGTCCGTATTAACCGGTACAAGTCACCTTCGGTGCTTGAGCTGTCTCCCAATGAAGCTGTTAATTATTATTGTAACTTAACGATCACCAATAATGGGTGATAATGGTGATCTAACTTAATCAAATTTGAAGTTTGAATCTTGGAAGCACAATCTAATTATTTAATGGTTGTCAGGAGAATTTTAAAGTATGCATGTGCATCACAGACACTATAATACAAATAAACAAATAAATGAATATCTGGTCTCCTAAAACAAATACTTTCTCCCATTTCTAAGCCAACTGTATATGCTCCCTGCAGAACCTAACCTAAGACAGCTACAAGTTTGTTCTGCACAAAGGACAAGATCTGTCTCCAGCGAGCCAACGACGAATGCAAGAGGAATGGAACACATGGCGGCATCCGGGCAGGCGCCAAACGACTTCTTCCAGTTCGTATTCCTGATAATCACATTAATTTAAAAAAGTTCGTTAGTCACAAACCAGACCAGCTGCAATTTGCTAAGAGCTTTCCAACTTAATTAAAGAAAGAATACCTGCAGGCAAACGGAACAGGCACCTCCATTCCATAATGTGTCCACTATGTTGCTTGGCGTGAGCAGGATCCTCGGAATTCTGTCTGTTATACATCCTTTTGATGATCTGTTGCTGCCACGAACCCAATTCGAACGAATTTGTCCAATCCGGACATCTTGAACCTGATAAATTCACAGGTTGTCCTATTACAATGTGAATCACTTTCTCCTCTTGCATCGAAAAACAGACGACGATATTAAGTTAAGCAATTACCTGGGCAGGTTCTTCAAGAACTTGAACAGTGGCATCCACCCAGTGCCGGGCGAGCCTTTCCTTCAGGATGTTAGAGGTGGTCTCAACCTGAAGCCAATATTGAAAAAACAATTGTCAGAACATAAGCAGAATTGTTCAGAACGATACTCGGGAATTTCACATTAATGTAATATGTAAATGCTATTATGACTAATAAAATTTTAATTACAGAAAAATAACCCGAACGAGTAAGAGCGGGAACTTACCAAAGGGACGAAGAACCCGATTGCAAATTCTTCAGAATCCCACAAAGCGTGTGCTAAGGCCGTGATTTGGGTGGAGAGAGTAAATCCCAATAAAGCCCCCACGATGGAACCTTGGAGGAAGCCGCTCCCCGTCTGTAAGCCGCCGGCGGCTCCAGCTACAGCTCCCAATGTGGAGCACACTGCAATCGGGTCGAGGCACAATTAAATGTTGACCCATTGCCTCGTTGACTTTTCTTCAATTCGAAACCGGTAGTCAATTATGCTCTGATTTTTTTTTTCGATACGTAAATGAATTATTATGCACGCCAAGTGATTACAAGATTTTGGCACGTGGTTGAATTAACTTGTCATGGTTGTTGTGGAATAGTCAACAATTACCCAAGTAATTATTACCGAAAAAAATAATTGCCCAAGTATCGGTGCCAAAAATAAGAATTGCCCAGGTATTCGATACCCAAAATGAAAGAATTGTTCAAGTATAAGTTACCCAAAAAAATAAAGAATTTTCCAAGTATTTAGTATTTGTTTAATCAAGGAAAACGACTCTCTTTCTGGTCGGAATAAGGTAATTTCCCACCAGAAATTGGTCATGCGAAGAGTTCCTACGTTTGACCCGAAAAGGGAAGCTGTCTTTGCTTTACGCATTTTATCACCGAAACTGCACAAGCAACATTTTTTTTCTCATGGGAAAGGAAAATGTACACGCAACCTGACTCTTTATTTTATAATAATGCATTATGCATTAATACTATGATCAAGCAACCCCGCCGGCGAAATTGATCTGATTAATGCTAACATCTGTGGTTAAGTGGTATATCATATGCCATGTCCTTCGAACTATTTTTTTTATATATAATTAATCAAATTATATTGTCACTTAACAAAATTTAAAAATCTCATATTCAAATATATACATAAATGCAAAAATGATTAATATCTAAAGTATTTACAAACTGTAAAACAATTATTGAATAGGGTAGAGACTAACCTAGAGCAAACAAGAAAGCGGTGAACGTACAGAAGAGCTCCAAAACCACGGCAGAAACCATGAAAGAAAACCTTTTCGCAGAAGAACAACAAGCTACATGGGAAGAATTGCACGCGTTCGTTTCCATTCGCCGACCTCCCATCGTCGTGTCCAATCGGGCCGCCATTATTTTAACTACCCAAAGCTTTGTCTAGTTGGGGAGACACAGGGACGAAGTTGAACCAGAAAATTATTTGATCAACTTTAGGTATAGCGTGAGGAGAAGGGTTGGCTGGGAACTTATAAAGGGTTGATGCTCTCCTTTTTTTCTTATTGTTGACTTGGTGTACGCAATCTGACTCTATGGCCCACTTAGTTGACCATTCAAAGTTCTCGTGGAGAACATTTCCAACAAATTTCCTCGTAACTCCTTTCATTTTCGTTTCCGGGAAACTAACCTCAATGATATGCAAGTATGTTCTAGATTAAGAAGCTACCGATTTTTATTAACTAAGTATATCAGGTAAAATTGGTGTTTTGACCGTCCTTTATTTTCTTTACCAGGAAAACCATTGCATAAAGAATTGAAACAGGGTGTTATAACCGGGAAATAATAATCAATTAAACTTTAAAAGTTAAATTTTTTGCTTAATTTTTTTAGAAGAGAAAAATTCATTATTTTTATGTAGTTTGGTTGATTCTCACCAATAAGTTTCACGATCATCAAATAAACAACTACTTTTTATTTCACCAAACTACAACTCAATCTAATTCAATCCAATTCAATCTTTTCCTATCTTTATTGATGATCTTATTTAATAAGCTCGTCAAACAAAAAAATTAATTTTTTATCATTTGGCATATTATCTTATAATTAATTAATATTATATATGAATTATAATTAATATAAAATAAGTACGTATCCATAGTTATAGCAAAGAAAAAATTGCAATAAAGTAATACAATTAAGATTACAAAAATTGGAATGCAAAATTAGATTACATAATTATAAGTACTTACTAGATTATATGAAATTAGGAACAGTATAACTAAGGCATATAAAGAGATACTGTAGCGAGAAAAGATAATTTGTCCATCAAAATATGTAAATACCCTATTTATAGTAATTTTGAAAATATTGATTTTTTTCACCAAACAAACAAGTAATTACTCTCATCCGCGTATTGTCTTATAATCAATGTGTTTATATATAAATTGTAATAGATACATATAACAAATTTCATATCCACAATTATAGCATGAAAAAAATTTCCAATAAAATAATAAATTAAAAAATGGATTACATAATTAGAATTAAAATTACTAACCAGAATTATATGAAATTAGGAAAAAATATAACTACGGAATATAAAGAGATTAGTAGCAAGACAAGAAAATGTGTGCATCAAAATATGTTAATATTATGTTCTATTTATGGAGATTTGAAAAAATATTAATTATATATTTTATTTCATTAAAAGATAATTTCAATTTTTATAATCACACAAATAATATAAATTAGTATCAATTTCAAGTAATTATATTGTGCCTATATAGGATTGACAAAGGAAAAAAGAAAGTGGCCGGTCAACGCTAGGTTAGAATTGCTTCATTTCTCATTTCTTTTATATTTAGTTTTGTTGTGTGGCATTTAGCCTTGAGCGCTCGTTTTGGGCCTTCGAAAACTTGGTCTCACGAGCTTATCAGATTATTTTCGGGACCTAAATGAGTTGGGCTATCCCTTTTTTACCGAATTTTAGGTTGGGCAGGGCTCAGAACTTGGAAGTCTAAAAATTTCAAAGGCCCATTATGTTTCCCCAAGTATTTTGCACGTTAGCAGATGAAACGATCACATACAAAACGCGAGAGTTATAATATAACTATCCCCGACCAGAAACAGCTAAAAAGCTATCCAAACCCAAAGGGAAAGTTCCCTTCGACAGTCTCTCTCTCCAACACAATCTCTCCATAGTTGTTCTTGTTCTTGTTTTGTTGACGAAAGAGAAATAGAAAGAAAAGGGAAAAAAATAAGAAGCTTATATTATGAAAAAAGTAGAAGAATCATTTCCAGGACCATAAGTGAGGCAAAGGTAAAGCACCCATTAAAAGCAACCCAAACATCTCTCCACCTCCACCTCTTAATTTAGAGACAAACCCCAAACAAAAGAAACTGTCGAAGGAACTGAACAACAAGGACAAAAAATATGGGACACTGTTTCTCAAGAACACGCTCCCACGACATTCCAATCTCTTCCTCGTCGGAGTCCCCGGTACACCATTACTTGCCCATTGCACCCAAACGACCGGTCACCCAGAGCAGAAGCAGCCAGCAACCACCACCACCACCCAAACAGACCCCTTCCTCAGCACCACCCGGGCGCAGTCCCACTGTCCAGCTGGGCACCATCCTAGGTCGTCCCTACGTGGACATAACCACAATCTACGACCTCGACAAGGAGCTCGGCCGGGGCCAGTTCGGGGTCACGTACCTCTGCACGGAGATAGCGACGGGGAACAAGTACGCGTGCAAGACTATATCGAGGAGGAAGCTATCGACGAGCAAGGACGTGGATGACGTCAGGCGAGAGATCCTGATACTTCAGCACCTCGCGAGTCAACCAAACGTCGTGGAGTTCAAGGGGGCTTACGAGGACCGGCAGAACATCCACTTGGTCATGGAGCTATGCTCCGGCGGGGAGCTGTTCGACCGGATCATATCCAAGGGGAGCTACTCCGAGAGGGAGGCGGCGGTCGTGACGCGTCAGATTGTGAACGTGGTCCACGTGTGTCATTTCATGGGAGTCATGCACAGGGACTTGAAGCCTGAGAATTTCTTGCATGTTTCGAAGGACGAGGATTCTCCCCTCAAGATCACCGACTTCGGCCTCTCTGTCTTCATAGAACCAGGTAAATCAATCTCTCTCTCTCTCTCTCTCTCTCTCTCTCTCTCTCTCTCTCTCTCTCTCTCTCTCTC
>SOPF01027806.1:0-92499 GCA_012979155.1 Hypericum perforatum
TCTGAGTATTGGATAAACAAAATGCAAGATTTGACAAGGTCGGCTTAGAGCTTTCTAGAAGGAAGGGGACAAGTTGGTGACTCCTTTTTAGATATTTTAGGTTAGATATTTTAGTTACATAAGTTCTATTAGATATTTTTGTAAACTATCTCATTAGTTAGTTAGTATATAAGGTTTTTTGCCTTTGTTTGTAAGATATACATAATACATATATTAGATAGTAAATATTTCACTAAGTAGTATTATTTTTTGGTTGAAGAACGTGGACTTGAAGAGAGGGAGCTTGGAGTCTTGATAAGTCTCCATTCCTTTTTACTCTTTGTCTATGTTTATGCTTATGATGTTAATTAATAGTACGTGTGAGTAGTTAAATGAGTTTGGTGCCTTGTTATCTTTGATGTAGCCTCAGTTGTGAGGTGTGTATGTTCATGTTTGTGTTCTTATCAACATGCTTGATACTATTGCTTAGACTTGCTTGATCACCAAGCCTTAGTAGCTAGTCAAAACTTGAGACCGAAAGGAGATAGAATTGATGGATAGGTTGGTTTGATAATGAGTACTCTTGCTAGGAGAGAAATCTTCTTGGTGACATACTGATTGTCCTTGGAGTAGAGCATATAGTTGGTTCTTTTCTAGTTTAGATGGTTGGTGGGGTCAAAAGAACATATCTAACCATTCTAAGTCTAGTTTAGGAATAACTTTGGCTAGTCTTATGCGAAAGTGAGGACTAGTTACCTTAGATTCACTCGGACCACATCACATACACTAAAAACCCTCTATATCTTATGGTTATGTTACTGGTTTAGGTACCTTGCTCACTTTTAGTTATTAAGTTGTTAATATTCTGTTTTATATTCAAAATTATCTAAGTGTTAGTTCTTGTTAGCTTTATATTTGTGCTTTAGAGTTTAGATCACAAGTGTTCAACAACAAAACTTCATAATCTGATCCTAGTAAGTAAGTAAAACTTAGAGTAGGCCTAAAAACTCAATCTCTGTGGATCGACAAACCTGTACTTACTCATTGTTGCAATCTGCTACAATTCTACTGATAACTTGGCGTACGCCAGCCCTTCTTGGCGCACGCCAGGTCAGTTTGTTCGAGAGCTTTTGACTCGCGCCAGATCAAATTGGCACGTGCTGGAGTTTAAGCTAGTAAAGAGTAGGCGTACGCCAACCTTGGTTGGTGCACGCCAAGAAGTCTGAACAAATGACGGATCATCCGGTTTTAAGTAGATTTGAAGTAGATATCTTAACGGAAGCATTAGCGAAACGAGCATGCGGAAGGAAAAGAGGCTCGCGATCAGGAAGCAACTTTGGAGTTGGAGATGGAAATGAAAGAAAAGTATCCCTTCCTCTTTGAAAATACTGGTAAGTTTGAGGACAAACTTATTTTAAGGGGGAAGAATTTGAGAACCATGAAACCTATGTAAAATGAATCGTACTTATGGTGATTACTTGGTAATTGGCCATTGAGTAGTAACATGTAAATTACTCGCTCATGGTGTAGTTAAGCTGAAATCATATAAAGAAGACTTTCTTCTGGTAAAACCTAACCCTAGTTCATATGCTCTCCTCAAAGACGGCTTGGACGAGGTTGTAGATGATTAGGAAGAGGACAACGCTACGGAGGATTGGAGTCCAAACGAATTAAAGATTTAGAGTGAAAGAAAATTTGTGTAGGAAGGAAAAAAATACTAGATTCGAGGTAAGTCGATTCTCTTTGTAGATTTCGTTCTAAACTTCTGATCTCTCTACTTTGTTCTGATTTCGATAAATCATACGTCATGAATTCATTGAATCTATACACTTATTCGTGTGACTTGCTAATGGACTATGTGAACATATTCTATAAAATAGTACATGACCGTAAAATTTCAGATTGCAAAAGCTTGACGTGGTTGTTGATCTTTGTTTGAATTGTGATTAGTAAGTTGTCGATTTGATGTTTTGTGTTTGGATTTAAAAGGGTTATCACCATGGAATATATATATAACTGCAAATCGTAAACCTATTTTGTTCCTTGCGATTATTTTATATATAAAACAAAGGACTGAAATCACAACTTATTTTGTTGGGCGCTGCGATTATCTAATCACTTTTATATTGTCAGTATATCAATGATATTAGTTCATGTGCATGGCATAATGAATTGTAGATATTGTATTATTGGTTGAGATCAAGGCTTTTGGATGATTAATAGATTTGGTGTTGATGATTTGGGTTAATTATTTTGCTTGAATATCTATAATCTATTTTGCTCTGAAATTTGATCTGACTAGCTTAGTTCATGTTGGGATTATTTCTACGCATCTGTGACTACGGAGAAGTTAATACTGTCTGTGACCCGCGAGGGCGTTGTGAATGATTTGTACTCGCCGGAGAGGGTATATCCTGTCTGTGACATGCGGAATCCCATCATTAACTAGGTGGAACTCCGGAGTGTCCGTTATTTGTTAAGTATTTTATTTTGTTGTTGGTTAGTGTGCGAGTCTTGCACATGTTCGTAATCAGTTTGTCTATTTTGTTAACATGCTTGGTTGTATGGTTATTTGAGTTAGAGTAGGAAGAAAATATGTACGACTTACTAAGTTGCGTGCTCACCAAATGCGCTGTTTGTTTCAGATTTGCCGGGTTTGACTAGGGCACGGGAGTAGGACAAGAGGCCAAGTGAGAATGAAGCATGCATTTTATTTACCGACAAATAATCTTAGTTCTTCAAGAAACTATTTAGTATTGAAATAAGATCGGTGGACCTATTAGTTACTTAATTTGAAGTTGAAATAATGTAACCCGTTAAAGATAATTTGTCTTTACGACAGTTAACATGCCTATTTTTCGGGACGTAACAGGATAATACCAAACAAAATTGGGAGAGAGAACTCAAAGTGTATTTTACTAATAATAAAAAACGACAGAGTATAGGTGGCAGCCCACTGTGGTTTCTCTTTTTATCCACACCCCAACCCTCGGAAGACGACAATAGTTTTGTGTTCTTCAGATAAAGCCAGTGGACCGTTCTACTACTATCATTTTTCAGAAGCCTTACAAGAGGAAGAGGAGAGGCTGTGTGTTCGGTAGGAGATTAAGCTTTTTAGGAAAATGGCATCCCGCAGGGTTTCCACTTTGCTATGCCGCACTCTTACCTTTTCTGCTTGTCTGCGTCATTCTCAGGGTGAAGATGATGACCACCTCACTACTCTTTAAACTTGTTTTATTTTTTTGGGTATAAATCACAGTATTCTTGCTTAGTTTTCAGACCCTTATTTCGTAGCTCATCTACTTCCAAAAGCTGGTACAATAAAACACTAGGACCAAGAGGTAGGCTTGTGAGTTAGCGTGGGTCCTGTAGAAAATCTTTTTTTTTTTTTTTTTTTAGGAATGAGTCCTGTAGAGAATCTGATTGTTGATTTTCTTATGGGAAAGTTGAATACTTTCGAGGAACAAAAGAACATATGAATCTGGGTTTTTCTTATTTTTCTTATATCACTTTATTGTGTTCTTTCTTTTCCAAGTTTTAATTTTTAAAGGCAACAAAACGGTAAGTGTGAGCTTGCATGGAAAAGGAGTGATTTTTTGTTATCAGCTACTCCTATTTCTTCACTAGTTTTAAGATGACTGATGCTCGTCTCACCGTAAGAGGAGTAAAAGAAGAAGCCACACGGAAAGTAGATCATCAGTTAGTTAAGAAGAGATCAACCTGTGGTGGTTGTTAATAAAGTGTACTCTTTTTTCCGCTATTTTTGATCACTCGTTCATCTAAAACTAACATTCTCTTGGTTTCTGATATATAATCACCAGGGAGAAACCCGGGCTTGCGAGGGTGCTTATACAGGTTTAGTACCTCTGCAGCAATTGAAGAACCAATCATACCACCGGTTCAAATAAGCTACACCCAGAATCTGATCAATGGACAGTTTGTAGATGCAGCTTCTGGTACAATAATTTGCTTCAGAAATCAATAAAATGTTTTCAATATTAATCAAAAATGATTTCTATGAATTTAGCTATATTGACTGACAGTGTCACCCAATGGATTGAAATTAGATTGATTTTGTTGATTGCAGGCAAAACCTTTCCCACATATGATCCTCGCACTGGGGAGGTGCTTACACATGTGGCTGAAGGTGATGCTGAAGATATCAATCGAGCAGTTGCCGCTGCTCGAAAAGCATTTGATGAAGGACCTTGGCCGAAGATAACAGCTTATGTATGCAATTCATAAATCTCCTCGTCTTTCATTCATTCAAGTGTTGTATGTTTCTTTCACTTAGGAAAGAGAGCACAATTTATATTATTTGGTTTTTTGCTTCAGGAAAGGTCGCGAATTATGCTCAAATTTGCTGATCTTGTTGAGAAGCACAACGATGAGCTTGCTGCTTTGGAGACATGGAACAATGGGAAGCCTTATCAACAGGCTGCTAAAGTCGAGGTTCCAATGTTTGCTCGGTTATTTCACTATTATGCAGGTAGGATTATGAACAAACGCCCTTGCAGTTTCGGCCAGTTTGCCATAAAATGTTCTTATGTTTCTGTACTCTGTAACTCAGGTTGGGCTGATAAGATCCATGGGCTAGTAGTTCCTGGGGACAGTAACATTCATACGCAAATCTTGCACGAACCTATTGGTGTTGCAGGACAGATTATTCCATGGAACTTCCCTCTTCTCATGTTTGCATGGAAAGTTGGGCCTGCTCTGGCTTGTGGTAACACTGTTGTGCTTAAAACAGCAGAGCAGACCCCTTTGACTGCTCTCTACGTTGCCAAGTTGTTCCACGAGGTATGGATTGAGTTAGCACTGTTTGTGTTGCATAGTTCTGTTGGTTTTAGTTCAGAAGAAGAACCAAATGGACCTATTTTGCTATGGATCTTGAGAGGCATGTTTAAAACTCCTGTGGCAGGCAGGCCTTCCTCCAGGTGTGCTAAATATAGTTTCTGGCTATGGTCCTACGGCTGGTGCAGCTCTTGCTAGCCACATGGATGTTGACAAGGTATTTCTCAAATTGATTCTTTCGTTCATCGTACTATTTCATAATGTGTTTACTTGTTGGCTACTGCTAAACTATCAGACTTGCTTCACGGATAAGAATTGTCCAAATACATACACTTTTTTTCAGATTGCTTTCACGGGGTCAACCGAGACGGGCAAGATTGTGCTTGAACTGGCTGCAAAAAGCAATCTTAAGCCAGTCACACTTGAACTTGGAGGGAAATCGCCTTTCATTGTGTGCGAGGATGCTGATATCGATAAGGCTGTCGAGCTCGCTCATTTTGCGTTGTTCTTTAATCAGGTTTGTGAACGATGCTGCTCATGGAAGTCCTCCAGGCATAGCATATGTATTGTGACATGTTGACCATGTCAATGTGTGCTTGTTGCCTCCAGGGCCAATGTTGCTGTGCTGGGTCTCGTACTTTTGTGGATGAACGTGTATACGATGAGTTTATTGAGAAGGCCAAAGCCCGTGCTATGAGACGTACTGTTGGTGACCCCTTCAAGAGTGGTATTGAGCAGGGTCCTCAGGTTCTTTCTCCTCCTGTCTATTTTGGAATCTATTTCCTTGAACAATAAAAAATTTTAGATCCGTATCCATTCATACTTAGCTTTCAAGTGGTATTTCCTGATCTCAAAAAAGCAAAACCTCAGATTGATTCGGAGCAATTCCAGAAGGTCCTGAGATACATAAAATCCGGAATCGAAAGCAGTGCTACACTTGAATGTGGAGGTGACAGGATTGGCTCCAAGGGCTTCTTTATTCAACCCACTGTATTCTCAAATGTTCAGGTGCGAAATTTACACCCTACTATGGCCATCTCTTCGTTTCACATTACCTGGTCGCTCAATCTTCTTAACAGGACGACATGTTGATAGCACAAGACGAGATATTCGGTCCCGTTCAATCCATCTTGAAGTTCAAGTAAGCCCGAACTTTTGCTACCGAAACAAACAACCCCTGGATACCGGGGTTAGTTTTCTCATTGTTTTCTTGACATATATCTCTCAGGGAGATCAGCGAAGTGATCAAGAGGGCCAACACCACGCGTTATGGCCTAGCCGCGGGGGTTTTCACCAAGAACATTGACACAGCCAACACATTGACGAGAGCATTGAAGGCTGGCACTGTGTGGATCAATTGCTTTGATGTTTTTGACGCTGCGATCCCGTTCGGTGGGTACAAGATGAGCGGCATTGGAAGGGAGAAGGGTATCTACAGCCTCAACAACTACTTGCAAATTAAGGCTGTTGTTACACCACTGAGGAATCCTGCATGGATATGAGCAGCAGCTTCGTCACACTGTTGATAAATAAACCTCTCCTTATAGGTAACCGCACACAAAGATGAAGTTATGTTCTCGTTCCTCCTGCCTTTTTTTGGTCTGCTTATAGCTGATCTACGGTGGTGGTTGTCTCTTCTGTTTGAAGATAGTTGTTGTTATTGTTGTTGCCTCCTTTTCATTTACTCATGACGGTGACGTGTACGCAATTTGATATCAAATCACTTTTCCTTTTTGTTCATGTTGCTATGCTTCTGTTTTTAACTATGTAGTATAATTGGGTGTGAAATAATTTCTCGTATAAAAAATGAAAGTCACGTTCTCTGATGAATAACCCTTTGTGGCAACAAACTTGTGATTTAAATTTTATAGTTCAATTGATGCATCTGAAAAGTACGCACCAATCTATGCATTCGAAAGATTATCGAGGCATCACTATTCTAAATTAAATTTTTACTAATATTGCTACATGCGTAAGCAAATACTTTTTTAAAATTATCCGATAATACTTTATATAGATCAAATAAGAAATTTTTTTTTTGGGTAAATTATCCAAGATTTTTGGATATAGTTAAATAGACGATTTGGTCTTCATATTTCCGAAATGCATGTAGTTGTTTTGTTATTTTAAAGTGGCTGATTAATTTTGCAATGTAATGATTAAAGAGTTTGTTTTCTTATGATAAAATGTTACAAATTATTTCAATGAACTTGTACAAACTATTTTATGATAATCAAACAAAAAAATTTCACATTTTAAATAACTGGTCATAACTGGCCACAAAATAGCATATCATTTCAAATCATTTTGTGAGAACCTAGTATGAAGTATGAACGAGATCAACAAAAGCATCATTCTCGGTTTACAATAAAGGCAACAACAATGTGCTTATCATAGAAAAATAGCAACCATCTTCCCTTGTATGAAAATGATGTTGGTGTAGATTGGGTATTTCATAGGATGAATATGGAATCAAGTATCTTTTGATGATGTATGAACGATCTTAAAACTTCAAATCAAATTCTTAAGGCGCGAGAATAACCACTTCTCTTAAAGTATTATTTGCCTCATTTTTATGTGAAACTATGATCCACTAGAATCAAAAGTCATCAACTTTCAAGAGTCATCTTTTCATTTTTGACAAAACTTGTTAACCATATGTGTCCTTTACCAGATGTCACCATTTAAATGTCCATACAAACTTTTGCTACGAGGCCCTAGCAGATGCTAGCTATCTAGCAATCGTTGGCTCTACCTCAGACAGTTTCTGTGTTGCAGCCGTAGCTTGGTTATCAAAAACACAACAATCTCCTACTTGGTTAACAACTTAGATCCACCAATCTCATAGTCTTATGCATGTAAAAGATGTCTTTCAACTTGAACCTTTTATTAGTGAGAATGTCTCAAAGTTTAAACGAAATCAAAGGTTGGTTGTTGCTTGAACTTCGAATCATGTGTTTAAATCAGAGAATTTCCCACATACTCTATGAACACTTTTGTGGAATTCTTAAAAAATTCACCATTATGGTCTTGTGTTCTTCCTAGTTTCATGAACATTTGTAAAATTCTACCCTCCAAATTCTATTAGGAGCAGCACCACTTCTAATGTTCATATAGGTGAAGTTGTCTCTTTTATGTTTTGGTGTCTAAAGAGAATGCACTTGTCCGTTTGTCCGACAAGTTGACTCTATTAAGAGTATTTATAATACTTTAACCTCCAACACCAAACAAATACTTTGGTCTGTTTATTATTTTTTTGTCATTGAAACTTTAGATTAGTGGTAGTGCTAGAATATAAGTTTTTTTTACTTAAGTCGCAATTTTATTACCAAAGAAAAGAAAATCTATAGAAAGTGACGAGAAGTGGAAAAGAGCAAGAAAAGCTAACCAATCACCAAGGTCGAAACTAGCTACAGAGGGCTTGCCACCACAACTAATCCTCTATTTTGTGAACTCACAAGCCGAGTAGTC
Source organism: Hypericum perforatum (assembly GCA_012979155.1). Lineage (NCBI taxonomy): Eukaryota > Viridiplantae > Streptophyta > Magnoliopsida > Malpighiales > Hypericaceae > Hypericum > Hypericum perforatum. Next base: position 8,245 of record SOPF01027806.1, read on the forward strand.
AAAAGAGATACAGAAGCATCGCTCATCTAACGCTTGACCTTAATCAAGAATTTCCAAATTTTGGACTACGTACGATGTGCCAGGGGTTGGTAACGTTACTACTAGCTATTGTGCACGTCTATTTTGTAATATGATGCATTTGTTATAAAGTCGAGCTTTATGGATCCTTGATCACCTCAACATTTAAGAGTTGCTGACTCGGGATTGACATTGATGGAGGTAGATGAGCTACCCCACAAATGCTTGCAAGAGTACTAGAATTATGATGTTGAAAAGGTTGTGGACTTCTTAGGCAAAATTGAGCTTGCCTCTTCCAAATCAGCCATGCATCCTGTGTGCGAAAGAAGTAGAGGATCTTCCTGCTCCTCCATTAAGTCTAATTTTGACCCCCAAGGAGTCATTGTTTGATTGAGTTTGTGTAAGCAATGGAAACATGCTTTCAACCTGATGCTCAATGAAGTCTGCTGCCTCCTCATTAAGCTGAACCTTAATGCTAGCACTGTCCACAACCTCAGATTCAATGTTAACCTATGAGCCAACCACATTCGAAAAGTCTGTCAAAACACCCACTTCCTGAGTAGGGACCGTAACCATAGCTAATAAGTCATCATCCTTTGCCAAGACTTAACACCCACCTCCTATGTCAATCCTTCAGACTTAACAACTAAATTTGAGCAAACATTACCCTCTACATGTATCACTCTATCGAAAGCTTATGACACAACATCTATAATGCAAAGAGTACCATTTAAGCCTCTTATTTTTGTATCCTCTATCAAAAGACAGAAACTGCTAAAGATGGAACCACTTTTGAGTAGGCTATGGTCAAGTCTGGAGCTAGAACTTTTTTTGCCCAAGTTTGTTTTGTGCTTATCTCTAGAAGCGTCTCCTTGTGCATCACTCATTTTCCTTATACTTATCCTTGAGCGCAAGTAGATAGAGGGTGCGACTTCTTGCAAGAGGCCTCTATATGCCCAATACAAGCATATTTCCCCATAATACTTAGGAAGTTCTTTATAACAAACATCACTTCAATATCCCATATCCTTGCACTTCAACACATCATGCTGTTTATGGGCAATAGCCATGTCAACTTCTTCTAACACTCGCACCAACGCTCTATTAAACCTATTTAATATACCATAATTTAGCATAATTTGCTTGCCAACATCCGTAGCCAACCCAAAGATTATATCCTCCTCAACATAATAGAAACACAAGTCATACAACAAAATCAATACCTTTATAAGCGAGGTAGTGAAGCTCTTTGGATTCAAACATGGGACCCATTCTCTTTAGATTACTATTATTCATGACTTGTTAGAAATAACTTTAGACTCATTCCTAAATTTATGCACTTTACTAAATCTCTTGAGAAATCTTTGCTAAATTTGATGTACGCATGCCTCAAGCTAATATGTCCAGATTTCTCATTATAGACTTGACCGAATAATATAGATATGGTCTCTTGACTATCACATAGTAAAGAGATGGCTAACACTGGTTGTGGCCACAAATCCTCCCAAAAAATATAATCTCCTCCCAAAATAAATATATCTAAATTTTCTGTTGTAGGCTTGTTTCTTTGATGCCCAAGAAACATCCTTCCCTCTCAAAATGAATTTTTATCCAGACATGGATTTGTTATCCTTTGCACCAATTATCCAACTACTATTAGAGTATCCTTTTAGTACCATTGGAAATTTTTTATAAAAGTTTCAAGAGTTTAGGGTTCCTTTCAGGTATCTTAATAACCTACCAATTACTTTCCAATAGTTTTCTCTTGAATTACTTATGTATCGAGATAGTTTGCAAACCACAAATGCAATATCTTGTCATGTACAATGTATAACATGCATTAGACTTCCTACTGCACTAGCATATTGAAGTTGATCTATATCCCTACCATGATGATTCTCCAAAGGACACAAATGATCATATGAGATATTTACTTCCTTGAGTCTTAAGTTATCAAATTTGTTTATTACTTTCTCAATGTAGCCAGGTTGACTCAATGCATAACCCCAAATATGTCATTTAATTTTGACTCCCAAAATAGTATTAGTTTCTCCAAAGTCTTTGTTGAACTAAGAAGACAAGAACCATTTGGTCTCTATCACACTTTCTATCCTTGTCGTAAAGATCAGTATACACTCAACATAAAGACTAATAATGATCATATACTCTTTTGTAACTTTGGAGTATATGTATTTATTGGCTCCATTATATTAAAAATTAGGGTAAATTACATCTGGCCCCTTCTAATTTAGTCAATTTGACAATTTTCCCTCTGTATTTTGCAAATAGATTAAAAACTCGTTTTAGTTTGGCAAAATTATACGATTTCCCCCCTCATGCCAGAACTGGAGCATTTCTCTGGCGAAGAGGCAGGGGAAATGACAAAAATACCCATATACTAAAAAACAAAAAAAAATACTTCCTTTTCCTCTTACCACTTCATCTTCTTCAACTCACCCAACATAAAAAAAAAACTCAACCAAGAAAAGCAACTCAAAAAAGCCAAACCCTGTTCAACTCAACCAATAGCAACAACCGAGAACATCAATTTCAATTTCTTAAAACTAAGAACATCAATTGCAATTTCTTAAACCTTAATACTCTTAAAACAGAGAACATCTTCTTCATCTTCTAGCTTCGACAACTGAGAAGTTGCCAAAAATTGAATCAAATGTTGGGGAGAAGTCTAGGTTAAAAGCATCCAATTCTAAACCCCATATTTTTCATCCAACCTCAATTTATGAAACCAAACTCTAATTACTCAAAATACCGAGAAGGCAATGACACTGTTTTATAATAAAAATCACTTTAGGAGAGGTTACGAGGGCCAAGGCTCCTACTCAGAGGAAAACATCTAGGGGTGCCTATCCATTTTACCAATTCAGAGGAGAACCACGCCTTCTCCACCAGCAACACACATGAAGACACTGATTGGGCTCTATAGGATGATGCTAAAGGAGATTTAAAGCAATCCTAGAGGACGAGGGCTACCAGAAGGCTGTCGAGAGCTTCACGAGGCATCGACTCAAAGCATGCGAGGAGGAGCCAGACTGGAAGGCCATCAAGAAGTGCCTCAGTGTCAGCTAGGTCAAGGAGCTCATCAAGATGGCACAAGATGAGCTCAAACTCATCTCTAAGATGACCGGTATACATGGCTTAAGGGTTTTCCTTCTTCTGATTGCTTCTCTGAATCAAAGTGATTTTGGAGAAATTTGGGGGCCTAGGGTTTGAGAATTAAATTAGATCATTATCTTGTTAATGAAATGTGGTCTTTGATTAGAATTGAACTAGCCAGAGCTTGGTATTGGGCAGCGAGGATTGGATTGGGAGGGCGGTGAAGAAGATGGTGGTTATGGCAATGCCAATGAGTAAAAAGAAGAAGCGCTACTCTCGGAGGAGGTACCAGATTGGCTGGGGGAGGCTGTGAGGGAAATGAGTTTAATGGAGGATTAGGGTTCTTTCAATTTTAGGGATTTTTAAGATTTAATCTGTTCTGCTTTTTGGGAAAATTTGTTCTTTCAACCTATTGTTGTTCGATGTTATTTAATGTTAAAGAATTCTGTTTGATTTTTGAATATGGTGTTTTAGTGTTCATCATTGTTATTTGGGATGTTTATGTTTAGAATAGGAACATGGCAGAAGGAGGAAAGAGAGGAAAGATGGGTGAATAGTTTTTTTATTTTTTAAAGAAGGGTATTTTTGTCATTTCCCGTGCCTCCTCGCTAGAGAAATGCTCCAGTTCTAGCATGAGGGGGGAAATTATATAATTTCCCCAAACTAAGAGGGGTTTTTAATCTATTTGTGAAATACAAGGGGAAATTGTCAAATAGACCAAACTAGAAGGGGCCAGATGTAAAACTTATGTGATAGGATTGTCTTATCAAATTTTTCATGCCATTGTATTGGAGCTTGCTTAATACCATACAAAGACTTGACCAACTTATGAATTTTCTTTCATTTTTGGTAAGATAAAGCTTTTCAGTCGTTCTGTGTACACCTCATTAGCTACATTGCTATGTAAGAAGGCTAGTTTTACATCTATTTGGTGTACAATGAGCTTGTGTGTCGAAGCTAAGGTCATTAATAATCTTATCACGGTAATCCTTACAATGGGTGTGTATGTGCCAAATAGTGCACACCATGGTCACAAAAATCAAATTCTTCCTAACATTAGGTGCTCAAAGTACATATACAGGTGTCACAATTTTTATTGATGTAAATGGTAGATCAGTAGTGCCTTTCCCAAGAACTTTTGTGATGTTATTATTTACCATAAACACATATTGATCTTTAATAGTTTTAAACGTCTTAAAAAGATGATGATGACTACAAATATGGAATGTTGCTCTGGAATCATGCCACCATTCATGGGACTTATTCTTAGTTGCCATATTCACTTTTGTGATCATACTTACATACATAATTGAAACCGTAGCTATGAGGATAGTGACATCCACTTCTATCATATTTGCTTCTTTGTCATTGGTCTTCACTTTCTTCATTGAACGTTAATGTCATTTGAAGTGTTGCTTTTTCCTACAATGGTAACATGACTTACTTCTCTTATTGTTGTCGAATGAAGGCTCAAGTTTTTTTGTCTTTCCTTTTTACTTTTGGAAGTCTTGGTGCTTATCTCAACATAACTCCTTGAAAAATTATAACACAAATTCAAATTTCCTCCTTGATTTGAACATGTGTAAGGAGTTTGTCAATGGTGAACATTTGCAAATTAGGAGTAATTTCTTACGACAATCATTCCAAGATTGTGATAGTTTTAAAGATATGAATAAATTAGACACCAATAATTGTAATTTGTCTACTTAGTTTATAATGGACTTGTTGTCTACAATTGCAAATTCAAAATATTTCATATAGAGGAACACATTTGTACCTTTTTATGTTGAGTTGTATTTAATCTCTAGCATTGTTTATATCTCTTTTGGCAATTAGATTGATTAGTAGAGATATTATAGTTGGTCGAACAACATGTTTAGGATGTGACCTTGATAGCAAACTTTATCATCCTCCCATTTCATCAAGTAAGTTAGTCCTTGATTGTTTCCTCAGCTCTTATTTCATCTCCTTCATTTTGTGTTGGTACAGGAGTTGACTTGACTAACTTGGAATCAAGAACGTACTACAATCCAAGTTTTATGAGTAAAAAAATTATCTTGTCTTTCCATTGAGTGAAGTTGGAACGATCAATCCAATCAAACTTGATAATGTCTTGGTTAAACACTTTATTGAAGTTTGAGAGTTCTATAGTGTTAAAGTAACTTCCGACAATGTATGAACAATATTAGAACTTTGAATCAGATTCTTAATGTATGATAATAGCTACTCTCCTTAAAGTATTATTTGTCCCTACTATACGTTGCACGGGTTCTAACAAATACACTTCTAGGAGTATCTAAAAAGTATTTATTCTAAGTGGCAAACAATAAAATATTTTCTTCAAGAATTTGTCAAGAGTGTCTTGTGGTGGAAGATCAGAGAAGAATGAAGATTGTAAGAATTTTAAGATGCTTGTATAGATAATGATCAAATGAATAGCTTGGTCCTTTTATGTAGACACCAAGAGCCACTAGAATAAAAAATCATCAACTTTTACTTTTCTACCAAAATTTCTTAACTATATGTGTCTTTTACCAAATATCACCATTTAAATATCCATTCAAACTTTTACTACAAAGCTCTAGTTGGCACTAGCCATCCAGCGGTTGTGGGATGGATTCCAAACAATTTCTGTATTTTAGCCCTAGCAATCACTAGGTAGGTAATGGTCGTTGGGTTGTATGATGAGTGTGAAAAACACTCATTATTGATATCCTTTTAGTAGGTTGTTCTTAGTATTTTAGGTTAATTTATTTTCATTTTAGTCATCGTAGTGTTAGTTTTTGTTCATTGTGTATTTTTGTAGAGTTTATAGTTTTTCATTGAGTTTGCTTGTTTTTAGGAGCATATTTGAGGAGAAGTGGAGGATGATTGAGTGGACATGTGAGGGCAAGGACAAGAGGGAAGTCGTGAAGCCAAGGAGTGCAAAGCATGGGTAGCTAGTGCACGCCATGGGACATGGTGCATGCCAAGGAACCATCACTCGAATGACCATGCACGCAGATGATCAGGCACACATGGAGAAGGAAAAAATGCAAAGGCTGGTGCATGACAATGGCACCTGGCGTACGCCAGGTAGGGATAAGACTTACAGAATTTGCAAGTGGTTGAGTTGATGGTTGGACAAATTGGGGATAAAGCATCCAGCCATTTAATGTTTGTGATGATTAGAAAACATAAATAGCAGGGATTTTGGATATTTTCTTAGGATATTTTGTTTGTTAACTATTAAACTTACTTTTTAGTTTTGTCTTTAGTTATATATAAGTAGAAAATATCTAAGTGTTAGTAATATATTTGTTTAGACAAAAAGTTAGAGAAAAAAACTAGATATTTTCCTCTATATGGACGTGGGATTAAAGGGGAGAAAGCTTGAAGATCTTGGCTAACATTTCTTACCTTTACTCTTTCCTTATGTTAATAAATATGTATGTTGTTTATATAAGTATGTGTGAGCAGTTGTTTCTGTGAGTTTTATGCCTCTAGACTGTGCACGTAGCCACGGTTTTGAGGGTTGAAAATGGTTAAGAATGTGTTCTTACTATCATGCTTCATACCATGATTAGACTTGCTTGATCACCAAGCCTTTGTGCTTAGTCAAAACTCGAGACTTAAGAGATAAAATTAATGGAAAGGTTAGTTTTATGATGGGTACTCTTGATAGGAGAGAAATCTTCCTTAGTGACCTACCTATTGTCCTTTGAGTGATATGCATAGTTGGTGTTTAGCTGAGTTTATATGGCTTTTGGGGGCAAAAGCACATCTTGCCATTATAAGCTTAGTTAATGATTGATTTAGATCAATCTAGTACGAAAGTGTAAGTTGGTTGCCTTAGAAACACTCGGACCACATCACATGCATAATAAACCCCCTGAATCTTATCGTTATGTTGCTGGTTTTGGTACTTAACTCACTTTTGTCTTTTAAGTTGTTTAAAATCTAATTTGAAAGCAAACCTTCCAAGTGTTAGTTCTTCTGATCTTTAGTTCCGTACTTTAGACTTTAGATTGTGTGTGTAAACATCCAAACTTCATATTCTGATCCTAAATAAGTAAGTAACCCATAGAGTTGGCTAAAAACTCAGTCTCTATGGGATGACAATCTCGCATTTACACATTGTTGAAATCTGTTGCAAGTTTGCTGATAACTTGGCGCACGCTAGCCACCTTGGCGCACATCAGGTCTATTTGTTTGAGAGTTTTTCACTCGTGCCTGGTATAGTTGGTGCATGCCGGAGCTTAAGTTGGTCGAAGGTTAGCACATGCCAACCATGTCTGGCACACACTAGATAGGCCGAATGGACGACCGATCATTTGGTATTTAGAAGAATTAAGGTAGAACCAAAAAATATACAACCCAACAATTGGTGCCATTGTCGGGGATTGAGATATAGATGCTCAATTTGGTTTATGAACTTTGTTTACTTTTTAACCAAGTAACTTATCTTGCTTGACAAGTTACATGCATGCCCTTAACTCGTTCCACCAATAATTCTCTGTTGGAAATTGAAGCGGACATAGCATGGTTTGAAAGGTCATTGCAGAAGGAGAGACGAGAGAAAAAAAGAATGGACCAAAGGCAAGAAGGTCAAGGGGGTGTAGTTTCTGCCTTTCGACCTTCTCTAATAGACCATGGAAGACCAATATTTGAAGGAGTTTTAACCAGAATTCATTGACCAGCTATTGAAGCCAATCACTTTGAAATTAAGCCAGTCGTGATTCAAAGCTTCGAGTTAGTTGTATGGATTGCCTAATGAAGACCCAAATGAACATCTGGGAAACTTCATGGAATTAGTTGATAACTTTAAGTATCCTGGAGCATCCGATGATGCTGTAAAGATCAGAACATTCCCATATACTTTAAGGGACAAGGCTAAACTTTGGTATAAGCAACTCAAAGGTACTCCAATAACCATATGGGAGAAATTGGCAAACGCTTTTCTTGACAAATATTTCCCATACTCAAAGACTAACAAGCTCGTTAAGGAGATCACCAACTTCGAACAATATGAAGGAGAGTCTTAAAGTGAAACTTGGGAGAGATTTAAGGATTTGCAACAAAAATGCCTGCACCATGGCTTGTCTGAGGAGTCTCTGCTTAAGACTTTTTATTTTAGCCTTATGGGTACTATTGATTCAGCCTCTAATAGAAATTTCTTGAGAAAGGAAGGGGTGAAGCCTACTATATTCTGGAAAAGTTGGTAGTAACAAACAGGATAATCACCAATGAGAGAAAAAAATAACCCATCAGAGAATTATTCATCTCTCCTTGGTATACCATAGTGCTCGTTTGCATTGAGTTGTATTTCTTTTGTACTAAAGTCTACCTCCTCATATCATAAGATTTAGCTCTAGCTTTTGATATGATGTCTCTGAAGTGTAGTTTTGTATTTTTGTTTTTGCTGGGGGTGGAAGAAATAGAGTGGGTGGAGGAAGAACAACGTTTTTTTTTTAAATATACTTCAATTTTTGGTACTACTTTAATAATTTGTCACATACTACGTCATTTTTGACTTAGACAAATGGATTGTCCATATAAGACAAAAATGGCATCCTTTGGGAGGATAGGAGCCTACTTTGGACATACAAGTGGTCGGGCAACTACGGAGGCTGCTCGAGATTAGGGTACGTCCGAAAAAATCATAGGTCTTGAGAATAGAATTTTAAAAGTACGTGGCTTTAATTTGGAAAGTATGAAATCACATGGTACTAATGAGCATTTTCTCAATATTTAATTTCCAAATCTCATTTTCTTTTATCTAGAAAGAAGGAACGAGAGAAAAGAGAAAAATGTAGAGTTTTTAATAAGCAACAAAATTTTATTAAAAAAAGAAAATATGGAAATTACAAAGCACTCAAAACGACCAATCCAAAAGCATCCGTATAAATGAGAAATTGACACATCACTTAATCCAAATCTCAAATTAGCGAACAAGCTGGTAGTCAAGAAAAATTCACATACCACATAATCCCGATTTCAATCTAATCGACAAGCCGAGTGATCGAAAGGAAACACACACAGTTATTAATCCATACACAAGTGTGTATATAGTCGTATTCAAGAAATATTACATACCACATAATTCTGATTTCAATCTAATCGACAAGCCGAGTGGTCGAAAGGTAACACACACACTTATTAATTCATATACAAGTGTGTATATAGTCGTATTCACAAAATCTATATAAAAAAATCATACTGCGTAAAATCCATTAGTAATGTAGGTTAAATTTACAGTCCAATTACGATGATGTCCTGATTCGTTGGTCAGTTAATTGGAAACTTTGGTTGTTATTATGAATATTATATTTAATTTTAATTTTCTTTTGTTATTATGAATATTAGATTTAATTTTAATTTTCTTTCTCCTATAATAAAAAAATTAAATCTAAAAGGACCACACAATTTTAGCAAACGGTGGCTAAAAGTGAAAACCCCTTGCGACTCCGACTTCCACTTGAAGCAATCTCGTACAATGCCATAAATGTGCCATCCCGATTTAATCACATATCCAGAAATACATTGCATCGCCCCCGCCTCCATATATACTCCATATATGCCAATGACCACCAAACACGTGGCGAGTATTCCCACGCAAGCCTAAATCAACAACTTCTCCGAAATAAGAGCTACACACCATCAAACACCAAGAAGACGCATATGCATATAGTTCCAATTTATTGTAAATGCAACAGTTTTACACACCAACATATTTCCTAAGCCTGACAACTTTGTTTCTTCCCTTCTTCTTATCAATTGTTCTACTTGTACTATATATATCTCCCCGTATGTCTCTCACTGGTGTACATCCACCATACAAGTAGCTCGGCTTTAACTGTTGTCACTCGTCATGGTTATGATCATGGTCAGCATAAAAATCGAGATCCTGAGGCTTAAACAACTTGGGCATCTTCAATGAGTCGTCGTCGCGTTGTAGAACGGGAGGTAGTTTCTGGGGGGCGGCACCCCTCCTGGTATTAGCAGCAAACTTGGAGGCGAGCATGGTGGCTCCAAGTTGCTGCAAATTGGCCCCGCTACTATCCGCTTGTGACCCCTCGCCCTCCAGGCCCCCCTCATTGTTCGCATACAGCACGTAGTAGAGGCTCTCCTGCCTCGCCAATTCCATCTGCAGCCTCTTCTTCAGGTGCCTCCGCCATGCCGCCTGTATAATGCAGGCCCCCCACGTCCTCCATTGGTGCGAGTAGTACCTGTCAAAGAATACAATCATCCTTAACTTTTCTATGGATAAAAGAAACTGGATCTGTACAAATATATAGTTGAATTGTAAAACGGTCAAGATACTGTAAAACGCCAATTCTTTTCAATCATAGTTGATAAATAAGGAGTGTAATATAATTAAAAGACAGAGAAGATCGATTGCTGATCTATCAAACATTACCTGAACGCATGTTGCAACTTCTTGCTGTGAAGGCGCTTGAATTGCTTGGCCACGAACTTGAGGTCTTGGGCCTTAAGAGCAAATGCCTCAACTTCGGTTAAAGCCTTAACGGTGCGGGTTGACAAGGGAAGTTGGAGAGATGTAGGCACCAGAGCCCATGTCAACAACTCTTCCCCACAGAAGTCACCTGCCCTGAGTGTGATCGAGTTGAAGAACCCTGTCCTCCCTCCGTCAGTTGTGGAACTCTCTAGCTGTCCTCTGATCACGAACAACATCTCTGTCACGGGATCGCCTTCCCGGACAATGTATGTCTCCTTGGTGTTCAGGGAGGACACCAGCCGCTCGCAGATCGCATCCAAAAGTTGGTCGTCCATTTGTGCAAAAAGTGGAACCTGGAGAAGAAACAGAACAGCTGTATCAGCTTCAAAAAAATACCTCATTGCAGCAACACAAATTATAAGTGAGGGTAATTAATATATGTTGCCGGATCTTGATTCACAGTAATCAAGTTCTCAGACATTGAATTAATTGTTACCGAGTAAGATAAGACAAGCTGGCAGACCAAAGCTTAAAGATTAATTATGTGACAAATAGACTAATGTTGGAAAACTTACACGTCGAACCAGGGCAAGGCATAAGTGCCTTTGAATTTGCCTTCGGATATCAAGCGGCAAGGCGTTTAAGATAGATTCTTCATCTACACCTCTAGTGGCCAACCATTTGTATTGGACGAATCGGCGGACCCGTTCTTGAAGCTCCGGAGGCAGTTGCCGGTGCCTCATCCATTCCTCTGTATCCCTTCTCTTGATCTTCCATTCTTCAAGTCTCGCTGTCGTGGATTGCATATAACTCTTCGCGTAAAAAAAAGAAGGCCTTCCATCAATTTCTTGTGCACATGTATATGCAGTATATAGGAGAAAAATGCAGATAGCAAACCTGCATCTGGCCAATAAGATGTGCGAAAAGCACCAGGCCCATGATGCTGATACCAATGCTAAATAATGTTTCACCTTCGTATGTGCTAGTTGCCAGACCTTGTCCATAGGAACTGCATACAATATATACCGGATAAATATCGTGAAGACAAAACTCTCAGTTTCGTATAACTGCCTCAGAGGTTGAAACGGAAACATTCTTCTACATACTTTTTAAGTCATTCAATGAATGTCATAGATCAACTAATTACTAACTTACTAGGCAGAATACACATGCATCGTGGCATTAGCTGCCGGCTACCGATTCTAGTAAAGAAAAAATAGTTGTGACAGGATGGATATAAGAGAGGAAGGTAATATCACCAGAGCTGTCTTAGACCCCACCAAAGGCAAAAGAAGATTCTATCAATGACAGGGGCCTCGGTGACGTGACTGGTGAAGGCAGTGGCAAACATTCCGAACTGGAAATTGTCATTGCGAGCATCGCAGTGGACGACAACATGGCTTGTCCTGAGCCATGCCTGGCGTGCAGGGTCATTAAGGGTGCTACAGTCGAGGAAGTTGTGATTGCAAGATGGCGAGTGGGTGCTGTTCCTCTCTAGACGGCACTGCCTTTCCCAGCAGTCATGCTGCCTCTGGATCGAAGCTATGTACCATGATGCTCCTAGAACCTGCCCTGACCAACCAAATGAGGTGACTCTAATCAATTATAAAAAAATATCATTTTTCTTGTCAACTCAAACTCAATTAATTAATTAATTATGTCGTTGTTCTAACAAATTAAAATGGCCTGTTCAATACTTACATGACTGGCAAGGACATAGAGAAGGAGATTGTAGGCGGCGCCAGACCAAGCGGTCTTGGCTATAGCCCCCGTGGTTTTAACTATCCGTCTGTTTAAAGGAAGCATCACCAAGAATCTCGGGATGTACTGAATCAAAACCACCAGGGCTATAGTGTGATTCTGATGGTCAGCAGTTGTGTTCTTTACTGCCGGTATAACGAACCATAACATCATCTGCCAGGTTTACAAAAAATACTACACATGATAAAGAATCCAGTCTGTATCATCTTATGTCAAAACCATAAGAACTACTAAGCTTATGCTTATCAAATTTTAATACCGCCGAACTAACAACGATTGGTCCAAGTTGTAACAAGAGTAAGATTCTCCCGAGCGAGTTCAAATCGCAGACACAACTAACTGAAATGAGGATGTCCTCTTTACGAGTCCGGACATTAATAACCGAAATGCAGACGTACCATATTTATCCCCACTGACCTTTATCATTTACAAAAGATTCTGAATTGTGTGGAATAGGAAAACAAACGAGCTGGGAAACCTGAGGGAGGGGTAGGGCGGCAGCAACGTCGATGATGAAGGCAGATTTGAGGTAGCGCATGGCGATGGCCTTGCGATCCATGACGAGATCGCCCCGGCCAAAAACGCGGGAGCTGGGGGCGACGAAGGCGGTACGGAATTTGAAGAAGATGTGGATGAAGAAGAAGAGGTCGGTGATGATGCGGGCGACGGTGACCCACGCGCCCAGGGGCAGGTTCACCTCCATGCAGGCGTCGCCCCCTATCACGGGAAGGTAGAAGTAGAGAGGGTCCAAGAAGAGCGCGATCATGCACGTCACCAGGAAGATATGGTTCCACGCCGTCACGATGTCGCCTCGTGGGTCCAGGACCTGGTCCCACCACGGCGATTTCCGTCGCAGCCCCCGGAAATGGTGGACGTGGAATCGCCTAGACGTGTAATGCTGCAAGTTGTTCATTGCTTTTTTGTCCCTTCGGTTGTTATGTAATGAAGTGAGATCGTCGGGATCGGGCTTGTTACTGTATTTCTCCTTTTCACCATTAAAAAAAGTTGTTGCGATACGTTGAGAAAGAAGTAGAGAATTATATATGACATTCAAGTTTGGAATACCAATGGGACTAGAATAATTGTTTTCTCCTGAAGTGGTTGTTTTAGGAATAGATTACGCAATTATGCAACCGTAATTAAGCAACCGTTTAATCTCACAAGAATTTGGTGGTTCTTCGATGTGGTATTGCTATAGCGGTTCTAATTTAAGAGTTTTTGGCCGACAATCGAAATCGTGTATTACGGGAAATTTGGAAAATATATTATTAATTAGCGGTTTTACGAAATTAACCTTATCCCTGTCCCCATCCAAACCACTCCCGTATAATAGGGATTATATCACATTAATTACGATTTATGTTCATTTAAAAAATGGCAATGCTAACTTTCACCCAAAAAAATATCAAATGCCTTTGTTTGGCCCAATTGGTTTTCGTTAATTGTAATCATAAATAAATGGCAATCGTGTTTTAAGATAATTTCTTGTTATTTTTTATAAGTTAATTTTTCACGTCATTTCCTCTAGGCTAATTTGTTGAGGATAATTTCTCATTACTATCATATAGCACTTACACATTTTTATTTTAAATCATAATTTTGCATACATTAATGACGGAGATTTCAAATTTTTTTACTAAACTCTTTCATAGATAGACATTTAGTATTTATGGATTTGATAAATAATTAATGAATAATTACACATTAAACATAATTAATTAACAAATTAATTTTTTAATTAAATGACATCTACTTGTCGAAGCGTGAAGGTACATAGGATCTATTGACTCTTTCTTCGTACCGATTGAGTTACTGTAACGTTATAACAAAGACGTAACTGATTTTCATGATATTTTCTTAATTGAAAATCTTATCAAAATTTATGAACTAATTTGAAGTTTTTTTAGTGAGTTTCTTGGTGACAAAGTTATAATTTAGTTCATACAAATTTTTTCTTTTATAGGAAAATCTAGTTGCTGACTAGTACCCCATGGCACGTCATGTATTAAACACATGGCATACTGGACATGCTTGTCCATCACGTGGATGTCACGTATAATCCATAAGGCATGTCTGATGTGCATGTCTGCCAAGTGGAGTTATCTCTAGCTCTACCACGTAGTTTATCAAACTACTACGTAACACTACCAATTTTAGCAGTAACTACATTAGCGGCATGTCAGCGCTGATGCACGCACTTACGTCAGTGCCATGTCACACTGACGTGAACTCAGGGCGATCAACTTTCGTTGATGATGTGCGTGTAAATGTACACATATTTAGTCGTGCTTATCGTGATGTTTAATTGTGTTTTAAGTTGGTTTAGTTATGATTAGTCAACTATTTTATGCATTTTGTGTATCGAGTCGGGAATTAGATACTTGTCGAGTTTTTTGTATTTTGCTGGTGTGGAACTAAAGTATGAATGACTGACCGTTGAAGGAAAAAGGAAAAGCATGATCAAGAGAGGGATACTATGAGGGCATAGCAATCGCTAGCTAAAGATAGCGGTCGCTAATGTTGAAGGATGGATAGCATAGCGATCGCTAGCTTATATAGCGATCACTGGGAGAAAATCAGGCCGCGATGTAAGTAATTGCTATGAATGGTAGCGGTAGCTGGGCTGGTCGGTCACGGATGGGAAAACTTCCTATTTTGTTCAGTTTAGGAGTTTGTTTAGGTTTTAGACTGGCTCGGCTATAAATATGCCTGAAGCCCTAAGTTAAAAATACTTTTGGACGGCATTGGAGGAAGTCACATTCAATTTAGTTTTTATTCAATTCAATTGCTTTTTACTTTCAAGGATTGTAATTGACAAATTGGACCATTCAATCGACGAGGTATTTTCATAACTCATGATCAAGCGTTGTGTTTTCATTCATCTGCTTGGTTATTGATCATTGTAGTGTTTCGTATTGTGTGTTTAGAATTAAGATTGACAACCTTAATTCGTGACATAGATTTCATCTGACGTGTTTTATTGCTTTATTAGTTGATCATTGTTTGAATTTAGGATTGACAACCCTAGGTTTGCATAGCAATTCTAATATTTAATCACAAACCAATAACTAAACTTCAATTTCTTAGATTAAGATTGGGAATTCATAATCCGGTACTTAGAGAATTGATCATTTTGTCCCTGTGGAGACAATCTTAATTACTACTATATTACTTGTGTGACTGTGTTCTCTTGTATGTATTCTTAACCCGCTATTTATCGTATCAGTTGACCAGTCCATTGACAGACACAATCTACTCATAGATTGGGCCTAGTAGTCCCAAGTCCAATATCGCACAATAATGATTGTGAATTAGGCCTGGTCCAACATCTCCCACTCAATCATTATTGATCTCAATCAATAATCCTTAGATTTCATCTTTAAAGGATTTCATGTGATCAGCTTTGTCGAGTGTGTTTAGCCAAATTCAAGAGCATAGACATAAAAGCTATTTGAATAGTAGTATCTCGATAACCTTCTTATTTAATGGATGCAATTAACCCAGGACTCATGTCACATTCTATTGTTCATATTAGTAATTTCAAATAATTATGCATGTGTTTACTATTGTACTTTTCAATACAATTGGTACACCTTAATCACGAAACTTTTAATATGATAGATAAAGTTCTTTCTCCCTTAACAATATTTCTTTCACGATGATATAACATGCTTTTCTAGTCAGCCCTACTAGGTCAAATTGCTATATCATAACCTTTTCATGAACTTTTCAAGCTAGCAGTACTAAATTATATTTCAAAAATATGTTTGGGATGTTAAAGGTAAGTTTTGGGAATCGTAGTTCTTGAAAATTGATCTGACATTAGGGAGTGTGAAATCACTCAATATTTTCATCCATCTGATGGTTATATAGCATGAATGATACAATTCATGTGTTATGGTATTCATTCTTTTTTTAAAAAACACATGTCATATAACAACATGCTAGAGTATCAACCTAAGCTTAATTCCAGGCTTATAGGACATATAATATGATAAGTTGCATTTTTTTCTTACTAAATTGATTAAAAAAAATCCAAATACAACAACTCATCTATACATCCCATAATAAATCTTTCTCTTTCATCAAGATAGCATTATGCAATAGAACATCCACGCATGAAAGTCTAATAACTGCATCATCTCATTTAAGAATTAACTTATCCTATTCTTATCGAGGTAAATACTAGCGTGAGTAGGCTACTTCCCTGTCTGACATGTCTTATAAGTTGCTTATATTGCCAAATAAAACTTCTTTACTTAAATTGATCTAATTACAAATGAAATCATCATAAACCTAATGATACATATTTCTCAAACACTTCTTGAGATAATACTTTAGTCATAGGATCTTCGACCATTTCTTGTGTAGAGATGTGTTTCATACATAGTTCTTTATATTTTACTAAAATTCTAATAAAATAAAATTTATATCTATGTGCTTAGCTCTACTATGGAATCTAGGATTCTTAGCATAGGCTATAGCTGCCTAGTTATCGCAAAATAGACTCAGAAGCTCTAATGAGTTTTCTTCAACCACACTACTTCTTGTGCAACATATGCTGAAGCTACATATTCCACTTTCATTATTAAGAGGGATATACAAGTTTGTTTCTTGCTACTCCATAAAATAGTACCCCTACCAAATAAGAAAACAAAATCAGATGTAGACTTTTTCTTATCTACGTCCCTACCATAATCAGCATCAGTATAACTCTTCAGTATCAAGTCTCTACCTTAATATCATAACAAGTGTTCTATAATAGTGTTCACATAATTCTTTTGACAACTTTCTAGTGAGTGCTGCCTAGATTAGACTATCTGCTCACTATACCAACAGCATAACAAATATCAAGTTTAGTACACAATATTGCATACATCAAGTATCCAACTACTGCATTGGCATAGATAAACTTTTTCATATTCTCTAATTATTTAGCTATTTTTTTACACATATTCTTACACAAATTATGACCTTTTATTAATGGGATATACTTTGTATTACTATGATTACAATTAAAATATTCTGCTATTTTATGAATATATGTCTCTTATGAAAGAGATACTATTCTTTTTAAATAGTTCCTTGAAATCTTGATTTCAAGTATGTGATCCACTTTGCCCATATCTTTTATTTCAAAATTGAAGGAAAACAAATCTATTATTTTTACAAGAAATCCCATATCATTTGTAGCTAATAGTATGTCATTAACATACAAAGTGAGAATGACAAACTTTTTACTTAATCGCTTGACTTACACACAGTGAACTTCACCTATTATTATAAAATTATTTGTCATGATTATATTATGAAAACAACTATACCACTGTCTAGATAATTGTTTAAGGCCATAAATTGATCTATTCAATTTACAAATTTTGTATTCACAGCCTTTTTGGATGGAGCCTTCAGTAATCATATAGATTTTTTCATCCAATTTTCCATGAAGAAAATGATTATTCATATCCATTTGATATAATTCTAGAATTTTGTTAGCAAACATAGCAAAATGACTCTAATAGACATAAATCTAGTAATACGAGCAAAAGTCTCCTAATAGTCTATTCTTGCCTATTATTTAAACTATTGAGCAACCAAACACATTCTTTTATTTTGATACTACCATCTGCATTACGCTTGAGTTTGGAATTCACTTATTCCTAATTGACATACGTCCTTTAGATATATCAGCCAGATCCCATACCTTATTTTTTGTCATGAAAGACATTTCTTTGTCCATTATTTTTATCCATTCCTTTTGTTTTAGAGATGACAAAGCATTAGTTACATTTTTTAGCTCATCTTAATCCTATAGGATGGTTAGAAGAATTTTACTTGGACCACAAATTTTCTTCAACTTTGCCTTCGACATCAAATCATTTGCATAATATGCTAGTTCTGCTAGACCTAAGGTATTCCCAATTTTGATCGAGCCACCACCTACCACTATACACGAATGGCACTAAGTCATGGCCATTGTTAGTTAGGTTTGACTCATTGTTGCCTTCCGATCACGATCGTACTAGGTATGATGAAGGAATATGATGTTAACTCGACAACACATTGTCAGTGAGTCATAATTTAGTCAATTCCGACCAATTATAGGTCAAAAATGGTCAAATTTAGAAAGATTGAGTGAGAGAGAGATTTGGGGAAAAACCGCCCAATAAAGGTCCCTCAAGATTGAACCGAGGTCTGTGACAGGCAGATGTCACATAGATGATCAAATTTCCCATAAGTACCTTAAGGTTTTGCAAGTGTGCAAATTTTGCGATTGTGGTTCGACAAATTTTAATTTAATCCGACTAGGATTAATTATAATAAAGTACAAAAGTTGCAATTTTCAATAAAATCTTAATTAATTTGATTTTTAATTCAAAATAACAAATGATTATTTCATTTTAAAAAATCATTTTAAATGACATTTACCTGTCAAAGCGTGAAGGTCCACATGATCGGATCGACTCTTTCTTTATGCCGATTTGATTAAGGTCTCATTATAATAGACATGTAATTAAATGGAACTTACTTGTTAAAGCGTGAAGGTCCTTAGAATCGAATTGACACTCTCTTTATGTAGTCGAATTCCGTACTTTATTTGAAATTTTCTTTTTTGAATAGGTTTCTTACTCTTAAAGTTACAACCCAACTGCTGACTGGGTGCTATATGTCACATCAGACACACATGTCTGCCATGTGAATGCCACGTGTTATCCATGTGGCATGTTGAACGTACATTTTTGCCACGTGGATGCCATGTGACAGAGATATCCCTAGTTATGGATTAGGCCTAGGTCTAACATGATTCATCTTTTTTTTTCGTATTGTAACATAGTTATATTATTCATATTTTTCTTTCCTCTTCAATAGGGTCTACACCAGTAGCATTTCTAATAACAGGAGGTATATTATCTAAGTAATACTTCATATCTGGTAGGCTGCTACCGATCTTGATTAAATCAGTGTGAGCATCAAAAGGATACCTCATCTCCTCATTAACCTTATCAACGACCACCTTGTACTAATCATACTTTTTTGACTCTGAAAGAGGTAAGACAAATTGTGAAACCTTGAAAGTTTGGTCGGTCGCTATTACTTTGTGACATCTACTTGAAGGAATGAGTTTTGAAAGTGCAGATGTCCTTTAATCCCCTTAGCAAGTTAGTGCAAGTTCGATGAAGTTTACTCGATAAATTTCCAAGTTGCGTAGAACTAGTCGATCAACTTCGGGCAACAGTGACCTTAGTGTAGTAAAATGATCATAACTTTCTTACATTTGCTCCAAATGACACAAATGAGTACAATTCAAAAACAAGAGACATAAACCTACAACTTAGTCATCTACAAGTTTGGTCAGAAATCAAAGGAAGTAGGTGAAAAATGTGCTAAAAGATGGAGCTTTGTGATTGGACCATAACTTACCAAGGACCAATCACATTTTTACCTAAGTTAGAAGTAAAAAGGAGGTGAAACAAGTTGCTCATGACTTACCTGCTGCCTTCTTATGCTCAGGAAGGTATTAGAAGTCCTGATAAGCTCATAAGGTAAGGCACAAACCAAAAAAGAAAAAGAAGAGAGAGGGTTAGAGGAAATAGGAAGAAGCAGGTAGGTCAATAAATATTGACTTGGTGAATGACCTTCTTCTCCAATTTAGGTTTTGTGATTGTCAAGAAAGTTGTAAAGCACAATGATACCTTTCCAATGATATATTACATATCTTATTTGGATCATGAAAGCATCGGGAAATCTATTTTGAACAGTCGGATGGTTTCTGAGGTAGTTAGTGAGCGATGGAAATAATATTAGCTATGTGGATTTTTGATTAGGGAATCGATGGGAAATCTGTTTGGAATCAGAGTGTTGTTGAAGAAGCAAACAAGTGAGCTTAGTGAGGAAAATGGGATTGGTAAGTATACTTAGGAGTCGAATTGGAACATGAAATTATGATAAATTGTAGAGAAATAGTGTAATCTTTCCAAATCTATATCATATTCTTGATTTGGTTGAAGAAGTTGTTCGAAACACCTTGTGGAAGGTCGAATTGGTTGACTAAGATCTGATTTGCGCGAGTTTGAACTGTGAAGCTTGGAAAGTTGATTCTTTGGGAAACTGAGGTTAAATTGAGAGTCTAAGTTTCTCAAAATATACAAAAGAATTGATTCGAAGTGATTTGTGGGTTATCTTTGACATGTTTGAGCAATTTCCGCATGATTGTTGCGATTTAACACACGGTGTGCTACGTTGATAATCGGTTGGCAAAACAGATGGTTGTGTGACCTTGTGATCAAGAATGATTTGTATACTGAGTATATGTATGTAAGTACTTGGTAAGGAACCAAATGTTTAAAAGAATCGAGCTAGTTGGATACGTTTCAATGAATTTGCGATGATGATTCGCGAGTATACTTAAGTTGGTCATTTTGAAGCGTTGGAGGTGAATTGGTTTTGGAAACCAAGAGTTAACCTGATTTTGTGGTTGTATATATTTGGACAGATTTTTCCCAGGTTGAAGGAACTCAATGTGAAAGGAGTTTTCAGATTTGGGAATCAGCGCTTTTGAGCAGTGTTTGTTGAGTAAGCGAATAGTACATGATAAATTTGGTTGTGTTTATTATGTATATGTTTCAGAGCTTGATTGTGTGCATCACATGCATATAGTTTGGTCTATGATACATTTGGATATATTTTTGATTGGTTTTTGAGACATGTGACATTTGTGAATAGTCAGCTAGATTGCTAGCTCGTAGCTGATTGGTTTCATCTGATGGATGTGATTTTGGACCGTTGGATCATACATCTGATAAGATATGTGTCTTTGTGAGAGAAATGAATAGGCTTTCCCATACTAACTGGGGATGTTAGTCTATGAGCTCATAGTTTTGGGGATATCATTACCTTATATTTATTTGCTATCACTAGCTTTGTTTATTTATGGACGAAGATTCTGTTGACCATTTGGATATCCCTGGCAGTCGGAGGAAGGGCAACACAAAACCTATTCATAACTCTCTGTGTGTATTTATATGATATTTGGTATTCATATAGCATTTTTTTATCACACATTTTGATTTTGAGTGAAGTCAAACATGGTTGAGTTTTGGTACATGCATATATCAACCATAACTAATATATTATGTTCTCAGAGACCTTAGTTTGTTTGAGTGTCTAGAGTCTGTGGTATACGCCCAATTCCTCAATTCGAGGGCCACTCATTTGAGGTCTCCGAATTATGCTTTTGTCTCCTCTTGTATAATTGCTTCGTAGTAATAGTGTCTTGGAGAAGTTTGTGGATTTTGGTTTGGTTTTTGCATGTTGATAAGACTTGAAAAATGATTTTATGTCTTTGATTTGTAAATAATCTTAGATCGGGTCGTGACAGAGTTGGTATCAGAGCTAAACCTTGATTGTCTTATATGATATTTGAATAGAAATACTATAGAGCATAAGATCTATCATGTCTTGTCCTCCTTTGTATAAGCTTGTTTTATGATCCTTAAAGTGTGTCTTACTCTTATAGGGAAGATATGCCTGTGACACAAAAAGTTACCTAGGTTACAATGAGGGAGCAAGGTGAAAGCTTTGATAGGCCTAGAGAAGAGGCCATACCTATAATTGAGCATGTCACTTTCGATAATACCATACCAGCTGAGACTGATCAACTAGCGGGTGGTACTTCTGGGCATAGAAAGCACAGTGGTGATGCTGTGCACAGGGTGATGGTTGCAATGGAGAAGATTATCGCCACTCAGTAGAGTAAGATGGATAAGAAGGCTGCTATAACACCTCGAGATGATTCCTTCGCAGAGTTTTTGAGGTTGAAGCCAACTATATTTTCTGGGATGCATGATAATCTGTAGATATTTTTAGATGAGATGGAGAAGAGGTGGAAAATCCTCAATTGTGATAGCAAGAGAATGGTAGAGTTTGCTGTATTTAAACTAACAGATGAGGTGGGAGTGTGGTTCCAAACTGTGGAATCAACTAGATGGACCTGGGAGGAGTTCAACAACTCTTTATTGGATTGCTTCCTGCTTGAGAGTCTAAGGGATGCTCGTGCCTTTGAGTTTGAGAGATTGATGAAGACTCTGGATATGATAGTGATGGAGTATGATCAGAAGTTTTGCCATCTACCTCGTTATGCAAAGCATCTAGTTCTGAATGAGGAGAAGAAAGTGAAGAGGTTTGTTCAAGGACTGGATGATGCAATGTTCAAGGTAATGTATTCATGTGGATTCAAGTCTTATTCGGTAGTGGTGGATTATGCTAGAACCTTAGAGATACAAGTTAATGAAAGGATTGCAAGACAGAAGCAAGCTAAGGTTTAGAGATTTGATAGGCCACCATAGTACAGTTCGAACCAGAGCTTTGGACATTAGCAACAATAAAGGCCAAGCTTTCAACCAAATTTCCAAGAGGTAGAGGATCGTATGGAGGATTCGGAAGAGGCTATGGTCCCGTTGATCAACCAAGTGGCCATGGCTAATTTGGTGGTCAAGGCTAACTTGGTGGTCCATCTGCCAGTTGTGGGAGGCAACACCCTAGAATACCATGTTATAGCCAGACAGGAGCTTGTTTTGGGTGTGGCAAGTTGGGACATTAGATTAAAGACTATTGCATAGCTAAAGCGAGATAGCAGACACAGCTTACAAGTCTATCTGTTTGACCTCAAGAACAAGATAGAAGTCCTTTTAGCTAGAGCTTTCAGGGAGAGTACTCAAGTGTAAGGGGCAAGGGGCCAGTGGAGCGTGACAGTGGTGGTCTGGCTTGAGTGTACACTTTAATAAAGAAAGATGTTATAGCATCTAACATAGTGGTCTCAGGTATACTTCTTATAGGATTATCACACGCTCAAGTCTTGTTTGATTTGGGGTCGACACATTCATTCTTGTCACCCCAATTTGCTGAGTTCTTTAATAGTCCACTGATATTATTAGGGGAGCCATTGGATGTTTTTACCCCTTCCGGTCATATCATTCATGTGCATTTAGTTCATAAATCATATGTGATAATCGTAGATGGCCATGAGATGTTGGCTGATCTACATGTGTTAGACTTAGATGATTTTGATGTGATTTTGGGTATGGATTGGTTGTCATCATACCATGCTACGATAGATTGTTTCAAGAAGATTATGAAGTTCAGGCCTGAGGGGGAACAAGAATTTTTATTTCAGAGTGTTGAGATAGTTCCACCGAGGCTTATATCTTGTTTGAAGGCTTCCAGATTATTGAGAAGATGTTGTGTGAGTTATTTGGCTATTGTTAAAGAAGTGGATGTATATGCAGATCAGGTAAAGATTGATGATATCCCTATTGTGAGAGAGTTCTCAGATGTCTTTCCCGATGAGTTACCAGGTTTACTACCTGAGAGAGAGATTGAGTTTGCATTGAGTTATTGTCAGGGACAAAGCCGATCTTGATACTACCATATTAGATGGTGCTTGCCAAACTAAAGGAGTTAAAGGTATAATTGTAGGATTTGCTAGATAAGGGATATATACGACCAAGTGTTTCTTCGTGGGGTGCTCTAGTGTTATTTATTCGGAATAAGGATGGAAATTTGAGGTTATGGATTGACTATCGCAAGCTCAATAAGGTGACAATTCGCAATCTGTATCCTCTTCTATGCATTGATGATCTGTTTGATCAACTATGGGATGCTAAGTGGTTTTCTAAGATTGATTTATGATCGAGATATCATCAGTTGAGAATCCGAAAGGAAGATATGAGCAAGATAGCTTTCAAAATCGATATGGACATTATGAGTTCTTAGCCATGCCATTCGGTCTCACTAATGTGCCAGCTTATTTTATGGGTTTGATGAATTGAGTGTTTAAGCCATTTTTGGATCAGTTTGTGGTCGTATTTATCGATGATATATTGATCTACTCATAGACCAAGGAAGAATATGAGAAACATCTGTGGTTGGTTTTGAAGACTTTGCTTGATAACTAATTATATGCTAAGTTGTTGAAATGTGAGTTTTGGTTGCAAAGTATGGCAATCCTAGGATATGTTGTGTCCAAGGATGAAGTGTCAGTTGATCCAGCAAAAGTAGAAGCTGTGGTGAATTGACCAATGCCTACTAGTGTTATTGAGATACATAGTTTTCTTGGGTTGGCTAGATATTATAGAAGGTTTGTAAAAGGGTTTTCTACTTTGGCTGCTCCACTTACTCGATTGATATAGAAGAATACGAGATATGTGTAGGGAGAAGATTGTGAGAAGAGTTTTCAAGAGCTAAAATATTTGTTGACCAATGCTCCAGTTTTAGCATTACCATCAGCGTTGGGTAACTATTCTGTGTATTGTGATGCTTCCAGAGTTAGATTATGATGTGTTTTGATGCAAGGCAAGAATGTGATAGCATATGCATCTAGACAATTGAAGAAACATGAGCATAATTACTCAGTGCATGATTTAGAGATGGCAATGGTTGTGTTTGTGCTCAAGATACGGAGGCATTATCTCTATGGTGAGAAATTTGAAGTGTTTACTGATCATAAGAGCTTGAAGTATATTTTTGAGCAGCAAGATTTAAATATGAGGCAAAGAAGATGGATGGAGCTTCTGAAAGATTATGATTGTACGATCAAGTATCATCCAGGCAAAGCAAATATGGTTGCAGATGCCTTGAGTTGGAAGTCAGTGGGTAGCTTGGCACACATGTCAGTGATTCGTAGACCTTTGATTTCAAGCTTACATGAGCTAATTGGCCAAGGGTTAGAATTGTGTACAATTTTAGATGGAGATGAGCCGACGATATTGGCCGTATGTAGTCGAATTATGGAATTACAACAAGAAGACCCTGAGATAGTGGAGATGATTAGAAAAGTTGAAAGTGTATTGCCAAAATTTAGCCTTAGTGCTAATGGTGTCTTACATTGTGGTACTTGATTGGTTGTTCCTAATGCAAGAGATGTGAAGAGAGCTATCATGATCCAAGCACACAAGGCATTATATAGTATGCATCCAGGTTTGACCAAAATGTACAATGATATGAAGAATTAGTACTGGTGTGACAGTATGAAGAAGGACATTGGTGAATTTGTTGCGAAGTGCTTAACTTGTTAGCAAGTAAAGGTCAAACACCAAAGACCTTTTGGTTTATTATAGCCTTTGGACATCCCAGAATGTAAGTGGGAGCAGATTACCATGGATTTGTTCGTGGGACTTCCAACTTCACCAAAGGGGTTTGATTCTATTTGGGTGATCATGGACAGATTGACGAAGTCTGCATACTTTTTGCCTATTAAGACTACATATAGCGCAACAAAGTTTGTCCAACTGTTCATTGATCATATTGTTCGGCTACATAGAGTTCCTATCTTGATAGTCTCCAATCGAGGGACACACTTCACATCACGCTTTATAAAGAAGTTCTAAGATTCCATGGGTACGCGCTTAGATTTGAGCACAACTTTCCATCCTCAGACAGATAGACATTCAGAATGGAAAATTTAGATATTGGAGGACATGATGCGAGCATGTGTGATGGATTTTGGTGGAAGTTGGGAGCTGTATTCTGATGGCACCATATGAGGCATTATATGGTAGGAAGTGCAGATCTCTGATATGTTGGGATGATGATGCGATAAATATCAGGTCTACTTTACGTGAAAGAGAACACGATCATTCAAGTAGTAAAATGATAAGTAAGATCGTCTCCACATGGACAAACTAAACAACTCTTCAATTACCGGATGGTGAAATTCCAAATCTTAATCTAAGCATTCAAGAACAAGTGATTGACCGATAACTAATACTACGATTTGTTAACGAATCTAGGATTGTCAATCCTAAACTCGAGTAACGATAAACTAAACTAACACAAATGGATGCAATCTATGCTGGAACTAAGGTCATCAATCTCAATCCACGCACACAACATAAATTACTCAACCAAATATTAATCAAGCAACTAAATGAAAAGACAGTTCGTGACTACAAAGTATGAAAATACCGCACTGATTGGAGATGTTGAGATGTTGATTACGGTCCTTTAAAGTAAAAGCAATTGACTTTAATAAATGTTAACTAGAATGAGTCTTGTGCGAAAGCTATCCAAGTCTTCTTACAAACTAGGTTTAAACCCCTTATATAGTTCTTAGGGAGAACCCAAAAAGAGTAGAGTCCTAATTAGACTAAATAGGCCAACAAATTGCCTCTTCTCGCCCAGACTAGCGAACGCTGGATATAACCAGCGAACGCTGGATTTCCCTCTGATGGATGACTAGTGAATGCTGGTCCTACCCAGCGAATGCTGGGATGCCTTCTGATCCTCCTTCAGCTCGTTCTTCTTTCTCCCTCGTTGACTCATCCACACTACCCGACTTTGCCATAAGCGTCATCATCTTCATTTCCTCCTCTCAAGTACCTACAAAACACACCAAATTTACAGATCCTCTACTTCTTGACACAAGACATAAACATGAAAAAATATGAAATGACACACGACAAAATCTACCTATAATGCAAATAACACATAACAAAACACAAGGATTTGTATGTACGTTTACACGCACATCACACCCCCACACTTATTTCCTTGCTTGTCTCCAAACAAGGTGCATCAAAAATACCGTCTTCACGATTCCTCTTTACATAGAACAAATCCAGACATGCTTCATCCTATCGATGGTCATTCATCTCACTCAAGTGCCAAGAACAAAGATCATGTGAAAACAACACCCTCAACTATTTAACCTGACTTTTGCACCAAGCATACCCTGCACATGAGCTGACCACTCAGTGGGTAAAAATTAATTTATGCTCATAAGTGTATGGTGGTCAACTGCCTATTGCTCTCAAATATGCTTGGGGTCTAAGAATATCATACTTCGCACTCGACACACTCTCAAGTAATGCAGGGTTCGTAATCAAGATGGACTTTATATAGGGTTGTAACATGACTTAAGGTGAGGGGAGGATAAATCATTAGGTAATTGCTAGACCACCAAATCCGAGGGTATATTAAAAATCTAACTCTCGACTATACTAAGCAACTCACCCTATAATAACTAAGCACTCAACCCAGCGTGTCCCAATCCTAGAGGCTATTCACTCAGGACATGTCACACACTTTTTAGTGCATCTTTTTCTTCTTTTGCTTTCTTTCTTTTGCACTTTTCACAAGGTAAAAGTTTTTTCTTTTCTTTTCGCTTCTTGCCTTTTGTGCACATAACTTTTTCTTCTGTTTTCCTTCATGCAAACTTCCACATACATTAGTGACTTATCCCGGTTTTTTTTTGAATGTTGACCTCAATCTATCCTTTGTTTTTTCATTTCAACACATGTACAATACCCCCAGCTATGCTACCAGATGCACCCTTACAAAATTGTTCCCCAAAAGATGTCCTATTCCCTCGGACTGAATAGTTTAAGGTAGGTGGGGGAAGAACATTGGCTCGTATTTTGGTGTGCAAATAGTTACTCAATAAACAAGTTTAGGCTCAAAAGGGCTATGCATTGGATAAGATCAGGTTTTTGGCTCTAAGGCTCTAGGCTCAAATTTAAAATGGCCCCCGATATCCAACTCACCCCGCACTATGAAATCATGTCAAGTGCTAGTATACTACTCTCATCACCCAATGCATGCAAGCACCTCATGAAAAATTGGAGACCGCCGTCTCATCCTTCGGCACAAGTTCCTCACAAGGTCGCTCGTCAAGCTCTCAAGCATAGTCTACCTAGTGCGACTGTCAACCTAAATAACCAAGGGTGTAATCCTCACACAATCCTACTCTAAACTACTCAAGTTTGAATTCTGGCTAGGTAACAAGACTCGGGTGCCGCTCTAAGTTCACAAGTTCAGAGGAGGGTTTTATCAGTTGTAAAAGACTCAAACACTTCAACCAAAAATACGTGCCACACACATAATAGACTCGATCACATGCGTATGTCAACATATAAATAAAGCACAGAATGACAAAAACAAACCAACAAGAACATCACAAACATGACAGAGTGCACCCCCATACTTAGCAAACACATTGTCCTCAATGTGTGGAAAGATACTATGCAAGAAAACCAAGAAAAAAATAAGAACATAAAAAAAGGATGGAGCAAGGAACAAAGTGACCTATTCAAGGTTGAGGAGGCGGTGGTGGTGCTGAGAGGTGACTATGCAGCCAGGCCCACTGTGCTCGGTTGAACTCTTGATCTTCTTGATATTGGGCCCAGCGAGCATCTTGGTTGGTGGCTAGCTGTTGGACCTGCAGTTCCAAGTTCTCAAGGCGCGTGCCAGATTAGGAACTTTGGTTGGGTCAGGGCCAAGTTCTCGTAGTTTGTCCTTGACAGCCTTTCGATCTTCCCATTTGTTGACCGTGTAAAGGATGAAACTGCGGTCATTGGTTTTGGAGAGGAGGTGCCATCGTACAAGCTACTCACGATCAATTGTGAGTGGCTGTAGGGTCTTGTTTGCTGGGGAATCTCTATCTAGAAAGAAATGACGAACAAGCATAGAAATAATATGGCCAAGTCCTAGCCCTTGGGGGTTAGTCAATTGCAACGTACGTTTAATAATATCAAATATCAGTGCAACTGTGTTGAATGGCTACTAGTATTGAACACATACAAATGCATATAGCTAGGGCCATATGACTCGATTATTTTCATACTGACCACTAAAGCAACCACATATAAACTGGTGCAAGACACTCATGTGGAGGTCTTTGAGGAGGATGGCTAGGCTCTACGTTTTAAAGTGCGAGAACCCAGTGAGCTCCCACCATGCAGGATGAGCAGCTACATCAGATGCAAAATCTAACAAACCCTCTTTATGCTTGAGGTCTAAAAGATCAATAAGTAAGGGTGTGGTGACCGTGATCGACTTACTATATATTCGTGCAGTTAATGACAATGGATTGTTTATTAATACAACGGTGCTATAAAATTCAACAACGATGTAAGGATCAATATCAACCACCGTATTAGCAAAGAATGACCAACCTAGATCATTTATTGCCTGACTCAAGGTTTCCTCAATATCTAAATACCCATCTCCTCTGAGTCAATCATACTATACTCGATAAACTTGCATTTGTCAAATTTAAGATAGCACTCACCTTCCCAGCGGGCTTTGTACCTGCGTGCTATGTCAGTGTAGGAAGTTGGTTGTGAGCTCGATCCTTCTTGAGGACTTGTGGTATTCCGGGAACATTTTGGTGCCATGACGATGGTCGGTGGTGGTGGTCAATGGTAGTCAATGGTAGCGATGCTTGACGGTGAGCTTTTCGGAGAGGCCTTGTCGTCAGGAGTTAAGCCCAGTTAACGGTTCACAAAGATTCAACACGATCGTTTTGAAATCTACAAAAGAAAATTGAATTAGGGTAAAAAGAGGGGGTGGCAATTACGGTGGTTGTAGGCGATGCCGGTGGTCAAGGGTGGTGAGAAAGGTCGGGGGAGATGATGGGGGATGGTGGTGTGATGGGTGGTGACCGATGGTTATCGGGTATGGTGGAGGGAGAGGGAGATTGTTGAGAGGGGAATATGTGTTTGAAGTGGGTCGATTTAGTTTTAGGGTTATAACTTGACACCTAGTGAACATTGGGTCTAACTAGCGAACGCTAGTTTTTGCGGTTGTAATACCCCTAGCAAACGCAGGGTAGGACCAACAAACACTGGGTCCAGCTCTGTATCACCTCCAGCAAATGCTGGGTAGGACCAGCAAACGCTGGGTTTAGCTCTATTGCCTGGCCTTTTCTGTTGCTCTTGGCATCGTACTTTCAGTCATGCCTGTCTAACCTGCAAAACATTTATGTTAAAATGACACATATTTTTCGAGGGTGACACTATATACATTCCCTTATAAACTCACAAACTCAAGGAAACTCGGACGAGTGATGTAATGTTTGAAAATTTAAGAGAGATAAAAGAAGTAGTTCTAAGTTCTTGTCGTTAGCTTGAAGTTGATAAGATCTTACTGAGGTACGGAGTCCTCAAACTTCATGCGGGACTCTTGTGCATCAAAGTGGTTGCCAATTGTAACTGCTGTCCATTCACCTTAAATTCCTCTTGCGTGTCTGGATTTCGAATTTGGACTACTCTGTGCAGTGAAATAGCAACTATCGTGTAGGGACCGATCCATCTCAATTTGAGTTTTCCTGGAAAAAGTTTAAAATGAGAGTTATATTAGAGTACCTATTGGCCGATAATGAAGTCGCGATGTAAGATCTTCTTGTCATGCCACTTCTTGGTCTTATCCTTGTAGAGTTTGGCATTTTCATAAGTACCTAGTCGAAATTCATCGAGCTTTTCCAGTTGTAGCATTCGCCTCTCGTCAGCTTTGTCAAGATTAAGATTCAGCCGACGGAGGGCCCAATATACCTTGTGCTTGAGCTCGACCAGATGGTGGCAGGCTTTCTCGTAGATGAGCTGGTATGATGACATGCCAATAGGGGTCTTGTATGCCATCTTATATGCCCATAGTGCATCGTCCAACTTGCTGGACCAATCCTTTTGCGATAGGTTAATAGTGACTTCTAAGACTATTTTGATATCTCGGTTTGAGACTTCAACTTGGCCACTGGTTTGGGGATGGTAGGCTGTGGCGATCTTATACGTGACTTCGTATTTGGTTAGTGCATTTGCAAGCAAATTATTGCGGAAGTGCTTGCCTCCATCGCTTATAAGGATCCTGGGAATTCCAAAAAGGCTGAAAATGTTTTTCTGCAAAAATTTTATGACTACCTTGGCATCGTTTGTCGGTATAGCCATAGCTTCAACCCATTTCGAGATATAGTCCACTGCTAAGAGTATGTAGAGGTTGCATTCAGACAGTGGAAATGGTCCCATGAAGTCAATTCCCCATACGTCGAATATTTCCACTTCCATAATTCTGTGCTGGGGCATCTCGTGACAACGAGATATGTTTCTTGTCTTTTGACAGTGATCACACTTCTTCATAAATTCCGTGGCATCCTTGAACAGAGAAGGCTAGTAAAAGCCGCTTTGTAGCACCTTAGCAGCAGTGCGCTCACTAGCAAAGTGGCCTCCATAAGTTGAGTTGTGGCAATGATGGAGTATAACCTCTTGTTCTTCCTGAGGTATGCACCATCTTAACAGTTGATCCTTCCCTTGCTTGAACAGATAGGGTTCATCCCACACGTAAAACCTGACATCATGCAAAAATCTTTTCTTCAAGTTGGAAGACATGTTAGGGGGCATGATGTTACTTACAAGGTAGTTAACGAAATCAGCATACCACGGGATTGAAATCACATCTAGCACATATAGCTGTTTATTAGGGAAAGAGTCATTAATGGGAGGAACAAGTGTTACCATTTTGTTCTCGAGACGCAAGAGGTGATCAGCTACTGGGTTGTGTGCCCCTTTTCGATCGCAGATCTCAATATCAAACTCCTAAAAGAGGAGGATCCATCTGATGAGCCTGGGCTTGGCGTCCTTTTTGGTGAAGAGGTAGTGGATGGCTGCATGATCTATATATACATTCACCTTGCTCCCAAGCAGGTAGGCTCAGAACTTGTCGAGCGAAGATTACCTTTAAGAATTCCTTTTCTGTGGTTATGTAGTTGATCTGAGCATCATCCAAGGTGCGACTGGCATAAGAGATTGCATGGAATCCCGTGGCTTTCTTCTGACCAAGTACTGCTCCAACTGCATAATCACTTGTATCGCACATGATCTCGAAGGGTAGTTCCCAATCTGGAGATATAATGATTGGTGCAGAAACAAGTGCTTCTTTTAGCATTTTAAATGCTATCTTGCATTCCTCATTAAATACGAAAGGTGTATCTTTCTCGAGTAGTTTGCAGAGGGGCTTGGTGATCTTGGAGAAGTCTTTTATGAAATGCCTATAGAATCCGGCATGCCCTAGAAAGCTCCTTACTCCCTTGACTATTAGTGGATGGGACAGCTTGTCAATGACTTCTAACTTAGCCTTATCGACTTCCAACCCTTCATTCGAGATTTTGTGGCCTAAGACTACTCCTTCGGTAACCATAAAGTGGCATTTCTCCCAGTTGAGGAGCAGGTTAGTCTCCTTGCAGCATTCCAGAGTTTTGCCCAGATGAAGAAGACACTCCTCATAGGAATCTCCAAAGACCGAAAAGTCGTCCATGAAGATCTCAATTTGGCACTCGACCATATCAAAGAATATTGCTATCATGCACCATTGAAAAGTGGTAGGTGCGTTACAAAGTCCAAATGGCATTTGCCAAAAAGCAAACGTACCGTATGGATATGTAAAGGTAGTCTTTTCTTGGTCTTCTGGCGCAATTAAAATTTGAAGATATCCAGAATAACCATCTAGAAAATAGTAATAGGCATGACCCGCTAGTCTATCTAACATCTGATCAATGAATGGTAGTGAAAAATGGTCTTTCCGGGTAGCCTTGTTCAATTTCCAAAAATCAATGCAGACTCGATGTCTGACTACCACCCGTGTAGGAATCAATTTATTATTCTCATTGGGGATAACTGTGATCCCACCTTTCTTCAGTATGTATTGAGTAGGGCTTACCCATTTAGAGTCTGAAATTGGGTAGATAATGCTGGTGTCTGACCACTTGATTACCTCTTTCCGTACTACCTCCT
This sequence comes from Hypericum perforatum, assembly GCA_012979155.1. Classification (NCBI taxonomy): domain Eukaryota; kingdom Viridiplantae; phylum Streptophyta; class Magnoliopsida; order Malpighiales; family Hypericaceae; genus Hypericum; species Hypericum perforatum. The sequence goes on from SOPF01027806.1 coordinate 41,131, forward strand.
TCAGCATAGGGTTAAGCCTTTGCTGGGCTTCTACTAACGGTGTAAAATCTACCTCTAGAATGACCTTATGTTGACAGAGAGAGCGATTAATACCCTTTATGTCGCCAAGGGTCCACCCTATTGCTTCCTTATGTTTTCCAATTACCTGGAGGAGCTGTTCTTCTTGCTCATGAGTCAACGAAGCAGAGATAATGACTGGAAGTTTATTACCTTCACACAGATAGGCATACTTGAGATGACTTGGTAGTGGCTTAAGCTCTAATTCTGGTGGTGTGGCAATGGATGATTGGAGCTTTGGCCTTTGTGTGTTCTCCAGCTCAAGAGATTCTGATGCGCGTATCCATGATACCTGTTCAGTTAGTTCAGTATCATCAACTCTTGCTTCAGATTCCTGCCACAATTCCATGTCATTTTTGGTAGGAGTATCTAAACTGCTCATGGTGACAATCTCATCAACTACATCGATCTTGTAGCAATCGTCTTTATTGGATAGGTACTTGGCAACTTCGAAGACATTGAAAACCACTTCATCATCGCAGACCTTAAATCGCAACTCTCTCTTTTCCATATCAATGCTGGTTTTTCCTAGACCCCAGATCAATGAGTGCCTTCTTGAAGATTTGATCTCCAATAGTGCACAGAATGGTAAAACTACCAGGGTCCTTCATTTTCTGAGGGAGATCCTCAGTCAACACTGCACTGCATCCCCTAGTCAAAGCAATAACCTCAAAGTCATTGATATTTCTCTTCTTCGAGATAAATTCTTTAACCCACTTTCTGTAGGTGGGCATCTGCTCGAATGCATCAAGAAGCGGAATGTTGATATGGAGTGACGAGAAGGTTTTTTGCGTGTCTCCTTCCTTGCAATAAAGATAAGTACGGGAATATCGTCCCACAAGGACTTGGTTATAGGCCGCTAACTCGACTTGACTACTAGTTTAGGACTATGGCTCGGATATTGGTGATGATGATTCTTAACTCTAAGTGTAACTAATTAACACCTAACTACAAGAGACACTAACAATTTCCAAAACACAATATACACTTCAATCAAAAGCACATGTCACAATTTAATCACTTCAATCAAAGGCACAAGTCACGATTACGAATTATAACGATTCTAATAAATTAAGAAAAGTGGGCTTGGTACTTATAACAATCCAAATAACATAATGAAATAAGGGGGTTACAAAGTTCAATTGTGATCCGAGTTTTTCTAAGGCAACAAATTCATGCTCTCACAATAAATTGTCTAAATTGATTCTTAACACGATTTTAATGAATTAGATGTGCTCTCGCCTCCAAAAACTCATTTTGTCATATCAATTACTAATTATATGCATAACCATTTGGATAACAAATTTCTCATAAGATCTCTCATCAAAAGATCATTAATCATCTAATCAATCAATCATTTAATCTCAATTCCTCTCAGATATTTAAATCAAACATAATCATGGTTATGGTGATCAAGCAAAACCAAGCATTAAGGATATTGATTAGAACACAATAATAAGCATTAAATCTCCCCCTTTAGATCATTAGCTACTTAGAAATCATATAAGCACCAATCCACAAAATAACTACTCACACATAACTATTAACAAACTAAATATTTTATTTAACATAAGTAAAACAAACATGAAAATATTGAAAGAGTTAAGAGGAAAGAAAACTCAATAAGTGTTCTTCAAGTTCTTCTTCTTCCAAAAGCTCTCAAGCAAATCTTCAAGTTTTTACAATTATGAAAGATTAGTGGAATTTAAAGTTAAAGTTGAGTTTAATCTAATTAACTCCATGCAAATATCTAACTTGTCTCTAGTCTTCTCAATTCTCTTCCTTCTTCCTCAAGTACCAGCCACAGAATTTGGACCAAGGAACTCATCTTGGGCCCAAATTTTGCCTCCAAGTTCGACCCACTCGGGTGGAAAATCGCCAGATTTGGACTCTGACTTTGAACATGGTTTTTGACCCTCTTAGACTCCAAAATGGATAAAGACCAGCATACACGAAGTTGTAGCTTGGATGTCTTCTTTTCAACGCCACCTCACTTGCCTCCATTAGACACCGTATGCAAAAGTTATCGCCATTTTAGTCACTAGAGGTCAATCCCTGTCAAAAGCCCACGACCCATAGTTGTTTGTCCTTCCTTCCCGGCAAGCCCGATTGCGTTCGATGAATCATGGCGCATCCAAAACCTCTATTTAGAACTCCTAAACCTACGGAACCAAGGAAAACACAATAAAACTCAAAAGACATCACGAAAGTGGACAATGCACGATATTCACACTAATACCATGCATTTCCAACACTATCAAAAGAAACAAAGGTAAAACGACTCTAAAAACACACACTCATCACACCCCCACACTTGAATCATTGGTTATCCTCAAGCAATGCTCAAGCAAAAACAAAAGACTCAAAACACAAAACCACGACAACGACAAGAAAATAATCAAGCAAACAAAAGACTTGGCATGCCAAATTCTCCACTTAACTCCCCTCAAAATATCCCAGCTCAAATCACAAGATCACCCTAATCCAAGCTAGTTCATTAACCAAAACATCAAGACTAGATATAGTAAACGTCTCTTACTCAATTGTTTAGAAAAGTGTTAAAACTACGTAAAAGACACTAGAGGGTTAAACTCACAAGGATTCAGAAAGTTTCTCACTTAATTTGTAAGTTGTCAACTACCTATCTCTTGCATAATTGGCCGGTATATTCCGAAGCATCCTACGTCCTACTAAATTGCATCTCAAAGTCGCATAATCGCTAATGATCGGGGGTCAAATATATATAAGGATAGTAATTAGGCAAAGGTATATGGGAGATGGTATCATATAGTAGCTCAACTACCAAATTCGAGGACATACTTTACAAAAACTAGTCACTCGTCTATTCTAAACATTCTTACCAAGCACAATTCGCTCAAATTTTCCAATTTCCCCCAAATGCTAATTACTGCGAAGCACTTTTTTTTGCCAAATTTAAACACATAACACTAGGCTTCGCAGTTTTAGCCACTCTAATAACCAAAGTCCCAAAAATTTAACCATATTTACACCAACCTACCAACTAAACCCTATTTACATCATCCCTAACATGTCCAAGAATTCGATAGTCAAAGGTAAGGGAAATGATGAAATGAAGGCTAAGTTTGGTTAGACTAGGATAATCAACAAGAAGTTAAGCTAAAATGGTCAAAATTAGGGATTTTGTCTAAGAAGTACAAGGCTCAATGTCAAGGAAAATGTCTGCCCCCTACACTTTGCTCTTACGCAACCGAGACAACAATAAGTACTAGCACGATACCTCAATCAACCAGACTCAAGAATGCCCCTCATGAATAATTGAAGACTGTTGTCTCCTCCTTCGGCTTAATTTTCCTCACAAGGTTCACACATAAATCCTCTAGTCTGATCTACATAGCTAGACCACTAACCTAAACAACTGAGTTTGAGAAATCTACCAATTCTTAATCATTGAGCTCTAGCTAAATTCCTAACTAAGAATGTGACAATCTTCTAAAACAAGCTTAAAAAAATTTGATGGGGGTCAAATTTTGAAAATTTCATGCCAAGACTTAAATTTGCACACACAAACTAAATAAGGTCCTAAACACAATGGACACAACCTAAACAAGGACCTAAAAAATGGATTCCATAATAGAACCCTCCCCCACACTTAGAAGACACTTTGTCCTCAAAGTGAACAAACAAGATACTAATAAGCACATAAACATAAAAAGAAAACAAATTTGAGATTGTTTTATCTAGATGATCCAGTACGTTGAGAAGAATCAAGGAGATCTAACTCTGAAGAGCTCAAAATCGGAACACTTCCGTACCAGATCACCAAAGAAATAGAAAAACTTTTCTCAAAATACGCAAACAAAAACACAAATATCACACAAATATTTCACATCTAAATAAAACAATGAAAGAACCATATAAAATAGAAATATTACACACAAAAGCAACGAAACACACAAACAAAAGCACCCAAGATCATAGACAATGAAAAACAAAAATAAAAGTAAAAGGAAACGGAGTGCTCCCTGGTCAATTCGGAGGTGGTGGGAAATTCTCACCGAAGCTCGCAGCCCATGCTTGCATCCATTCTTCGTGAGCACGTTGTTGAGTATATAGTTCTGTTTGCGCCGCCTCCATTCGAGCATTGTACTCGAATATTCTCTCCTAGTTGGCCGCATTGGTATCGGCCACCTCCTCCAAGTGCTGAACCCATAAATGCATATCCTTTATTTATGCCGGATGATCATCCACTGGTGCTTGAGGCTCAGAAGGCCCTGGTTGTTGGATGGGTTGCATGAGGCAGTACTTGACCAACGGGCATTTAGCCCACTCCTTGTACGTCACAACCTTCTGCCCATTGTGAGTGGTCTTTTCAATCAGCTTGCTGAGGTGAAGTTTATGGATGTTGATCTTGATCGGGGCTACAAGAGGACTCCCTTGGAATGCTGCAAATTTCTTAGGAAAGTAATGTTGTGCAAGACCAGTAATAATATGACCAAGGTATAACCGGGCAGGTTTCTCAGTCACAGTGCGGTTAAAAACATCCAAAATCATGTCCCAAGTATTGAACATAATGTTATAACGCAAGCAATGGATCGCATACAATTGAGGACGATAAACTTTACTCTCCTCACATTGACCACTAAATGTCAAACTCATAAAATGATGCAAGATTGCAATATGCGGTTCCTTAATGAGTTGACTAGGTGCTAACTGATGAGTGTCAAAAACACTCATTACTTGTGTTTATTTTGTATGAGTTTTCTAGTGTTTATAGTTGGTTTAGTTGCTTATTAGTTGTCAAAGTGTTAATTCTCATTTATTGTATGTTTTGGTTGAGTTTATCGTTACTCATTGTATTTTCTTATGTTTAGGAGCATATTTAAGGTAAAATGGAGGACGATCGAGCTAGACGCGCAGATGCATGGACAAGAGGGAAGCCATGAAGGCAAGAAGTGCAAATCTGGCACAGTTGGTGCACGCCAATGAAGAATGGTGCATGCCATTGTTCTTAAAACTTGAAGATTGGCGCGCGCCATAACTTCCTACTCAAATGATGATAACTTTTTTATACGACGTCCAAATGCGATGAGGTTGGTGGCGTTGGAAAGAAGACATCCGGGGCTACAATTTCGTATCTAATAGGCGTCTTCAAATGCTGAGTCTAAGAGCTCCAAAATGCAAGAATGGCGCACGCTAATGGTTTTTGGCGCACTCCAATGAAGCAAAACCAAAGACCTGGCGTACGCCAGGGACAATTGGCGTACGCCAAGTGCACGACAGAGATAGAATTCAGGCCAGCCACTTGCTGAAATTGATGGCAAACATGTGGGGGATCATTGCACTCGGGATTTAACATCTTGTGATCATGGAAGACACTTGTGGGAGACATCTTTGAGTAGTTGTTAGGATATTATGGTTTTTAAACATTAAACTTACCTTTTACTATTTGGCCACTTGGTTTGTAGTAAGTAAATATGTCTAAGTGTATTACATTAGACTTAGGCAGAGAAGGGAGGCCAGGAAAAATGTGATACTCTCTAGGTATGTACGTGGGGGAGATGGAAGAAAGCTTCAAGAACATCAATAAGCTTTCTTCTTCCTTAACTCTTTCCTTTTGTTCATATTTATGTTTAAGTATGTTCTTGTTTATGCTTGTGTTCTTTGTAAATATGTGTGAGTAATTAATTATATTTGTGAGTTTGGTGCCTTAGAACCAAACATGTAGCCACGGTTTTGACAAGAGTCTAGTGGCCAAGTAAGTTTGGTTTTGACACAACCAACTTTGGTTTTGACAAAGTCATAGCAACCTTGCATTGGTTTAGACTAATTAGCTGTGATAAAATCTTTGTGAGTAACCTTGACTATGAACTTAGTTAATCATTGAGACCGAGAGGAGATAGAGTTAATGGAAAGATTAACTAGATGATTAGTTACCTTGTGAGAGAGAGATCTTTCTTGGTAATTGATTGTCCACTGAGTGATATGCATAGTTTGTGCTTGGCTGAGTATAATTGGCTTTTGGGGTCGAGAGAACATCTTGCCATTCTAAGCTTAGTTAAGTATTGATTTAGACCAATCTAGCACGAAAGTGTAGATTGGTCATCTTCGAAATGCTCAGACCATATCACATACGTAATAAAGCCCCTGAATCAAATGGTTACATTGGTTTTAAGTGCACCTTACTCACTTTTGTGTTTTAAGTTGCTAAATCTTAGTTTAGTTAGTAAAACCAGTAGATAGTTTTGCTTCTGCCTGACACCTGGCGTACGTCAAGTCCTATTGGCGTATGCCAACCAAGACAAATTGAGACACCTGGCGTACGCAACCACACCTAGCGTACGCCAACCAAGACAAAACGAGAGACCTGGCATACGCCAACCACACCTGGCGTACGCCAATCAGACCCAGAACACAGAATCTCCCTCACAGAAGTGATCAATCATTTCTAGGTTTAGATTTAGGTAGTTCCTTCTTATTAGTTTTGTCCTAGACTAGCTAGTTAACCAAAAAGGTAGTCTAAACTAGTTCCTCGTGGTTCGACACTTTACTTTTACTATTATTGCAACGGGTGTTTGTTTGTTTGCACAAAAACCATCCTCGTCAATTGGCGCCGTTGCCGGAGAACTAGACAAAGGACATTTGAGTAGGTTAGCAAATTGGGATTAGGACATTTTTATTTTTAGTCTTTATTAGTTTTAGTTTTTGTAGTGGTTGTGGAGATGGATTCCTTTGGTTACCATTGGTACCAAGGAATAGGGAGTTCGTTTTTAGAAGATGAAGTTGAGGATACATGTAGATGGGTGGAAGCAAAATGAAGAGAACTCAATCTCAACCAAACTCAAGTTTGGACTTGCGAGTGGTGCGGGTGGCTAGGACATAACAAAAATCAATGTGAAGAATATTGGTTCGACACACCCCATGGAGCCTCCTCAGATCATGAAAATTTTGTGCTTAACAGCAAGGGGCAACATGACACTATTAATTATCCAACATGGAGTGGAAATCCTTATTCCTCAAGTTGCAAAGAAGAAGTAAAACCCTTTAGGTCTGATCTCCTTGATGATAGAGTGGACTCACTAGAAACAAGGATTGAGAAGATGATAGAAAATGTTGAAGTAGTACTTAAAAATTTTGAGGAGTTGTCTGCATTAACTCAAACCTTTGAGAGATTGCAAGCTCACTCAGATGAAATTTGCTTCAATGCATATGCAAAAGATGCTATCTCATTTAAACCATCTAAACTAGTCCATCATTTTTGGGAATACAATTTGCAAGTTGAGGATGACAATATGCAAATGGACTTGGAAGTTGAGGAACGGTCATATGTTTCTCAATTATCATACATCTATCCAATGCTATTCTTAGAAGCTTTATCTAGTTTAGAGAATAAGGCTTGTTTGTGGGATTTTGAAATAGAGGATTGGTACAAAGAAACCCCTACAAGTTTATTCACTTATACCAACACACTTCTAACAGATAATGAAAAGAATGAGGAAAAGGAGGAATGGAAAGAAGAGATTGAGGTAGAAGAAAGCACCAAAGAAGAAGGCGACGAGCCTATGACGAGTGCATATTTCCTTTTGCATGACTCTTGCTTAACTAAGAATTTGGCAAACATTGAAGATTTTGAGGAAAAAGAAGCAGCCATACCCAAAAAAGAGTCCAGTGTCATCCGCCTTAATATTCCACCTCGACTTCAATATCCAAGAAGGTTTGCCAAACCTTTAATCTTGGATTTGGCTTGTAAAGGCAAAATACCCAGCCTTAATGATGAATAACCTCCCACTCTTGGTTGGGATACGTTAGTTTTGGGTGAAATAGAAATATCTCACAATCCCATGTTTAATATGAGTGCCATTGATCCTTTGGTTGATTGACACATGAAAGTATTTTTGCGATTAATGAGAGATAAGAAGTTGCTCCTATATGATTGTTATACTCAACAATTTGTATAGAGGGAGATATTCAAAAACAAGAGTGACTACAGCAAGAATTGCACTAACTCACTAAATGTGCATACCGTGTTACTACGTGGTGACCTCATTAAGCTTAATGCTGAAAAGGCCGCCAGGAGAGGTAGTTCATTATGGTATGCCATTTGTGAGTTGTGTGGTTTGCAAAAGTAAAAATTGCACTTGTGACCCATGAGAATGGGGCGTCTGGTTTTCAAGCTTTCCAGGAACGCAGCGTAAATAAAAGCCAAAAAAAATTAGCATAGTCTGTATCATATGTATGTTATTTTTATTTTTATTTTTTGTTTGTATCATTATTGTTCAGTTTGTATTATTTTATTAAAGTTGCCATACACTTATTTTGTCAATGCTGAAGACCTGGCGCACGCCACTAGAGCCAGGCATGCGCCACCCGCCAAACATGAAAATCTGGCACACTCCAGATAAGGCTAGCGTATGCCAGGTAGGGCGGAATCCGAATCTATAAATTTCGACTTCCGTCAATTTTTGTCATAACTCACCCACATCCAAAATTTTCACCCACAAATCACAAGTCTAAGCTTACCCGACCTCTGGCACACGTTACCGAACGCCCAGAACGACTTCTACGATGGTGGATGATGCAAGATCTAGCCGACACCATTACCGGACGAGTGACAGGGAGCTCCTTCTTCTTTCTTTTTTTTTGGTTAATTTTCTGTTTTCTGTTCTTATATATGTGTTATGTTATTCAATTTTGTTATTTAGTTTATAGCTGTGACTTTGTGTGATGTTGTATTTATCAGTTTACTTATGTTTGTTTGCTTGTCTTTGCTTTTGATTACTTGCATGATTGTGTTTTTATTTTTGTGTGATATTTGTGTTTTTGTATGCGTGTTTTAGACACCTTGAGGACAATGTGTCGTTCAAGTGTGGGGGAGGGTTCCCTTCAAGAATCTTTCTTTGTATATTAATAATTTTTAAGTTTGTTGTGTCTAGTTTTAGACTTGGTATAAATTTTTCAAAATTTGACCCCCTTCAAAAATTTTCAACTTGTGTTAGAATATTATCACCTTATTAGTTAGGAATTTAACTCGAACAGAAAGCTTAGGAATATGTAGAAACATCACACTTAGTTATTTAGACTAGTAGTTTTGCTGTTTAGACTAGACTAGAATGATAATCTGCGAACCTTGTGAGGTACTTTGAGGCGAAGGAGGAGACAACCGTCTCCAAATCTTTTCATGAGGTGTATACTAAGTTGATTAGGGTATCCTACTACTACTTGTCGTAATCTTAGTTGTGCGGAAGTTAGTGGACGACGGGGGCATTTCTTTGACATTTGAGCCTAGAGCTTTAGAGACAAAATCATATAATTCCAATTGCTTTAAACCAATTTTAGCCTAGCCTTTTCTTGATTATAGACTAGGTAACCAACTTCTAGCCTAAATTACCGTTCTTCCTTACCTTTGACCATCATATCCGAGGATATTAGGATGAATTATATGGGTTTAGTTGGTAGCTTCATGGATACGATTTAAGTTGTAGAAATTTTAGAAAAATGAGTGGCCAAGTGTAGAAGCCGAGTTTATGCCTAGAACATGCTAAGTTATTTTAGTTTGTTTATTTTATTAGAAAAAAAAATGTGTTGTAAGTATTGTGTTAGTAAAAAAAAAGAAGAAAAATGAAAGTCAAGAAAAAGAAAAAAAAAGGAGAAAAACAAAGAAAAGAAGCGCAAAAAGAAAGTTGTGAATAAAGCATGAATTCTTGGCATAACCTCGAGCTTCAGAGTCGTAGAATATTGGAAAAATGGGTGAGAGCTTAATTATTTTAAGTGAGGGTGTCTAGATTAGACGAGTGACTAGTTACTTTTGTAATGTCCTCGAATTGGGTGGTTTAGCCACTATCCAAATTTTTACCTCACCTTTACCTAAGCCCCATTATAACCCGATATAAAGACCCCCTGAGCATTAACTACTGTACGATCAAAGATATCGCTGAGTAGGACGTAGGATGCCTAGAAATATATTGGCTAAGTATACGAGTGATAGGAAGTTGCCTACTTATATAATAAATGAGATAAATTTCTTACCACTGAGAGATTAACGTTCTAGTGTCTTTTACATAGTGTTAATATTAGTTTAAACAACTAAGTGTAGAAGAGTCTAACTATTCGTTCGTTTTGTGATTAAGCTAATGAACTAGCTATGTAGGGATATTCTTTTGACCTAAGCTGATATTTTTGAGAGGAGTCATTTTACGAATTCTTTATGCCATGTCTTTTCCTTTTTGTGTGCTTTTCTTTCATATGTTTGTATGTGTCTGCATTTGAGTTTTGCTTGAGGACAAGCAAAGATTCAAGTGTGGGGGTGTGATGAGTGTCGAAAATACTCATCACTTGTGTTTATTTTGTATGAGTTTTCTAGTGTTTATAGTTGGTTTAGTTGCTTATTAGTTGTCAAAGTGTTAATTCTCGTTCATTGTATGTTTTGGTTGAGTTTATCGTTACTCATTGTATTTTCTTGTGTTTAGGAGCATATTTGAGGTGAAATGGAGGACGATCGAACTAGACGTGCAGATGCATGGACAAGAGGGAAGCCACGGAGGAAAGAAGTGAAAATCTGGCACAGTTGGCGCACGCCAATGAAGAATGGTGCACGCCATTGTTCTTAAAACTTGAAGATTGGCGCGCGCCATAGGTGCGATTGGCGCGCCAAGACAAACCTCTTCCTACTCAAATGATGATAACTTTCTCATACGACGTCCAAATGCGATGAGGTTGGTGGCGTTGGAAAGAAGACATCCGGGACTACAACTTTGTCTCTAATAGGAGTCTTCAAATTCTGAGTCTAAGAGCTCCAAAATGCAAGAATGGCGCACACCAATGGTTTCTAGCGCACGCCAATGAAGCAAAACCAAAGACCTGGCATATGCCAGGGACAATTGGCGTACGCCAAGTGCACGACAGAGACAGAATTCAGGCTAGCCACTTGTTGAAATTGATGGCAAACATGTGGGGGGATCATTGCACTCGGGATTTAACATCTTGTGATCATGGAAGACACTTGTGGGAGACATCTTTGAGTAGTTGTTAGGATATTATGGTTTTTAAACATTAAACTTACCTTTTACTATTTAGCCACTTGGTTTGTAATAAGTAAATATGTTTAAGTGTATTACATTAGACTTAGGCAGAGAAGGGAGGCCAGGAAAAATGTGTTACTCTCTAGCTATGTACGTGGGGGAGAAGGAAGAAAGCTTCAAGAACATCAATAAGCTTTCTTCTTCCTTGACTCTTTCCTTTTGTTCATATTTATGCTTAAGTATGTTCTTGTTTATGCTTGTGTTCTTTGTAAATATGTGTGAGTAATTGTGTTTATGAGTTTGGTGCCTTAGAACCAAACATGTAGCCACGGTTTTGAGGGGTTAAAATGCTAAGAAATATGTTCTAGTTAATAAACTTAAGGCTTAATTATGGTTTCACTCAGATTATGATTACTGTTAGTCTTAATAAAAATGCTTTGGTTTTGACAAGAGTCTAGTGGCCAAGTAAGTTCGGTTTTGACACAACCAATTTTGTTTTTGACAAAGTCATAGCAACCTTGCATTTGTTTAGACTAATTGGCTGTGATAAAATCTTTGTGAGTAACCTTGACTATGAACTTATTTAATCATTGAGACCGAGAGGAGATAAGGTTAATGGAAAGATTAACTAGATGATTAGTTACCTTATGAGAGAGAGATCTTCCTTGGTAATTGATTGTCCACTGAGTGATATGCATAGTTGGTGCTTGGATGAGTTTAGTTGGCTTTTGGGGTCGAGAGAACATCTTGCCATTCTAAGCTTAGTTAAGTATCGATTTAGACCAATCTAGCGCAAAAGTGTAGATTAGTCGCCTTCGAAACACTCGGACCATATCACATACGTAATAAAGCCCCTGAATCAAATGGTTACATTGGTTTTAAGTGCACCTTACTCACTTTTGTGTTTTAAGTTGCTAAATCTTAGTTTAGTTAGTAAAACCAGTAGACAGTTTTGCTTCTGCCCGACACCTGGTGTATGCCAAGTCCTATACCTGGCGTACGCCAACCAAGATAAAACAAGACACCTGGCATACGCCAACCAAGACAAAATGAGAGACCTAGCGTACGCCAACCATACCTGGCGTACGCCAATCAGACCCAGAATGCAGAATCTCCCTCACAGAAGTGATCAATCGTTTGTAGGTTTAGATTTAGGTATATCCTTCTTATTAATTTTTTCCTAGACTAGCTAGCTAACCAAAAAGGTAGTCTAAACTAGTTCCTCGTGGTTCGACACTCTACTTTCACTATCATTACAATGGGTGTTTGTTTGTTGGCACGAAAAATAACCCTCGTCACTAACCCACTCTCATACCTATCAAAACCTGAAATCTCAAGCCATTCTCGATGAGCAAATTTAGCAGGCTTAAAATCCAAAACACCACTACCCCCCTTTCATAGTTCAAAAATCCTTTTGAAGTTTGCACCAAGCACTTTAAATTCAGTGTCAAACAATCGTGCTATGAAGTAACTATGATCAGTGGCGACCTTATACATGCAATAGAATTCACAAGATAATCTCTCATATGCATTTACCTCTTTATCGGCAAAGTACTCCCAACCAAAATGTTTTAAAGCAGTTCTCAATTGTTCATCTATACCCAAGATATGCATATCATTCCAATCTATCTTAAAATATCCTATAGTTTCTAGAGTAGAGAATCGGGAATACCTCTCTCCCTCCCAATCTTCCAAGATTGCAAAGGGAGCTTGATATTGGGCGGCAATGTTGGATGGCGTAGGTGGGGGAGTATCATATGGGTCCTCGAACAAAGGTGGAGGAGAATGAGTTGGGCAGTCCCTCTTACGAGTTGGTTGTCATGAGCCACGTCTTGAAGTTGCTTTTCTGGACATGTTGAGCCTTGAAACACCTAGCAAAACACAAAACAAAAGTTAGGTTTTGGGTGTTTGTTCTTTCTTATGGTGGGGGAAGTTGGATTTAGGAATGGGTGTTGTGATTGAGTGGGTAAATTGGAAAGATTGGGTTTTTGTAGAGAAAGGGTTTTGGGTAGAGTGAGTAAGTTGGAAAGATTGGGTTTTTGTAGAGAAAGGGTTTTGGGTAGAGTGGGTAAGTTGGAAAGATTAGGTTTTTATAGAGAAAGGGTTTTGGGTAGAGTGGGGGGTGTTTGTGAAGAGGAATGGGTGTTTGTGTGTGAATGAGAGAGAGGGATTTTTGTTTTAAATAAGAATTGAGAGGGAAATGAAGGGTTGGGTGTTTATAAGTTGAGAAAAATTTTTGTTTGAAACACCCAAACCCGATGTCCGACAGCTCCAACCCGATGTCCGATGGCTCATGTTAATGAAAAAAATCTATCTAAATTGGTCATTTCCGGCGTCCGAGAGCTCCAACCCGGTGTCCGACGGCCATTGCTCGAGAAAAAATCTGTCTGAAATGAGCAAATCCAGCGTCCGACGGCCTTGATCCGACGTCTGACGGCCTTGACCCGGCATCCGACGGGTTGCGCAAAGTGAAAATTGTTGTTCGAATTTGTCGAATCCCGCATCCGACGTGTTGAACCTGGTGTCCGACGGGTCGATCCCAAAACGAGTGCCTAGTGTTACGAACTTCCCTGAGCTTCTTCTCTCAAGCTTAGCCATGCACTCCTCAATAATTTCATCAATCAAACCAAATCATCAAATCAAGTGGACACCATGAAACTCACAAAAATCATCAAGACAATAGGTACAAACACATGCAAACACAAACTTCAACCAAACACAATATAAGAACATGCATACTATACAAACTTCACAAAGAACTAAAAATTGAAATTACACTAATTTTTTTGGCTTTCATAAACACTGTGTTCCTGGAAAGCTTGAAAACCATATGCCCCAAGTTCATGGGTCACAACTTCAACTTCTAAATTTGCAATTCACATAACTCCTCAATGGCCTACCATGCAGAACTCCCTCGCCGAGCGACCTTTTCAGCGTATAGCTTAACGGGGTCTTGGTGGAGTAGCATAGTACACTCATCTTGTGAGTTTGTAGTGTTCTTGCTACATTCTCCGTCATGCTCTAATTTCCTGCATTAAGGACAAAATCCAAATCTTTTCATTCTTCGGTAATAAGCCATCTTTGACATTCCTCTCAAGTGATTCAAGTAATTCATTTCACTGTGCTCAAGTCTTAAAGATTCTTTGGCTCTACGAAGAATGATTAGAAAAATGTCAATTAGGATTTGTCGAGCAAGTAAGACTCTAAGTAAAAGAAAATATTTAATGCAAAATATTCTGTTCTTTAATCTCTGTAGGTAAAAGAGGACACAAACTCTAAAAACTAAAAATTATCTACTATATACACTAACATGCTTTCAAATTCTCAATTGCTTGCGGAGGAAGTAACGGCTTGTACCTCCGATTGCCGCTCAACTTTGCCACCAAGGTAAATCTTACACCTCTGGCCGTTCACCTTAAACAATTCGCCATCTCTTCCTTCCAAGTCAAGTCCTCCAAATGGGTAAACTTTCACAACATTGAATGGACCGCTCCACTTAGACTTGAGTTTGCCCGGAAAGAGTCTCAAGCGAGAGTTATAAAGAAGAACTTGTTGTCCCTCTTTAAACTCTTTCTTTGCAATATGGATGTCATGCCTCTTCTTTGAACTCTCTTTGTAGAGGCGCGCACTTTCAACTGCCATGTCTCTTATTTCATCCAACTCTTCTAGTTGGAGCACCCGTCGCTCACTGGCTTTTTTATAATCATAGTTAAGGATCTTAATTGCCCAAAATGCATGGTGTTCAAGTTTAACCGGAAGGTGACATGCCTTTCCGTAAACAAGCTTGTATGGCGACATACCAATAGGCGTTCGAAATGTCGTCCTATATGCCCACAAAGTATCATCAAGTTTATTCGCCCAATCTTTTCTCACTCCTCCCACTGTCTTCTCAAGAATCTTCTTGAGTTCCCAATTTGAGAATCTACCTGACCACTTGTTTGAGGGTGATAGGGTGTAGCAACTTTGTGAGTTACCCCATACCATTTCAATAAAACTTCAAATGGTCGGTTAGAAAAATGCAAACCTCCATCACTAATTATTGCCCTTGGTACGCCAAACCTCGAAAAGAGCTTTTTGATAAAGCAAATCACTACCTTAGTTCATCGGTGAAGCCCAAGCCTCACCCCACTTAGACACATAATCAATGCCAACCAAAATGTACTTGTTTCCATAGGAGGTTGGAAATGGTCCCATGAAATCTAAACCCCAAACATCAAAGAGTTCAACTTCAAGGATTCCAGATTGTGGTATCTCATCCCTCTTGGAAATATTCTCAGTTCTTTGACATCGATCACATTGAGCAACAAATGTCTGAGCATCTCTAAAAATATTGGGCCAATAAAACCCACATTCAAAGACTCTTGATGCCATTCTCGTCGCTCCATAATGACCTGAATATGGGGTGTTATGACATTATGCTAAGATATTTCCTACTTCATCATCGGTAATGCACCGTCTAAGTATTCCATTATTGCACCTCTTGAATAGATAAGGATCATCCCAAATATAGAATTTAGCATTCCATTGAAGTTTTTTCTGTTGAGGATAGCTCAAATCATTTGGAATAGTTCCTCCTACGAAGTAGTTGGCAATGTCAGCAAACCAAGGAACATCCATCTTGTTCAATGACATCAAAGTTTCATCTGGAAACTCTTCTTGAATTCGTCCATGCATCTCCATTCCATCACTCTTCTCAATGCGAGATAGATGATCGGCTACTACATTCTCCGGTCCTTTCTTATCCTTGATGGATAAGTCAAATTCTTGTAGCAATAAAATCCATCACATAAGCCTAGGCTTAGCATCTTGTTTAGAAAAAAAATACTCCAAGGCCGCATGGTCAGTATAAATGATTACCTTTGATCTAAGCAAGTATGGACGAAATTTGTCACAAGCATAGATCACCGCCAACAACTCCTTCTCAGTTGTCGTTTAATTGAGTTAGGCACCCGCCAACACCCTACTAGCATAGTAATCACATGAAGTTTCCCTTCCTTCTTTTGACCAATCACACATCCTAAAGCAATGTCACTTGCGTCACACATCAACTCAAATGGTAAATTCCAATCTGGAGATGAAATCACCGGAGCTGTGATAAGGGCTTTCTTCAACAAAGCAAATGCCTTAAGACAAGGCTCATCAAAGTTGAAAGGTACTTCCTTCACTAGCAAGTTAGTAAGCGTCTTTGCTATCAGAGAGAAATCTTTGATAAATCATCGGTAAAATCCCGCATGTCCAAGAAAAGCTCTCACTCCTCTAACTAAAATTGGTGCGGCCATCTTCTCTATGGCTTCCATCTTTGCTCTATCAACTTCCATACCAACTTTAGATATCTTATGTCCAAGAACAATGCCTTCATCTACCATGAAATGACATTTCTCCTAATTGAGAACAAGGTTCTTTTCTTCACATCTCTCCATAACTCTGTCCAGATTTTCCAAGCAATTATCAAATGAATCTCTAAACACCAAAAAATCTTCCATAAAGATCTCCATAATCCTTTCATTTATTCCCCATAATATTGCTTCCATGCATCGTTGGAATGTCGCTAGAGCACAACAAAGTCCAAACGACATTCGTCGATATGCAAAAATACTAAAAGGACAAGTGAAGGAAGTCTTCTCTTGATCCCTTGGGTAAATCGCAATTTGGTTATAACTGGAATATCTATCAAGGAAACAATAATGGGAATATCCAGCAATTCTCTCTAACATCTGATCAATGAATGGGAGAGGAAAATGATCCTTGCATGTTGTATCATTCAATTTCTGATAGTCAACACACACTCGCCATCGAGTCACTGTTCTCGTGGGAATGAGCTCACCCTCTTTATTGATCACAACCATCATCCCCCTTTCTTTGGGACACAATGTATTGAGCTCACCCACTCGCTATCCGATATCGAATAAATGATTCCTGCCTCAAGGAGCTTAATTACCTCCTTCTTCACCACTTCTTTCATGTTTGGGTTCAATCTCCTTTGCCGGTCCACCCTCGACTTTGCTCCTTCTTCCATGTGGATATGATGCATAACTATCTTAGGACTAATCCCTTTAATATCGGATATTTGCCAAGCCATGGCATTAATCCGCTTGTTCACAATCTTAAGCACCTTATCCTCTTCCTCCTTCGGAAGTTTGTTGGAAATGATAATCAGTAATCTCCTTTCTTCTTTCAAGAAAGTATACCTCAAATGAGAGGGTAGCTCTTTCAACTCCAAAAGAGGAGCCTTGATTATAGAAGGTAGAGTCTGATATTTCAAATTAAGTTCTATCTCTCGCATGATGACTTTGTTATCAACTTCCTCCTCAAACTCTTCTAAATTCCCCTCTTCTTCCTTAGGAATTACATCATCATAAATATCCTCAATGCTTGAGAGGATCTCCTTCTCCACTTTATGGACATACTCATCCAAAACATCTATCTTCATGCATGTGCCTTCATCCAAAGGATGGCGCATGACCTTGGTCATTGTGAATTCTACTTTTTCCTCTCCTGCCCGAAGTACCAATTTTCCATTGTGAACATCCACCAAAGCACGTGCGGTGTTGAGGAAAGGTCTTCCAAGAATTAGAGGACAACTCTTATCCTCTACAAAATCTAACACCACAAAATCTACCGGAAAGATGAATTTATCAATCTTCACGAGGACATCTTCAACAATACCAAATGGCTTCTTAATGGTTTGATCAGCCAATTGGAGAAGCATCGATGTATTCTTCACCTCGCACAAACTTAGTTTCTTGAATATAGAAAGAGGCATCAAATTAATGCTTGCCCCCAAATCACATAGGCACTTAGGAAACTCAATAGCACCGATAAAACAAGGGATAGTACAACTCCCCGGATCTTGCAACTTTGTCGGGAGATCCTTTGAGATGAGAGAGCTATACTTAGCAGTGAGTGCAACTGTCTCTCTATCATCCCACTTTCACTTTTTCGTGATGAGTTCCTTCAAAAACTTAGTGTAGTGCAGAACTTGATCAAGCATCTCTAAGAAAGAGATGCTGATTTGGACGTTCTTCATTTTTGACATAAATCGAAGAAACTTATCATCCATCCCATTCTTCCTCTTAACCCTTTGAGGATAGGGTAGAGGAGGAACATATGGTGGTGGTGACACGTACACTTCTTCTTCCGCAACTACTTCTTCATACGGAACCTTCTCTCTTGATACTTCTTTTTCTTCCTTATCTTTGTCAAGAGTCACCACTTTACTCTCCTTAGCCTTCTCATTCACTTCTTGAGAAGCTAAATCCTTTCTACTTCTCAAGGAAATTGCATTCACATTTCCTTGATGATTTATTTCTGTTGAACTAGGAAGAGAACCGGATTGTCGGTAGGAACTTGCTTTTGCTATTTCTCCAAGTTGCATTTCCATGTTATGCATAGCAGTAGCTTGTCCCTTAAGAATTTGCTCCAAGTTGTTTTGCCTTGATCCTTGCTGATTTATAGCATTTAGGATCTGTCCTTGTTGGCTAACAACTCCACCAAATTCTTGCATAAACTTATCCATTTTCTCAAACTTCTCTTCCATAGCTCCCATTTGATCTCTCAAGTAAGCACGTGGTTGAAAACTAGGTGGTGCTCCTTGCTGTACACGTAGGGGAAGTCCTTTGTCAGGAACAAGTGCCATGTTATCTGCACTATTTCCTCCTTTCCACGAAAAGTTGGGATGATTCCTCTATCCGGGATTATAGGTGGAAGAATACGGGTTATTTCCCATCCTATTTGCTCCTTGGCCTTGGCCACTTACAAAATGAGCTTGCTCCATAGGTGGATTCATCATTGCATATTGATCTATCTCATGGCCAATATTGCCACAAATCTCACAAGTTATTGACACTTCAACCGTGTTGACTTTACTTGTGCTAATTTCATTCATTCTCTTCGTCAGCAATGATAATTGAGCTTGTACACTATCCTCATAACCAAGGTTGATTATTCCTTTTTGATCTCTAACCAGTTGCTTTCCTCTGTCCTTAGTCCTTAACCGATTTGTAATGGACAACTCTTCAAGGACATAGTATGCTTCATCCTTGTCCTTCCTTAAGAAGTTTCCATTAGAAGCTGAATCCACCGTCCCCATCGTAGTTGGTTCAAGACCATAGTAAAAGGTTTGGAGTAGAGACTCCTCTGATAAACAATGGTGTGGACAACTCCTTTGCAATTCCTTGAACCGATCCCAAGCTTCACTCAAAGACTCATTCTCGAATTGTTGGAAGTTATTAATCTCCTTAACAAGTTGCTTAGTCTTTGAGAAGGGGAAATACTTCTCTAGGAATACATCCGCTAACTCATCCCAAGTAGCAATTGGTGTCTTTACCAACTGCTTATACCACAACTTTGCCTTGTCCCTCAAAGTAAATGGAAATAACCTTAGCAACTTAGCATCCTCTGAAAATTCATTATACTTGAAGGTATCGGCTAATTCCAAGAAATCCAAAATATGTTCATTTGGATCCTCACTCGGCAAACCAAAGAATTGGACCGAGTTTTGGAGCATTTGAATAACAGCCAGCTTAATCTCAAAATTGTTGGCTTGTATTGGTGGGTTTTGAACTCCCGATCTTGCCCCTTTGGAAGTAGGCTTAGAATGATCTATTAAAGATCATCGTGGAGCTCCATCCTCTAAGTTACCTCTTGGTGCCTCATCCCTTTGTTGAGCCAAATTCTCCATCCTTTCTTGAGGTCTTCTTTCTCGTCGTAACAACCTCTCTATCCTAGCTATGTCCGCGTCAAGAAAAAAAGGAGGAGTGGTTGTGGATCGAGTTAAGGGCATGCAAACACTCGTTGTACCTAAGCAACGTAACATAACTGAAGAAAAATAATGTCTTAATCCAAGTTTTCAAGCTAAACTCAACGTCTATTCCTCAATTCCCCGGCAACGGCACCAATTGATGAGAAGGTTTTTTACGTGTCTCCTTCCTTGCAATAAAGATAAGTACGGGAATGTCATCCCACAAGGACTTGGTTATAGGCCGCTAACTCGACTTGACTACTAGTTTAGGACTATGGCTTGGATATTGGTGATGATGATTCTTAACTCTAAGTGTAACTAATTGACACCTAACTACAAGAGACACTAACAATTTCCAAAACACAATATACACTTCAATCAAAAGCACATGTCATAATTTAATCACTTCAATCAAAGGCACAAGTCACGATTACATATTATAACGATTCTAACAAATTAAGCAAAGTGGGCTTGGTACTTATAACAATCCAAATAACATAATGATACAAGGGGGTTACAAAGTTAAATTGTGATCCCAGTTTTTCTAAGGCAACAAATTCATGCTCTCGCAATAAATTGTCTAAATTGATTCTTAACACGATTTTAATGAATTAGATGTGCTCTCGCCTCCAAAAACTCATTTTGTCATATCAATTACCAATTATATGCATAACCCTTTGGATAACTAATTTCTCATGAGATCTCTCATCAAAAGATCATTGATCATCTAATCAATCATTCAATCTCAATTCCTCTCGGACATTTAAATCAAACATAATCATGGTTATGGTGATCAAGCAAAACCAAGCATTAAGGATTTTGATTAGAACACAATAATAAGCATTAAATCTCCCCCCTTTAGACCATTAGCTACTTAGAAATCATATAAGCACCAATCCACAAAATAACTACTCACACACAGCTATTAACAAACTAAACATTTTATTTAACATAAGTAAAACAAACATGAAAATATTGAAGGAATTAAGAGGAAAGAAAACTCAATAAGTGTTCTTCAAGTTCTTCTTCTTCCAAAAACTCTCAAGCAAATATTCAAGTTTTTACAATTATGAAAGATTAGTGGAATTTAAAGTTAAAGTTGAGTTTAATCTAATTAACTTCATGCAAATATCTAACTTGTCTCTAGTCTTCTCAATTATCTTCCTTCTTCCTCAAGTACTAGCCATGGAATTTGGACCAAGGAACTCATCTTGGGCCCAAATTTTGCCTCCAAGTTTGGCCCAATCGGGTGGAAAATCGCCAGATTTGGACTCCGACTTTGAACACGGTTTTTGACCCTCTTAGACTCCAAAATGGACAAAGACCCTTACCAGCGAAGTTGTAGCCTTGGATGTCTTCTTTTCAACGCCACCTCACTTGCCTCCATTGGATACTGTATGCAAAAGTTATCGCCGTTTTAGTCACCATAGGTCAATCCCCGTCAAAAGCCCACGGCCCATAGTTGTTTGTCCTTCCTTCCCGGCAAGCCTAATTGCGTTCGATGAAGCATGGCGCATCCAAAACCTCCATTTAGAACTCCAAAACCTACGGAACCAAGAAAAACACAATAAAACTTAAAAGACATCATGAAAGTGGACAATGCACGATATTCACACTAATACCATGCATTTCCAACACTATCAAAAGAAACAAAGGTAAAAAGACTCTAAAAACACACACAAAAAATGAGTGTTTTCACACTCATCATGGAGGTTCTTGAATAGCTCCAGGAATTTCCGATATCTAGGATAGGATGCCTGCTTGTTCACCCTTTGAGGGAAGGGTGGTGGAGGATATTTTTTCTCTTGTGTCAGCTTGACAGTTTCTACGGTAGATTCGTCTATCTTTGGTGCCGCAGGAATCGCCTGGAGTTCTTCTTTTTCACTCACTGATTTTCCCTGAGATTTTCTCGCTGGACTTGCAGCATTCTTTCCCAAATCTAGTCCACTCTGAGTTGTGATTGCCTTACACTGCTCTTGACTGGTAGAAGGAGTTTCCGTACTGCTTGGGAGCGTGCCTGGTTGCCTTGCATTTAACTGAAGTACCAGTTGACCGATTTGAATTTCTAGATTTCTAATCGTGGCCTCATAACTGAGGACTTGCTTTCTCAACTCATCTTCACTCTTACGATATAACTAGAGTTATTGTGGATGTGAACCTTGAGCATTGCCCGCAGCCATATGTTGCTTCTATTGTTGAGGTACCTGCTGACCTACATTATTTCTCCATGAAAAATTTGGGTGGTTTCTCCAACCTGGGTTATACGTGGTAGAATATGGATCATTGTTCTTATTAATATTACTAACATAATTCATAGGTTCAGCTATTAAAAAACAATTATCAGTAATATGAGGTCCAATACAGATCTCGCAAACCTGAGCGGGTGTGGTACGTGGGGCATATGAAGCTTGGACTAATTGTGTGGGAGTTGCCACATGTTCCTTGAGCGCAGTGATCTGACTGTTGTCCTGTATGCTTGCCACTTTCTTTCTTTCCACATGATCTCCCCACTCATGATTATTGGTGGCCATGGCTTCGATAATGTATAGACCTTCAGTTTCTTCCTTTTCCATTAAATCGTCTCTAGCTATTGCATCTAAGCTGGTTCGAACTTGTGATTCACACCCATTGTAAAATGTCTGTATGAGCATCTACTCCAGAATCTGGTGGTGTGAACAGTTGCGAAGTAGCTTCTTGTAGCGATGCCATGCTCCTGGCGGGTAGTATTTCTCTAGGAATTTATCTGCAAGCTCGTCCCATATAGTAAAAGTGCCTGCTTAAAATTCATCAACCCACTCTCTAGCATCGTCCTTCAGACTTTGCTTAAATAGTCACAACTTGAGGCATCTGCTGAGACACCGTTATACTTGACTGTCAAGCAATGATCTTTGAAAGTCTGAATGTACTTCACAGGGTTTTCTGAAGGATTACCCCCAAACTGATCTTTACAAATCTGATTAATGAGGCCAAATTTGATCTCAAAATGGGTATGTAGCATACACCTCCTACACCCTCACTAACTGTAAAACTCAACAAAGAGGATCAAGCATAGTGATGAATACAATGGTGTAAAAGAAACTTAGTCTCAAGATTAGGAAAATTGTATCCGATATTAAAGACAGATTGATTAAATCTGTCCCCAACAACGGTGCTAAAAACTTGATGTGATAAATATCGGGTCTACTTTATGTGCAAGAGAACACGATCGCTCAAGTAGTAAAATAATAAGTAAGATCATCTCCACAGGGACAAACTAATCAACTCTTCAATTACCGGATAGTGAAGTTCCAAATCTTAATCTAAGCAGTTAAGAACAATTAATTGATTGATAACTAATACTACAGTTTGTTAACGAATCTAGGGTTGTCAATCCTAAACTTGAGTAACGATAAACTAAACTAATGCAAATGGATGAATCTATGCTGGAACTAAGGTCGTCAATCTTAATCCACGCATACAACACAAATCACTCAACCAAATATTAATCAAGCAACTGAATAAAAAAGACAGTTTGTGACTATGAAGTATGAAAATACCACACTGATTGGAGATGTTGAGTTGTCAATTACGATCCTTTAAAGTAAAAGCAATTGACTTCAGTAAATGTTAACTAGAATGAGTCTTGTGCGAAAGCTATCCAAGTCTGCTTACAAACTAGGTTTAAAACCCTTATATAGTTCTTAGGGAGAACCCAAAAAGAGTAGAGTCCTAATTAGACTAAACAGGCCAACAAATTGCCTCTTCTCGCCCAGACCAGCAAACGCTGGGTATAACCAGCAAACGCTGGATTTCCCTCTGATGGATGACCAGCGAACACTGGTCCTACCCAGCGAATGCTGGGATGCCTTCTGATCCTCCTTGAGCTCGTTCTTCCTTCTCCCTCGCTGACTCATCCACACTACCCAACTTTGCCATAAGCGCCATCATCTTCATTTCCTCCTCTCTAGTACCTATGAAACAAACCAAATCAACAGATCCTCTGCTCCTTGACACAAGACATAAACATGACAAAATACGAAATGACACACAACAAAATCTACCTATAATGCAAATAACACAATAAAATACAATGATGTATGTGTATGTTTACACACACATCAAATGTTATTGGTGAGAAGCAACAATTGGATCTTGAATTTATGTAAGAGATCGTTGACAAGATTAAAGTGATTCAAGAATGCATACGGGTAGCTCAAAGTAGACAAAAGCCATATTCAGATAAAAGAAGAAGAGAGATTGAGTTTGAAGTAGGTTTCAGTGTTTTCCTCAAGGTATCTTCGATGAAAGGGATCATGAGGTTTGGCAAGAAAGGAAAGCTGAGTCCAAGATATGTAAGACCATTTGAAATTTTGGAACGGGTTGGTCGTGTGGTTTATTGGTTGGTGCTACTACCTACTTTCACAAATGTACATCTAGTGTTTCATGTTTCAATACTTCGGAAGTATTTGCATTATCCCTCACATGTACTAGACCAGCAGAATGTGGATTTCCACGATAATCTTACCTACGATGAGCGACCATTACGAATATTAGATAGACAAGTGAAAAGTCTCATAACTAAAGACCTTCCGTTTGTGAAAGCAGAATGGCAAAATCACTCTCCCGTAGAAGTTACATGGGAATTGGAGAAGGATTTGCGAGAGAAGTATACATACATATTTGAGTAATACGGTACGTACTTCATGCCTTTAGTAAATCTGGGGATGAATTTTCATAGGGGGTAGAATTGTGAAATCTTGAAAGTTTGGTCAGTCTCTATTACTTTGTGACATCTACTTGAAGGAATGAGTTTTGAAAGTGCATTTAGATGTCCTTTAATCCTCTTAGTGCAAGTTCGACGAAGTTTACTTGATGAATTTCCAAGTTGCGTAAAATTACCATAACTTTTTTACATTTGCTCCAAATGACACAGGTATGTACAATTCAAAAACTAGAGACATAAACCGACAACTTAGTCATCTACAAGTTTGGTCACAAATCAAAGGAAGTAGGTGAAAAATGTGCTAGAAGATGGAGCTTTGTGATTGGACCATAACTTACCAAGAACCAATCACATTTTTACCTAAGTTAGAAGTAAAGAGGAGGTGAAACAAGTTGCTCATGACTTACCTGATGCCTTCTTATACTCAATAAGGTATTAGAAGTGCTGAGAAGCTCATAAGGTAAGGCACAAACCGAAAAAAAAAAGAAGAGAGAGGGTTAGAGGAAAGAGGAAGAAGCAGGTAGGTCAACAAATATTGACTAGATAAATGACATTTTGCTCCGACTCAGGTTTTGTGATTGTCAAGGAAGTTGTAGAGCACAAAGAGACCTTTCTAATAGTGTATTACACATCTTATTTAGATCAAGGAAGCATCGGGAAATCATTTTTGAACAGCTAGATGGTTTTTTAGTTAGTCAGTGAGCGACAGGAAACATATTGGCTTGGTAAGTAGACTTAAACTTCGAATTGGACCACAAAATTTGAAAAACTTATAGAGGACTTCAATACCTTTCTTTTCATATATTGCATATGGATTTTGGATTATGGATTCGATAGAAAAGGTGTTTGGAATCATAGTGTTGTTGAAGAAGCATACAACTGAGCTTAGTGAGGAAAATGGGATTGGTAAGCATACTTAGGAGTAAAACTAGAACATGAAATTTTTATAGATTATATCATAAGCTTGATTTGATTGAAGGAATTATTCAGAACACTTTGTGGAAGGTCGGATTGGCTGACTGAGTTTTGGTTTATGCGAGTTTGAAGTGTAAAGCTAGGTAAATTGATTCTTTTGAAAACTGAGGTTAAATTGAGAGTCTAAGTTTCTGAGAATATTCAAGAGAGTTGATTTGAAGTGATTTGTAGGTTATCTTTGACATGTTTGAGCTATTTTGAATGATTGTTGCGATTGAACTCACGGTGTGCTCCATTGACAATCGGTTGGCAAAACAGATGGTTGTGTGACCTTGTGCTCAAGAATGATTTGTATACTGAGTATATGTATGTGGGTACTTGGTAAGGAACCAAGTGTTTAAAGGTTTCGAGCTAGTTGGATACGTTTCAATGAATTTGCGATGATGATTCGCGAATATACTTAAGTTGGTCATTTTGAAGCGTTGAAGGTGAATTAGTTTTGGAAACTAAGAGTTAACCTCATTTTGTGGTTGTATATATTTGGACAGATTTTTCCCAGGTTGAAGGAACTCAATGTGAAAGGAGTTTCAGATTTGGGAATCGGCACTTTTGAGCAGTGTTTATTGAGTAAGCAAATAGTACATGATAAATTTGGTTGTGTTTATTATGTGTATGTTTCAGAGCTTGATTGTGTACATCACATGCTTATGGTTTGGTTTATGATACATTTGGATATAGTTTCGATTTGTTTGTGAGGCATGTGACATTTGTGAACAACCGGCTAGATTGCTAGCTCAGAGCTGATTAGTTTCGTCTGATGGATGTGATTCTAGACCGTTGGGTCATACATCTGATAAGATATGTATCTTTGTGAGAGAAATGAATAGGCTTTCTCATACTAACCGGAGATGTTAGTCTATGAGCTCATAGTTTTAGGGATATCACTAGCTTACATTTGTTTGCTATCACTAACTTACATTTGTACGCTAGCTTTGTTTAATTATGGACGAAGATTCTATTGGTCATTTGGATATCCCTGATAGTCAGAGGAAGGGACAATACAAAATCTATTCATAGCTCTTTGTGTATGTGTATATATGGTGTTTGGTATTACGTATAGCATTTGGTTATCACACATTTTGATTTTGAATGAAGTCGAACATGGTTGAGTTTTGGTGCATGCATATATCAACCATAACTAATACATTATGTTGGGATAATTGTCCTCGCCCCCCTGGGTTTGCGGAAATTAGTGATTCAGCCCTTCTATTTTTTTATTATTTAGCCCCTCTAGTTTGTGAAAAGGGTGTTATTTAACCCCTCTTGCCGGAATCAGCTCTTTTCGACGGCGAAAATGGACCTAAGATTACTAAAATACCCTTTTCCTTTAAAAAGTAAAAAAATAAATTGAAGCACAATCATAATTTGTATTGAGCTGAAATTGTTCATGAAGCATCCTAAAAATATACATGATTTACGTAAAATATTTCAAAAATTTTGGAGGCACATAAGTATTTTTTTATTTTTTTAACGTGCCAAAATTTTATAAAATCATATAAAATAGAAAATTTGTCTAATTGGGCTGAAACTTATCCCATGTGTTCTTAAGCATATTTAATGAATTTGGAACCTAAAACTTGTTCTATGTGTCCTGAAGCATCTTTACTAAAGACTCCATCTTTAGTAAAAAATAATAAATTAAAACTCTATATTTTTGGTATCTCCAGACTTTTTCAAAATTGGCTCGTGAGAATCCAGAATTTTTGATTTCTAAATTCATTAAAGATGCTTAAAGACACATGGGACAAGTTTCAGCCCAGTTAGACAAATTTTCTATTTTATATGATTTTACAAAATTTTGGCACGTTGGAAAATAAAAAAAATATTTATGTGCCTCCAAAATTTCTGAAATATTTTACGTAAATCATGTATATTTTTAGAATGTTTCATGAAAAATTTCAGCTCAATATGAATTACGATTGTGCTTCAATTTATTTATTTTACTTTTTAAAGGAAAAGGATATTTTTGTCATCTCGGGTCCATTTTTGCCGGAGAAATCGCCGGATTCCGGTGATAGGAGCCAAATAATACCTTTTTCATAAACTAAAGGGGCTAAATAATAAAAAAAAAATAGAGGGACTGAATCACTAATTTCCGCAAACCCCAGGGGGGCGAGGGCAATTATCCCTATTATGTTCTATTCCGTTGCTACGTGTTTTCAAACACTTACCCCTTACAAATCTATTTCAGGTTCTTAGAGACTTTAGTTCGTTTGAGTGTTCGGAGTCTGTGGTGCATGCCTAATTCCTTTGTTCGAGGGCCACTCAATTGAGGTCTCTGGATCGTGCTTTTGTCTCCTCTTGTATAGTTGCTCCGTAGTAATAGTGTTTTTGGAGATATTTGTGGATTTTGGTTTGTAAAATTATTTTGGTTTGGTTTTAGCATGTTGATAAGACTTGAAAGATGATTTGATGTCTTTGATTTGTAATTGATCTTTAGCTTGGTTTGATACGTTTAGAGATGGTTTTGAGGCTTGCTAGACTTGCCTTCGGCCTTGATATGTTGCAGAGTTTAGTACCGATCACCGACCTTAGATCGGGTCGTGACACAAATACCTACCATCAATAACATTGGATATGGTAAGGACAAGATAATTAGCGATGTCATACAAAATGTAGACCTTCATCCAATCACATACCTCTATCATGCTACCACCTAATAGAAAATCTTTATTCTTAGATACATCCATACATAAGGATTTCTTGATTTTTAGACCCACCCTGCTCAACACTCTCACACTTGGGAAGCGAAAAAACTGTTGAACATGCTAACGGGCAAAACAATTAGATGCCTCTTGATACAGCTGTCATAAAAGTGGATAGTGCAGCCGGGCTAAGATCATCATTCTCCATGCATATCAAGCAACTAAAACCAGCTTTTCGCACCAAGTCATTGATCACATCTCTCTCCCGAAAACTTTAAAGCTTGCGATTCATAGCTTCTACATACTTTTTACCTTACTAGAAGTCCAGAACATCGTTGCATAAAACAAAAAAAATTAAACTACTACCATCACAAGTCCTCATAGCGGCATAATAGAGTATTGATAATGACAAAAAACATAACGGTTAGTCCTAAACTCTAAGAATGACACTAAAAGTCTAAATCCTACAACAAAACCCTAAAAAACGAAATTTGGAAAATAAACCAAACCAAACACTAAGAAGTGAACGACAACAGCAGAAAAGAATAACACTACGGCGGAGAGAAGGATTCGAAGGAAATAAGAAATAAGCGAACAAAAACTTAAAAACGAGAAATGACAACAATAATTAGAGACCCTTCTTGCACCTATCACTAAGCCGAAAACCGAACTAGAACTAGAGAGAACACACACCCCGACGATGTTACCAACAAAGTAAGGAAGCTGCTTGTCGAGCTTAATCTTCTCCTGGTTCTCTTTAATCTTCACCTTATACGAATCCAGCTCCAAGTTGGTCCTCTGCAACTCCTACGTTACAAGAAACAACAAAAATCAATTTCCAGAAACCAAAAGCCAAAGATTTTAAACTATTTTCTCTTTACATTTTTAATCTCTAGTATTCAACTCTCGATTACAATTTAGATGATGAATTCTCAATTGTTTTTTAATCCCTCAGACATAAATTCTAAACAGACCTAAATTCAAAACAAAGTGAATCCAAATCTATTAACTAAGACGTCTTTTTTTTTTCCTTCCTTTCCAACTAACATTTATTCATTAATCTTCATATTTACACTTTATTTGGTGCGGAAGTCCTTAGTACAAAGTCAGTTAGACTCCGCTACAGCAAAACACAACGGAAAAGAACCTCCATAATGAACGGTGTTAAAATCGCTAAATAAATTCCACGCTATAATATACCCAACTAAAGACATAAATACCCCATTACAAACAGCCAATGAAATCAAATTTCAGAAAAAAACCTCACCAAAGTGAGATAATTCCAGAGAATCTAATCCCAGAATATGCCTACGCAAATCCTTAAATATTTTCCAACCCTTGTAGATGCTCATGACATGACGCCACAGAGGACTTGACAAAACTTTTCCCACTCTTTTGACAAGTAAGTTTTTGTCAAAATTTGCTTCAAGGGCAGGCCAGACTTAAATTTACTCTGCTAATCATGGATTGACAAGTTAATAATTTCTGCAAATTTTGTGCTCCAACGTACAATTTTTTTTTATAAGTGTTAAGCAAATAAAAATTTAAAATACATAGAAACGGAGACTGAGTTTCTGTTTGACTTGTACAATATAGACCAGCTTTTTGCTTTTTGATCTTCGGGTGCACAGTTCCGAGGAATCAAAGCTTCCAATAGATTCTGAACCTGTGCAGAATGCCTGCAACAATTGCCCACACGAGGATCTCGGCAAATATGACGTAGAGTAGGATGCCTACCCTCTGCGAATGCCACATTCCTACGAAGATATGCTTTTTGATCCAATATATCTGTCACAAAGAAATAAACCAAGTGTGACAACCATCATCTACTCCCGGAAGGTGTAGATGATTGGACTGGGGAAATGTAAGAAAATGAAACTGACCAGAGTATTACGAGGTTCTTCATAATACCACCCGTTAATAAAACCTGCAAAGATGTCTGCAGCAGCCATTACATAGACAAACATTGCATTCATTCCAATCCACTTGAAGGGCAGGAACACATACTGTAGGCCCCAAATATCAACCTGCAAACAACGAAATGATTATCAGCTTCTACCAAGCAGGGCAGCTACTCCTTGTGATTAAAAGCACCGAGTAAGTGTGTGATGTAATATAGTCATATTGTAAAATGTAACTATCTGTGATTTGACCTACTAGCTTCATAGACTAATACGGGTCTTTTCGAGCATGCTTTGTCCACGTACTCTGTGAAACTTCCGAGGAGATCACCTATCCTGATTCTACTCCCGACTACGCACATTTAATTTTGGAGTTCTTTTAGGATATGTGCCCGGAAAAAAGGTGCACTTCGTTGTTATGGATTGTACCAATCAATGCACTTTAGCAGTTTAGACATTACAAATCATATACGGTGTATCACATAAAATCATTTTCACCATGATGTAGATGGATGATAGCAGAAGAGCTGCAGCTCCTGATGTCACGCAGACATAGCTAAGAGTGTACAACTGTTTATTCAAGGGAATTGCTGCAGATGAAAAACGAATGGTTAGAGCTTCAAAAACATATCATCCGTATCTCTAATAAAAATATTTGATACTTACCATCGGAAAAGTGAAGAACTATTCCAAGTCCAAGCAATGCAAGTCCCATGAAAGTCCAATGCATCAATCTACTTGAATGGTCCTGGATATGGAAAGAAAAGTTTTTGCCAAGTGAAGAAAGCATGGTATAAACTTTGGTCTGACCCATCATCTTAATCGATAGATTTGAAGCGTTATAATCTAACCTTTAGATGTACAAGGACGTGTCCAAAGTGAACACCAATGATGGTAGAAAGAATAGCTGATATTGAGCTGCAACAGACCCATACTTGCAGTTGGACATTTTTGGAATCTTGGGAAAACATAGCAAGAATGGTACTGTCCAATGTCCTTCACAGGACAATGACTATCCCTTTCATTTACGAGGTAATGGATAAAACAAATTTACTAATGCTACAATATAGAAGATGGTTTGTTGCAAGAGACCTTAATTTCTCAAGAACTCCACGTGCATACATGCTTTTGGCTGGCAAATGTTTCGCTAACAAAACCTACATATTAAAACCTCCTTCCAAGCTTGGACAAATTTGACTCGTAAGATCAATCTCTGCATACCTGAGAGTCCCCTCAGGCTCAAAAGGTGCATGGCACCGTGATGGAGAATTGCCTAGAATTGGTCCCTCGTAGGGGGAATTTTCAGTACAAGACTGCAGCAATTCAAAGAAAAATCAGTTTCCATTATTGCTGTATGAACAAAATTCAATTTTGCCTCGGCTCAAATGCAAAGTAGAGCGGCAACAGGACAAAAACTACAATGAACCTTATATCTCCTCCAAGCCGGATGTTGATATATATGATGGATGCCTAGGATTCTCCTATCAATGTAGCCAACTGCATTACAAGGAGGGTCAAGCTTTCCCCTAACACCACATGTCACCTGCAATCAAAATGGAATAAAACTGACATAAATGGCAACCAAGAGTCCAATGAACTCGTTCAACAAAACTGAGCTAATCTGTTGAGTTGGTCAGTATTCTTACAGTGAAGAACTTCCCGTAATCAGCATTCTCTGGATCCTCTACTGTGAAATGCCAATCAGGGACATAAGTTCCGTAAAGTGCTGCCAAGTAAATGATGAGTACGCAAGCTCCTGCCATCCTACGATAATAAGAATATTCATAGATTCATCGGATTGGAAAGTGGATAACGAAGAGATGGCATTGACGAAACATAAATAAGCTTACCAATGAACACAATACATCTTGAATATAGATAGTCTGCCAGATGGTAGATCCTGGACTCGTGAATCTTTCGTGAAGATCTCCACCAATGACACGACCAAATAAGCGAAAGCAATTCTCTGGAGAATGCCACACCACCGTATACGCTTTATGTCAACCCCGTAAGTAAGTTTGTCCGGTGCATGAGAGTAGCCTCCTTGAAGAAGAAGACCCCAAAAGAGGAGCTTCAATGCTCTGAAGATCACTTTCCCAATGGCATGTTCCCAGGTTCTTATTTTCTGCACACATTAGATTGACCATTCACTCTCTAACTTATCCTAAATGAGCACAGAAGTTCAGTAAGGTAAGGGATGATGAGAAGAAAGGGAAGGAGGAGGGTTAGTTGTGTATAACTCTGAAAGCAAGTGGAATAGCCATCCCGACAATGAAGAGAAAGAAAGGCATGACGAAGTCTGCGAGGTTGCAGCCGTTCCAGGGAGCGTGTCCCATCTTCGGCCATTCCGCTCCAGCGTCATCCACTGCACTTAATCAAAAACCAGATAATCATGATGATGAACAAATGCAACTTTTCAATGAGGCGGGAAAAAAAGGAGGGCGCAACTGGGCTGGTACCGGTGACCTCTTGATCTGCAGTCAAATGCTCTACCGCTGAGCTATGGAACTGTTCGAAACCTCTACAAATATGTTTTTACCGTCTACTACTTTCATCCAGATAATCCGTAAGTATAGATTTTTTTCAACTAGATTGGACATGAACAAATCACAACTAGTTCCCCAAATTTACGGCAGTATCATATCCATAGCTAATAATTGCCCTTGGGAAAAGTTAATAATCAATTTCGTATAAACCATAATTATCAGAGAGAGAGAGAGTGAGTGAGACAGACAGGGATAGTAAATGGAATAGTACGGCGACTGTAAGGCCTCTGAAGATGTCAAGAGAAGCGACTCGCTTGGTGGTATTAAGCTCCGAGTTGGTTTCGGCTATTGTGATGAGGTGGTGTTCTCCTCCTCCTCCTCCTCCTTCAATTGCATCCTTCTTAACTTCCTCGTCCGACATCTTCACTTCCCGCCTTCTACTACCGCCGCCAGGAAGAAAATGAAAGATTAAATGAGTTATTTTTTAGAGAGAGAAGCCCATGGAAGAGTCTCTTGGTTTGGACTTATTTAAGATATTGGTTTGCCTTGGTCACTCTTTTCTTTTTCCGAACGGAAGGACGGATTAAGATAACCGGCAACAGTTTGGGGGCATATTATCTTATACTTATTATGAATTGTTAATTGTGGATGTCATTTTCCCATGATCTCTATCTACTACTTTTTACCACTTTTTTATCCACTTCTCCACTTCTCTTTATAAGTTAGTGGGTTTAGTGGGTTATAGGTTGGTTAATCTCTTGGTCTATAAATAGATCCATGTAATACCATTTGATATACATTATTCCTGAGATATTAACGAAAAGTTCATGTTCCCCTCTCTTACTCTCTTTCTCTCTACTTAATAGTATTGTCTACATTCCATAAATTTATAATACGTTATCAGCACGAGGTTCTACCGTATTCTCAATACTATCTTGAGAAGATCGAGCTATAGCATTATCCTTCAATATATTTTGAACAGAGTATACCAAGTAAGTATCTTATTTATGGCATTTTTAGATTCACGTAATTTTAATAATGTTTACGATTACCCAGATCCTTCAATATATTTTCTTTTCTGCAAATGTTTGTAGAAACGAATCTTTTCTATATTCTGGCAATAACGTAGCAAAGTTGCATGCTTGACTTGCTACGATTTCTAAATCTA
This sequence comes from Hypericum perforatum, assembly GCA_012979155.1. Classification (NCBI taxonomy): domain Eukaryota; kingdom Viridiplantae; phylum Streptophyta; class Magnoliopsida; order Malpighiales; family Hypericaceae; genus Hypericum; species Hypericum perforatum. The sequence continues at coordinate 74,802 of SOPF01027806.1, forward strand.
ATGCATTATTTTCGTACATCAATTTTTATTCCAAAATAAGCATATTCACAAAACTATACATGAAGTGTAATATTACCGTCCTCTTTTCCTTTCCTATGTTCGATAGTATGGATTTAGGTTAGCTATTTACCTTTTATCTTTTCGGATTTATTCGAATACGAATTTCATATTTGAAAGTTCAAGTTTTGTAATTGTAATCGGGTATAGATGTGTGTCTTAACTTGATCCTTAGTCGTAGACAAATGGATCCAATGTATATGTCTCACCACTTTATTAATTTAGAACTTTGAATATCCAGTATTCATTTTTACATAAAAAGTAATCTCGGTATAATTGATTTTATATGATAAATCATGTCTTATCTTATTTTGTTTACGTATGATAATACTATCATGTTGAATTTTGCCAAATTTGATTTTGTGATCTTTCATATCACGGGCAAAAATTATTTATCATGGGTATTAGATGCCGAAACTAAATCATACTTTTGTTTCTTGAATTTAATATAAATATTTATTTTATTATGAAGAGTATGGAATTGTCTCGAGTTAGCACATCTATTAAAGAGCGAGATTTGTGTTTAGCAGATAGTGCCACAATGCACACCATACTTAAAGATGATAAATATTTCCTTCATTTGAATATTCATGAAGCCAATGTTAGTACTATATCAGGTACTACGAATATAATTGAAGGCTCCAGAAGAGCCAATTTATTTTTACCTAGAGGTACAATTTTTTGCATAAGTAATGCATTATATTCTCCTAAGTCTCAACAAAATTTATTAAGTTTCAAAGATATACCCCAAAATGGGTATCATGTCGAGACAACAAATGAAGGAAATAAGGAATATTTGTTTATCACAAATATCATTGCGGGTAAAAAGCGTATGTTGGAAAAATTACCCGCTTATTCATCTTGTTTATATTACACATATATCAGTGCACTTGAAGCACATGCAATAGTAAACCAGAAGTTTACTGATTTTGTGATTTGGCATGACCGGTTAGGCCATCCTGGTTTAATTATGATGCGAAGAATTATTAACAATTCATGTGGACATTCTTTAAGGAACCAGAAGATTTTCCAATCCAATGAATTGTCATGCAATGCATGCTCTCAGGGCAAATTAATAACCAGGCCATCGCCAGCTAAAAATAGGTATGATCTATTGGATTTTCGTAACGCATACATGGTGATATATGTGGACCTATTCACCCTCCATGTGGGCCATTTAGATATTTTATGGTATTAATTGATGCATCCACTAGATGGTCACATGTATCTTTATTATCGACTCGCAACCTGGCGTTTGCGAGACTACTAGCTCAATTAATTCGATTACAAGCTCATTTTCCAGATAATCCAATTAAGACTATTCGTCTTGATAATGCTGGTGAATTTACTTCAGAAATATTCAATGATTACTGTACGGCCAATGGTATAAATGTTGAACATCCTGTAGCTCATGTTTATACTCAAAATGGCCTTGCCGAATTATTTATTAAACGAATTCAATTAATTGCAAGACCATTGCTTATGAGAGTGAATCTCTCCATTTCAGCTTGGGGACATGCTGTTTTACATGCAGCAATGTTAATTCATATCAGGCCAACAAATTATCATGAATTCTCCCCATCTCAACTGGTTCATGGTCAGGAACCAAATATATCCCATTTAAGAATTTTTGGATGTGCGATTTATGTTCTAATTGCTCCACCACAGCGCACTAAAATGGGACCCCAAAGAAGATTGGGAATATATGTTGGATTTGATTCTCCATCGATAATAAAGTATATTGAGCCACGTACTGGAAATATGTTTATGGCACGATTCGCCGACTGTCATTTTGATGAATCAGTTTTTCCAACATTAGGGGAAGAAAATAAGCAGCTTGAAAAATATATTAGCTGGAATGAATTATCTTTGCGTTATCTAGATCCTCGAACAAAGCAAAGTGAACTTGAAGTTCAAAAGATAATTCATTTTCAAAATTTAGCTAATCAATTGCCAGACAATTTTGCTGACCCAAAGAGAGTGACTAAGTCACATATTCTGGCTGCTAATGCTCCTTTAAAGATTGATGTTCCTGAAGGACGATCAATTATTGCCAATGAAAATAAGGCACAAATGAAACGTGGTAGACCTATTGGTTCCAAAGATAAAAATCCTCAGAAAAGAAAAGGAGCAAATTTTAAAGATGGTCAAAATGAGGATATCTTGACTCCCGAAGAGTCCCCAGTCAATATTCATGTCAAGGAAGGGCAGACTCTAGAAGAGTCACTTCCGACAGAAGATCAGGTACCTGAACATTTTGATAATTATGAGATCTCAATAAATTATGTTATGACTGGAGGAAAATGGAACCGAAATGAAGTTATTGTCGATGATATTTTTGCTTATCATGTAGCGCTAAGTATTATGGAAAGTGAAGAGGATCTAGAGCCAAAATCTATTGAAGAATGCATGCATAGAAAAGATTGGCCAAATTGGAAAGACACAATGAAATCAGAATTAGATTCACTTGCGAAACGTAAAGTTTTTGGACCAGTAGTCCGCACACCCAAAGATGTGAAACCCGTATGATATAAATGGGTGTTTGTGCAAAAACAAAATGAGAAAAATGAAGTTGTGAGATATAAAGCACGACTTGTCACACAAGGTTTTTCTCAAAAACCTGGTATTAATTATGAAGAGACATATTCTCCTGTGGTGGATGCAATCACGTTTCGATATTTGATAAGTCTGGCAATAAATGAAAAGTTGAATATGCGTCTAATGGATATTGTAACAGCCTATTTATATGGTTCACTTGATAGTGACATTTATATGAGAATCCCTGAAGGACTAAACATACCAGAAGTACGTGATTCAAGTCAAAAAGGACTATACTCGATCAAATTATGTCGATCATTATACGGGTTAGAACAATCAGGGCGCATGTGGTACAATCGTCTTAGTGACTACTTGTTACAAGAAGGTTATAGGAATGATCCTATTTGCCCATGTGTTTTTATACGGAGATCTGAATCTGAATTTGTTATAATCGCAGTTTATGTTGATGATCTCAATATCATTGGAACTCCTATAGAGCTTCAAAAGGCAGTTGATTATTTAAAAAATGAGTTTGAAATGAAAGATTTGGGAAAAACGAAACTATGTCTTGGATTGAAAATTGAACATCTTGAAGATGGAATTTTTATGCATCAATCAGCTTATATATCAAAGGTGCTAAAATGGTTTAATATGGATAAAGCACACCCATTGAACACTCCTATAGTTGTAAGGTCGCTTGATGTGAAAAAAGATCCATTTAGACCTCGAGAAAATGATGAAGAATTTCTTGATCCTGAAGTACCATATCTCAGTGCAATAGGTGCATTAATGTATCTGGCTAGTCATACACGACCTGATATATCATTCTCTGTCAATTTACTAGCAAGATATAGTTCTTCACCAACAAGAAAGCATTGGACTGGAGTCAAACAAATATTTTGTTATCTTCGAGGTACAATGGATATAGGCTTGCATTATCCAAATGTCTCAAAAGTAGACATAATTGGATATGCAGATGCAGGATATTTATCTGATCCTCATAATGGTCGATCGCAAATTGGCTATTTATTTACATGTGGAGGTACGGCTATTTCATGGCGTTCTATGAAACAAACTATATCAGCCACCTCATCTAATCATTCTGAAATTTTGGCTATTCGTGAAGCAAGCCGAGAATGTGTTTGGTTAAGATCTATTGCCAAACACATTCGAGAATTATGTGGATTACCTTTTCAAAAGGAAATACCTACGACCTTATACGAGGACAATGCTGCGTGCATCGCCCAATTAAAGGAAGGTTACATTAGTGGGTTATAGGTTGGTTAATCTCTTGGTCTATAAATAGACCCATGTAATACCATTTGATATACATTATTCCTGAGATATTAATGAGAAGTTCATGTTCCCCTCTCTTACTCTCTTTCTCTCTACTTAATAGTATTGTCTACATTCCATAAATTTATAGTAATACTCAATTTTTACTCGATTCTTTTACCACAGTTGGTGGTATATTCTCGTTACTATATTTTTATATTAGCTCTACGTTAGTCCACTTACTTTTTACTACAGTTAATTATATTAAATTTGAATATGATTTAGAAAAAAAATGTTAAAATTAATTTTGAATTAACAAAAACAATCATTTTGCAAAATATAAAAGCACTTATAAATAATTTGAATTAATAATATTTAGTCAGCTGGAGTTTTTCGCAATTGCAGAGGCTTTGTGAAGGGTTATTTCATTAACTCTATGTCGAGCTGCAATGCTTTCGAGGCGAAACTACTGTAGCCATCATTTTGGTAAAGATAGCCTTTGAGCGGGGTGGCACAACTTATGGCTAAAGACAGATTCGATATATGTCGTGACGTGATTTCAAACCCCGCAGGCCGATGTCTAGTGGCGTTGGCGATCTCGTTGGTTGCACATGATGGAGCATCGATCTTATAGTTGCAGATCTCTCATATTTTTTGCGAAGGTAATCTCGCGGCAGACATTTTGACCTATCTCTCAGAGGACGGCTGCTAGTTGAACTTCCCAGATTCCCTTTCATGACACATTGGCCGCAACAGATTTGGTCAGCCATTTTACAGATTTGTCCCTTAAGCCACCAGCTGGCCCTGTCTAGCATATTTGCCCTCCCTGACTACCAAGTTTTTTGGTTAGTAGGTGTTGTGGCCCATTTGATTCCACCTGACCAGACTTCATGCTTGTTGGCTAGTTGGTGCTAGGTTATTTTCCTCATCTAACTAGCGACTCTTCTTATATCTTTATTTTTAATTTAGTGGAGTTTTTTGGGAAAAAAATTGAATTAACAATATATGAAATTACAATTATATAATTAACTATGAAATTAAAATATTTATAAATAATTCAAATTACAAATACATAGAATTTTAAGACTTAGGGTTCGATTTTTTGAATAATTAACTTTACTATTTAAAAGAAAAAGAAAATTATAATAGGTGATGAAAAAGAGAGGCAATAGAAAAAACTAAGCATCTACAAGGCCTAAATGAGTAACATGACGGGTGACTCATTGTCACAAAAATTATGAACTCACTAACTCATAACCCTAGCAGTGGGGAATGAAAACAAAGTTTGATCCCATCTATCGCTTCATCAAGAACTTTGCCAATTTTACGCGCATGCGATTCAGCAGAGGACTATGTTTTATAGCCGATAGAGGTCTACCTGACTTCGATGCTACCACTACTTATTCCATGAATCGTAGGCAAGATAAATCAGAGTCTATAACAAAACAAACGTATGCAAGTCTTGCACCAAAAAACCAACATGGGTGGTATATCAAGTGAAAGGGGACAGGGGCATGCACCAGCGAGACCCCTACCCGATAACTTGCTCTCGAGGAACCCATGCTTCATGCAAAAAAAGATGCCAAAGGTGGCTAATTGGGCCTGTAGATTCAAGTGCTATTACCAAATATGATCTTTTGCCTATGCTAGAAGCTCTATCAGTTGAACGGTCATGTATGTCAGCCTCTGTATTCATTATGCCAAGGCAAACTTACTTGTGCAAATAAGTGTTAGAGGCATCTTGGCAAGCTCTTCATCCTTCTAGTTTGTCGCCTTAGTCCCTCGCAACATATATTACATAGCATGATGCTTATAGAGGTCCACTATCATCACCATAATAAGGGGTCCAACCGCACGAGCCCAATAACTACTAAGAGATAGCGACCACTAGGACCGAGGTAAAAATAAAGATGGTATTGGCCCTAGAAGGTCAACAGTCACTGGGGCTAAGATGTTGTCGAGGGTAGTAACAACCGTTAGAGAGTCAGCTATTGCTGGGTTACGCGATGCTACTATCTTTAACTATACCTTACCAAATTTTTTTTGTGAGAATGAGCCGAATTGAGGGGTTAATGCTGAGATGTTCTCATCTCTATCAATGACCTCAATTGGCATATGCTTAATACAAATAGAAGCTTGGGGAACTATATATATAATGCAGTAATGATTGTCACCAAGATTTCTCCTAATTAAAACCCTTTCTCCCTCCTTGGTAAGCACCACCAATGATAATGATTAAAGAAGGCTAGAGGGTAGAGAAGATGAAGGTGCACATACAACTATACATGTGATAGTTTGCAACTGAGGTATGTCCTTTAGATTTTCAACCCAAACACATGTTGTGCGAGGGGCTTGAGGAGTCTATACTAATAACGCTTTTATTTTGAGCTTCTCCCTGAGTACAATTAAGTGAAGGATGGAGTTTCTTATAAGTGGTATCTAGATGCCTAATGCCTAATACAGACACAATGCTCATAAAATTTGGGAAGCTCATTGAAGAGCACATCTACTACATGGCAAGAGTTGCACAACTTTAGCATAACCTTACTCTTGTAGGGCCATGCCAGGTCAATCTCTACCTGGAACCAGGCATGAGCATCATTAAACCTGTTGAGAGCACCAAAATCAAGGAAAATTACTATACCCACATCTACAAAAGCCCCAAAACAATGTCCTCTTCAATTTGTTCAAAACACAAGGCATGCAATTAGATCAATACTTTCATTAAGGAGATGGAAAAGCAGTTTGGATTGAAGCCATGAACCCAAACTAAAAGGTTGAAAAATCCTTATTGTAGTTTCTAAGATTATCATGTCTAAGCAATGGCACGGTCTTTCTCGTTATTAAATTTAAAAATGAAAAATCATTTCCCTAGAGGAATGATTCACATCATTGACTACTTTCAAATTTGGAGGACAAAAGCTTGTAGGTTAGCGGTGGTACACTATTGCAGTCCTCTTGGCATTATCAATCAACTTATAGGATTAGTTCTTCTAATGTCTAGCCATTGAGCCATGATCATCTGATAAATTGCAAATAGATTCTACCTTCTACAAGATGGGTTTGATATAACTAACAGAGAAAATCCATTCATGGCAAGCCTTAAACTTGATCTGTATAGGAATGTTGCACAATAGGAGTAGGAGCAGTATGTGTACCTCAAGAGTTTACACAAGCTAGAAGCTATCCTAATAGAGTTGGTGCCTTACCTTGACCATAAGCTCAAGACCCTCTTAAATCTTAATAACAGGTGCCTGAAAAGGGTGAGAAGAAAGGGAAAAGTCCAACAATGATGTCAAGGACTAATAATGGTTTCAGTTTTAGCATGGTCTTAAGGATGACTAGAGAGGTCCATGTGCACTACTGTGGTAGTAGAGGCAGCAACGGTAGAGGCCGAATGACTTATGGTAGGCTCTAGCTTCTAGCAATAGCAAATGTGAGTTAGTCATCGCTCTAACTAGGGGGAGCCTCCCCCATGGTTGTCGGATGGCAGGAGACGAAGATGGCACAAAAATAAAGGAAGCAATAGCTATGGAAAAATTGCCCAAAAGTTGCCCTAGTAGGGGTCCAAATTTTTTAAGAGGATGAGACATGCATTTTAGCTTAAGACTAGGGATTTAGGATTTATAACTTTTTGAATATATATATATAAAATTTTAAAATTGATTCTGAATGTTGAAAACTTATAAAATAAAATAGGAAAAATTAGGCTAAGGCCCCTATATTTTGGGGATTCAACTTTTTTAGTCTTTACTATTTCAAAACTACTCTTTCAATTCCTACTATGCAAAATAACATAGACATTTAGTCCCTAGCTGGTCAACTGCTGATGTTAGAAGTCAACATAAATTTTTGTAAGACCATTTTACCCTTCTCTTAAACCTAACCCAACTCGACTCGACCCAACCTAACCATCATGAATGAATAAAATAACTCAACCTAACTTGACCCGACCCAACCAGCTATCCTTCTCTGTCACCGTCATCTTCAACCATACAGCAAAATCAAACCCTTTAATCTCTAATCATCTTGCTCACTGAGAAGATGCAACACATTACAAATAACAAAAAATACAGCTCCAGGAAAACAACCAGGAAAATATAGCTCCAGGAAAACAACCAGTGTCACTATAAAAAAGAATTGACAAAAGACTTCAGCTTCATTAACCAACACTACAATCCACCTCAATCATCAACTTTCAAGATTGAACCCAGAGCTAACAAAACTAAAGCACATAAGCAACAAGATCATTTGCATTTTTGCTTTGTCAACTTCCTTCGTTGCTCAGACAAGCAGTTCAAATCAATAACAAGGCACCAAACAAAGTCAAGAAAAGAGGAACAAAATAAAAAAAACGATCATGGAAAGAGATAGGGTTTACGAAAAAGAATTGATTAGGGTTAAGCACGTGATTAGATTTCTCCCACTGGATTGTGAGGGACTCATAGTCCTAGTACTCCTCGGGGCAGAGGACATTGGCATTAGCATAGCCCTATGCCTTTAACATGGATCTTTCCTCTGGGTTAGGGTTTGGGTCTGATTTTAGGTCGAAGATCTTATTGTACATATCAAAACTCTACCCAAAATATATAATTTGGCGTTGCTTCGAGTAGAGGAGCAAGGAAAGATGGGAAGAAAAAGGCAAGTGGGTCTTGAGGGTGGTGGTGGAGTGGCAATGGCAGTTGGGGTATGTTGGTTAGTAGGTCCGTGCAATATAGCCCAGCTAGCAATGCAACATCAAAGAATCCCATCACTGCACCTCTTGAAAAGGTACGGATCATCCCACACATACATCTGAACATCCCGTAGAAATTTCTTTCTTTGGAGATAACTCAGATCTGCAGGAATAATTCCTCCAACTAAAAAGTTGGCATAATCCGCATATTAGGGAGCAGCTTCTACTCTACTCATCGTCATCTGAGTTTCATCTGGAAACTCTTCTTGAATATTCCCTTCAATCTCCATACCGTCGCTTTTCTCTAGCCTAGAGAGATGATCTGCGATAACATTTTCTGCTCCCTTCTTGTCCTTAATGGACAAGTCAAATTCTTGGAGTAACAAAATACAGCGCATCAAGCAAGATTTGACATCTTGCTTTGAGAATAGATATCTCAAAGCTGCATGGTCAGTGTAAATTATCACTTTCAAACCAAGCAAGTATGATTTGAATTTGTCACACGCATAAATAACCACAAGCATCTCCTTTTCTGTGGTTGTATAATTGAGTTGAGCTCCTGCCAGTACTCTACTTGCATAGTAGATGACATGGAGTTTCCCCTCTTTCTTCTGTCCAAGCACACAACCTAAAGTGAGATCACTTGCATCACACATTAATTCGAATGGAAGTTTCCAGTCTAGTGATGAAATCACTGGAGCTGTGATAAGAGCTTTCTTGAGAGCATCAAATGCTTTAAGGCTGTGCTCATCGAAGTTAAAAGATACAACCTTAACTAGTAAATTTGTTAGAGGCTTAGCAATTAGAGAGAATTTCTTGATGAATCTTCTATAAAACCCGGCATGACCCAAAAATGCTCTAACTCCTTTAACTATTGTTGGTGCATCCATTTTCTCTATCGCCTCTGTCTAAGCTCTATCTACTTCCATACCAGCTCTAAAAATCTTGTGCGCTAGGACTATTCTTTTATCTACCATAAAATGGAACTTTTCCCAATTGAGCACAAGGTTCTTTTCCTCACATCTCTTCAATACTTTGTCTAGGTTATCAAGGCAATGATTAAATAAGTCTTCGAAAACAGAGAAGTCATCCATGAAGATTTCCATAATCTTCTCATTCATTTCCCAGAAGATAGACTCCATGCAATGTTGAAACATCGCTGGGGCATAACTTAATCTAAAAAGCATTTTACGATATGCAAAAATACCAAAGAGATAGGTAAAACATGTCTTCTCTTGATTTCTGGGGTATATTACAATTTGGTTGTACCCAGAATACCTATCCAAAAAGTAATAATAAGAATATCCCACAATCCTTTCTAATATTTGATCAATGAATGAAAGTGGAAAATCATCTTTTTGTGTAGCATCATTCAATTTATGGTAATCAACGCACACTCTCTAACCGGTCACAGTTCTTGTCGAAATGAGCTCCCCTTCCTTGTTGATCATAACTGTCATTCTCCCTTTCTTGGGAATGCAGTGTATCAGGCTAACCCACTCACTATCCAAAATCGGATAATTAATTCATGCTTCAAGGAGTTTTATCACATCCTTCTTAACAACCTCCTTCATGTTAGGATTAAGTCTTCTTTGTCGGTCTACCTTCGGCCTCACTCCATCCTCCATATGAATGTGGTGCATCACAATTTCTAGGCTTATCCCCTTGATATCGAATATTTGCCAAGCAATGGCTTTAATCTATTTGTTCACAACTGTGAGCACTTTATCTTCTTCTTCTTTAGTGAGCTTGTTTGATATAATAATTGGTAATCTCCCTCCATCAATTAAGAAAGCATATCTCAGATGCGAGGGTAGCTCTTTCAGTTCTAAGGAAGGAGTTTTTACAATTGAGGGTGTAGTACGATATTTCAAATGAATTTTGAGCTCCTCAAGTAGACCTTTCTTATCAATTTCCTCCTTAAATTCTTCCACAATATCCTCCTCTTCTTTCTCTAGTACTTTATTCTCAATTCTAGAGATGTTCTCCTTGCAGAACTCGAGGATGCACTTATCCACAACATCAATTTTCATGCACATCCCTTTATCAAGAGGATGGCGCATAATACTTGTCATGTTAAACTCAATCTTCTCGTCTCTAATTCTGAGTACCAATTTTTCATTATGCACATCTACCAAGGCATGTGCTGTGTTGAGGAAGGGTCTGCCAGTGGACAGTTCTTGTCCTCAGAGAAATCCAGAACTACAAAGTCAACTAGAAAGATGAACTTGTCAATCTTCACTAAGATATCCTCAACTACACTGTATGGTTTCTTAATAGTTTGGTCTGCCAACTGGAAAAGCATTGAAGTTGGCTTAACTTCACACAAACGTAGTTTTTGAAATGTAGACAAAGGCATCAAGTTGATACTTGTGCCTAAATCACACAGACATTTAAGAAATTTAGTTTCACTAATGAAAAAGAGAATTGTAAAATTCCCCAGATCTTTAGCTTCATCAAAAGATTCTTTGAGATTAGAGGGCTACAATTAGCCATAAGGGTAATTGTCTCTCCATCTTCCCATTTTCTCTTCTTAATGACAAGTTCCTTTAGAAACTTGGTGTAGTGTGGAACTTGATCTAGCATCTCTAAAAAAGAGATACTTATTTGCACGTTCTTTATTTTCTCCATGAAACAAAGAAATTTTTCATCCATCCCCAACTTTCTATTTACTCTCTAAGGATAAGGAAGAATGGGGACCATTGGTGGTAGTGGCACATAAACTTCTTCTTCCTCCGCAACTTCTTCTTACGGGACATTATCCTTAAGAACTTCTTCCTCCTTATCTTTGTTTGGATTTTCCACATTACTTTCCTTAGCCTTCTCTTTGACTTTTTGAGAAGTTAATTCCTTGCCACTTCTCAAGGAGATTGCATTGACTTAGACTCTAGGATTTGTCTCAGTAGAACTTGGGAGAGAGCCAGATGCTCTTTGTGCATTTGTCTTTGCAATTTCCCCAAGTTGTACTTCCATGTTACGTATGGCGGTTGCTTGTCCTTATAGAAATTATTCCAAATTGTTCTGCCTTGCTTCCTGGGCTGTTAATGCCTTTAAGGCTTGATTTTGGTTGTTGGATGATTCTCCAGTTTGTTAGATGAACTTCTCAATCTTGTCAAATCTCTCCTCAAATGCTACCATTCTTTCTCTTAAAAACCCACGTGGTTAAAAACTAGGTGGTGATTCTTGTTGCGAGACACGTAAAGGCAATCCTTTATCAGGAACGATTGCCATACTATCATCATTGTTTCTCTCTTTCCATGAGAAGTTAGGGTGATTTCTCCATCAAGGATTATATATAGAGAAATATGGGTTGTTACCTATCTGGTTTCCTCCTTATTCTTGACCACTAAAAAAGTTAACCTATTCTGTAGGTTGGTTCATCATCGCACATTGACTAATTTCATGGCCAGTATTGCCACAGGCTTTGCAATGCTCTTGTACAACAACAACATTAACCTTGTTTAGGGTCAATTCATGCAACTGTTTTGCCATTACATTCAACCAAGCTTGAAAAGACAAGGAAGCATCAAGGTCAATCATTCCTCTTTTCTCGCTTTGCTCAGTTACCTCCCTTAACTCTCTAACGGGTTGTTTTTTTCTCTCATTTGTGATTATCCTGTTTGTTGCTACCAGCTCTTCCAGGATATGGTGGGCTTCACCCCTTTTCTTTCTAAGGAAATTTCCATTAGAAGCTGAGTCAACAATTCCCATTGTTGATAGCGATAGACTAAAATAAAACGTCTTAAGAAGAGACTCCTTAGACAAACCATGGTGCGGGCATTTACGTTGCAATTCCTTAAATCTCTCCCAAGTTTTACTCAAAGACTCTCCTTCATATTGTTCAAAGTTGGTAATCTCCTTAACGAGCTTGTTAGTCTTTGAGTAGGGGAAATATTTGTCAAGGAAAGCATTTGCCAATTGCTCCCATGTGGTTATTGGAGTACCCTTAAGTTGCTTATACCAAAATTTAGCTTTGTCCCTTAATGTATAAGGAAACATTCTAATCTTAACAGTATCACCAAATGCTCCAGGATACTTAAAATTATCAGCTAATTCCATGAAGTTCTCCAGATATTCATTGGGATCTTCATTGTTTAAACCATAGAACTGACTCGAAGCATGAAGCATATGAATCATGATCGACTTAATTTCGAAGTGATTGGCTTTGACAGTAGGCCATTGGATTCTAGTTAATGCTCCTTCGTATGTTGGTCTTCCATGGTCCATCAGAGAAGGTCTAGGGGCATGAGCTTCAGCCCCTTGACCCTCTTAACTTTGGTCCATTCTTTCTTTTTATCTTCTCTCCCTATGCAATGACCTTTCTAACCACATTATTTCTTCTTCAATCTCTAACAGAGAAATATTGGTTGAACGGGTTAAGGGCATGTATGTAACTTGTCAAGCAAGACAAGTCACTTGGTCAAAAAGTACCTGAAAAATAAAGAAAAAGAAAAATAAAAAAATATACTATCCTAATCTGAGTTCGTAACTAAATTGAGAGTCTAAATCTCAATCCCCAGCACTGGTGCCAATTGATCGCAAGCCTCTTTTCCTAATGCACGCTTGTTTTGCTAATGCTTCCATTAAGAGATCTACTTCAAATCTACTTAAAACTGGATGATCTGTCATTTGTTTAGACTTCCTGGCATGGGCCAACCAAGGGTGGCGTACGCCTACTCTTTACTAACTTAAACTCCGACATACGCTAATTTGATTTGGCATAAGCCAAAAGCTCTCGAACAAACTGACCTGGCGTGCGCTAAGAAGGGTTGGCATACTCCAAGTTATTAGTAGAATTGTAGTAGATTGCAATAATGAGTAAGTATAGGTTTGTTGATCCACAGAGATTGAGTTTTTAGGCCTACTCTAAGGTTTACTTACTTAACTAGGATCAGATTATAAAGTTTTGTTGTTGAACACTTGTGATCTAAACTCTAAAGCACAAATATAAAGCTAACAAGAACTAACACTTAGATAGTTATGAATATAAAATAGAATATTAACAACTTAATAACTAAAATGAGCAAAATACCTAAACTAGCAACATAATCATAAGATATAGAGGGTTTTTAGTGTATGTGATGTGGTCTTGGTGAATCTAAGGCAACTAGTCCTCACTTTCGCATAAGATTAGCCAAAGTTACTCCTAAACTAGACTTAGAATGGTTAGATATGTTCTTTTGACCCCACCATCTATCTAAGCTAGCAAAGAACTAACTATATGTTCCACTCCAAGGACATTTAGTAGGTTACCAAGAAGATTTCTCTCCTAGCAAGAGTACTCATCATCAAACCAACCTATCCATCAATTCTATCTCCTTTCGATCTCAAGTTTTGACTATCTACTAAGGCTTGGTGATCAAGCAAGTCTAAGCAATAGTATCAAGCATATTGATAAGAACACAAACATGAACATACACACCTCACAATCGTGGCTACATTAAAGGTAACAAGGTACCAAACTCATTTAACTACTCATACATACTATTAATTAACATCATAAGCATAAACATAGACAAAGAGTAAAAAAGAATGGAGACTTATCAAGACTCCAAGCTCCCCTCTTCAAGTCCACGTTCTTCAACCAGAAACAATACTACTTAGTGAAATATTTACTATCTAATATATGTAATATGTATGTCTTACAAACAAAGGCAAAAAGCCTGATATACTAACTAACTAATGAGGTTTACAAAATATCTAATCTAACTTATCTAACTAAAATATCTAACCTAAAATATCTAAAAAAGAGTCAGCAACTTGTCCCCTTCCTTCCTAAAAGCTCTAAGCCGACCTTGTTAAATCTTGTATTTTATTTGTCCAGCACTCAGATTATTTTACTTCTCTCAATCTGGTCTAGCATACGCCAAGTCACCTAGCATGTGCCAGCCTTTGCATTTCCCTACTTCGAGTGCGAATATTCGTCTGAGTGAACGGTCATCCAAGTAATGGCTACTTGGCGTGTGCCATGTAGGCTTCGCGTGTGCCACATGATCATGCATTCAATTCTTTGGCTTCGCATCTTCCCTCTCGTCCTTGGCTTTGCGTGCTTACTCGATCATCCTCCACTTCTCCTTAAATAAGCTCCTAAAAATAAGCAAACTCAATGAAAAATGATAAACTCAGCAAAAACACACAATGAACGAAAATTAACATTATGACAACTAAAACGCAACTAAATCAACCTAATACACTAAGAACAACCTACTAAAAAGACAAGACAAATAAGTGTTTTTGACACTCATCAACTATATCAAAGACTACCTATATGGTATCCTATGAGAGATCCAACTGGGCACACAGTCTCACAAAGGTCTTAACTAGAAAGGTAGTTTTGAAATAGGCAAAGAGAAGATAAAAACTTCCTTGGCACTGGGGTCAAGCTCAGAATCTCGAGTAGGAAGAGAACTGGACCCCTACACTAGCAGACTACAGACTCTCCCCCTAAAGTTAAGGTTTCTCTCATATTTGCAAACTCTGATAATATTGACCAACGACCAATGCACAGATCTGTCGATGGTTTTGCAAGGTCACTACGTACTCAATCCTATAAGATAATTACATATGCCAATGAAATAGTAGATGAAGAGACATAAACTCGCCTCATAATAGGGACAAGTTCCAGACCCGTGGTGGGCTATGGACAAGTCTCCTATGCTGGTAAACTAAAGACTCTTCCCACAGCTGAGGCTTCTCTCAGATTCACAGATATTACCAAGTTCAAACAAACGACCAGCTCATAAATCTGTTTATGGTATTGTAAGGTCAGTAAGAGCACAAGTTGAAATGACAGTAAAAGATATTAATGCATCAACAGATAAGGGGACAAAAACTCCCCTAACATTGGGGATAAGGTCCTGACTCGAATTGGGCTAAGAACAAACTGAGATCATCAAGGTCTGTATAGAGCTCATTTGTGGTCATCCCATGATAATACTCTATATTGTATACACAGACTACAAAGTGTTTACAACCATACGAGACTCAATGTATAGCACAGTAAAATTAGTAGACTTAGAGCATGTTGGTTCATCATAATTGCTCAAAGGTGATTAAACTTTCTTGGAGCCAGGATCACAGCTCATCGCCAACACACTACCTCCAGTCTGGGTAGTGAATAAAGCAAAACCCTACAAAAATTAATAAAGATAGGCCATAGGGCCATCAGGTCAAAGCCCACTATCAGGGCGAATGCATCACCAATAAGATAAGGGTCAGACCCTTATAGCAAAAGAGCTTGTGCATGCACGACATTTAAGCCTAATCCATGGATTGGTACATCAACAAAGTGGGGCCCCAAACTCCTTGGCCCAAAGCCCGTATCATGGCCCATTACATAGTTTGAGAGGGTTTTGATGTGCATGGAAGTTGGGATTGTCCTCGACATGGCCGAGCACAAGACACGTAAGAGGGGAGGGCTATTGAGAGCTGCGATTATGGGAGGGAGCTGGTTGGTTGGGAAGGCATATTATAGTAGCACTAGGAGGAGCAGAGCATTACTAGCTGAGGTACTTGGGACTACCTTAGTAAGAGACACATATGAGTATGATAGGGCCAAGTTGGGCTAAAGGTGAGCCATGATCGGGGGCCAGGCAGGGGCAACGATGGAGTAAGGGGTCACGACCCTCGCCAAGAAGGCTCTAGACATCCACAGTGGTAGTGGGCATTTTAGCAGGTTGGCCCATTGAAGGTTTATACTTCACAACATGAATCTAAGCACCGTCATTAGCCAACACAGAGTGTGGATGACTGCTAGCCACATCGGGGGAAGGCTGGTAACGATGGTGGCCAAAAACCCAAGCCAATCATTATCCAAGTTTGGAGCAGTGTGAGGAGAGAACTTGGAATTGGTTATAAGCGGGGTTAGATTAGGAGAATCGCCCATCGTTGAGGGTGGTTGGAGAAGCTCAGGGTCAGGGGGCGGTGGGCCATAAATTCTCCTTGGTGGCAAAAAAGCATCTACCTGATGTTGTACCTTCAATGTTTTTGAAAAAGCTTTAAGCAATAGCAATATCTTGCATGTACTAAATCATCTACCTAGAGAAAAGGTGCAACTCGCCACCAAATTGGGGATTGTTTCAAAAAGGGAGGGTATGCCAAATAGTTTTAAAATTAGGGGAAGGCATAATATGTTGGTGCATGCTGTGAGGCAAGCCTAAAAAGCGTCGATGTAGATGATATTGATATTTACTACCAATACAGAATTGACACTTGAACCCTCATAGAAGAAACGGCAAGTTCTAGCACAACAAGTTTCCCACATCCATCTTCTTTTAAAAAATTATCTTGTTTTGTAGATGGAGGAGCTTGTGAAACTAGTTGAAGAAGGCAAAATCAAGTACATTGGACTTTCTGAAGCAACTCATGATATAATAAGGAGGGTGCATGCAGTTTATCCAATATTAGCCCTGCAAATTGAATGGTCACTTTTGTCTCGCGATGTTGAGCAAGAAATGGTCCCACTTTGCAAGTCAAAATCACTACAGTAATATAGCATTTCATCTCATTGTATTCCAGTTTATCCCCTAGGAGAAGCTGGATCTTTTTTTATTTGTTTATTTTTATTTTTAATGAACAACAAGGGAACTTGGAATTGGAATAGTTCCTTACACCTTATTGCCCATGGATTTTTTTGTGGAGAGGACTTGTTGAACCTCTATTTTCAAACACTCTACTAGTCATTAAGTTAGTTTTAAGGATCATTTGATGTAGTTTTTCTCTTGGATTGCTATTTGATTATGTGTACTGTTGCAATGGATATAGATATCTCATCTAAGATTCTTGGAAGGCAATTTGGCAAAGAACAAAGTGTTTTATGATCGGATTCAAGAATTAGCTCAAAAACATGGATGTACTCCTACTCGGCTTGCTCTTGTATGGGTTAATTATCAGGGGGAAGATGTTGCACTGATTCCTAGTAAGCTATGGTCTTTAACATCTTGTGTGGCTAAAGCTGGAGGATATGGTGTGGTATCAGTTTTGCATCATAACATGTTCTTCCGATTTTTCATTAGGGAAATCTAAGATCAAGAATTTAGAGGACAATATTGGATAACTGGGAAGCAAGCTCACAAAAGAAGATCTAAAGGAATTATCTGATGCTATCCTGTCGAGCAAATTGTTGGATCAAGATCATGGCAGCCCAAACACCTA